>VDFB02179234.1:87651577-87918302 GCA_007258455.2 Sequoia sempervirens
AATAAATATCTCATATATATTAAATATAATGCAATTTGGAGATATTTTCATTTTTTGAAATTCAAAATAAAATTACTTTCCAAATGAAATTTCATGCATTTAAAAATTTATTTTTATAAAAAGAATTCAAAATTTTGAAAAGAAATTATTTTACCTATTAATTTTCAAAAAGTGAAATTTAAAACATATTTCCATTTTTTAATTTGAATCTAAATATCAATAAAGCCAAAACAACTAACTTAATTTAATTTATCACTATTAACTTAATTAATCAATAACTAAATCTAATCCAAGATTAGATTATTTTATTAATTCTAGCTACTATCTCCCAATCGTTTACCATTGGTCAATGGACATGTTCAAATTTGTGAAATCAGGTGGATTCGATGTCCTGTACCTATCAACTTGCGAACAAAGAGTGTATCGAACATGCATATATATGATATAATAAAACACACTGTGAAAAGGAAATCTCAAAATCGTAGGGCACTCGCAAGCGAGTGATACAATCACGTCCTCTTCACCAATACAGACTTTCTAACTGACTAGTCTAACATCAATAATATAATAAAAGCATAAAGCATTTTTAATTAAATATCGGCTACGCTAATTCAAAACATTTCATAATGATAACATCAGAGTAAACTAGGTGCATCACATCAAAATATCACATACACATCGCTTAACAGTTGTGATCAAATAGAACCAAGTACCATAGTCAAAGTGCTAACAGAAATAAAGCATACATAGAAGAACATTGTTCGATCAAAGAGAAAAATGGAGGGGTACTACACCATCTTGATAGGAAGGAGTATGCGAGGGATAACACTTATATTTCCTCACTCTTCTTAGCGTCATTGTTGGATATTGACGTACCCAAGGTGGAGGCCAAGGTAATGTTGGAGTGAGGACTTGGTAGGCGGTTTAGAGGAGACTTTGAAGGCTACAATGTAGGAAAAGGGATTTTGCATCCAGGGGACTTGGAGCTGCTCTGGAAAACAAATGAGGTGGTTAAATTCTTCCCTTTCCTCCTAGATTTGAAAGGGATGAAGCTCATGAGGCACAGGATGATTTTGGCCGTGGTGATGGAATTTCTGAAAAAGCAGTTAGGGTTGTTGATGGCGAAAGGTTTGGATTGGGTGGTGGATTTTGACTCCTTCACAAAATTAAATGGGTTTTTGTGAAAAGCTACCTCTTTTGGTTCGTATATTTTTTGTTCATTCTAGCTGGGATGTTAGTTTATGAGTCTTTTGATGTTGGCTTGGACTCAGCCATTTATGTTAAAATTATGCTTCCATATTGTTCTAGTAATTGTGGTTTATGGTAGTTTTTTGGACTTTGATCGGTTGGTGGTCTTTCTTGCTACAACATACGTTTTTATGGTTCATCTTTAATTTTGATATACTATAATATATCAAACTCTTATGAATCAAAAAAAAAAAAAACTATAAATATTTATTTATTTAAAATTGAGTGATTAAAATTAGGTTTATAGTTATGGATAGTGTTAACCATAGTTAGGATTAGAGATGGGTCTAGGATTAAGATAATGGTTTAGAATTTATTGTTAAAGTTAGAGTTAGGGATAGGGTTAGGGTTAGTATAGAATTAGAGTTAAGGTGTGAGTTAAGTTCAGCGTTAGATCATGCAAATAACTAATTAATAACATTAAAACACTATAATAAACAAAACTTACATTTATTTTTATTCACATTAATAAAAATTACATTTATTTTTTTAAAATCTAATAAACAATAATTACAATTATACTATAAATGCAAGTACTAGCCACTACGTGGCACTTGTTTATATTTTGTAATAATAAGGAAAGAAAAGTGGAAAATTAGTTTAAGATGTATTTAATTGGTATAGATATCTAGAATACATATTTGTTAAATATTTGAGTTTAATCTTGAGGTTCTTATATTAAATATTGGTTTTATTTATATTAGTGTCTCAAATGTAATATTTCTCAAGATATAATGTGTATGTATTTTAGGTAACTAAGTTAATAACACTTATAGTCACATAGAATATATTATTTTTTCTTGTTTGTGAAGAAATGTTTAATATAATATTGTTCATATACTAATATTATACAAAAATAAATATATTAAATTAATTATCTGGTCTTCGTAAGTAAATGCAATAAAGTAAGCATAAATTATCCTAGATAATATAGCTAAGACAAATAATTTAAGTAAATGTATATAAACTAAATTTTCTCTAATATTGATGGCTTTCAAGTGTTTCTTTTCTCTATGGGTTCTACATATCCAATGTTTAACGTATGTGGCAATCTTATTAAGCGAAAGCTACCAGCTCCAACTCCTACAAATCCTCAGCAATGGAATACCATCTGCATAACCATCAGGCCCCTTTCCCTATCAATGATTGGGAAATGCCATTCATAGGAACCCTGGATGACTTGCAGCTGTAAAATGTCTTCAAGTTATAGTGTTTGATACTCAGGAAGTTTATCAGAAGGGTAATTGGTGAGGAGATCCTATACCCGCAAACAATGAGGTTACTCTTTCCTTCTCAACTCCTATCCATTTTCATCTCAAATCTTCTAGATTTGCTTCAGTGTTATAAATATATTCAGTTAATTACAGATTAAGTGGTGAATGAAATCTTCTTGCAAGATAATTCCCTCCTGAAGCCACCCAGTCTTATGATTTCTTCAATGGTGAAGGATACATTGGGGGTTTATTCCCCAGGCATTTCCTAATCCATAAAAGGGCCTATGTCTCATTATATGATGCCATTAAACATGCATTTGAAATGAATACTCCTAGGTATTTGTATTCAGCCCTTGACTGCAATGCCAAAGAGGTAAGTGAAGATATGGTGGATAAATTTCGAGTTAAATATCATGCTATCATGACACAGTTGTTGTACAAACACCGTTGTCCATTCCATGCTGCAAAAATGGCCTCCAACCATTCTTGTGTCCCTCGTCAAACCCCCCGCCCCGTCATTCCCAATTGATCTGAACAATTTGTCCCCAGTGCTCTTTTTGGAAGCTCCCCTGGACGAAGGCCTGGAAGAAAAGTAGGACGAAAATGAGGTGGATGTCTATCTCATGGAGGAATAAACAAAATGACTTCCACCTAGCAGCACAAATTTTTCATTCACACTGTTATCAGCAAGGTTATGGCGTACCCTCCATTAGCCTCAGGAAGCATTTTGTTGGTCTGCAAAAACCAAGTTACAATAACAAGTTCCTTCTGCCATTTTGACAGCTTCTTGGTTGAATTTTCAAACCTCTTCTACATGCTTCAAGCTGATACAGGTGTAATGTTCTTTTCAAAAGCACTAGCAACCTTTACTGGCTGATAGCCATAAACTTCCACATGTATTCAAGTGGACACTCTTTGTAATGTTTTGACAAATAATCAGCATAAGTTTTTGGTTGTTATTCTCTAATAACCCCTATAGGGGAATGATGAAGAAATATGTAAATGAAGTTATACCATGTAATCCATATATTACTATATAATATAAATATTGGTCATGTGCCTTTTGCTTAAAAAAAAAAATTCTAGGATTGATGATAGATAAAAGATGTTGATGATGTTATAAATCAAGTTACCACTACTATAAAAATAATTGCCCTAATTTGATGAATGTCTTAAAATCTAAATTTTCATAAAAAATTTAGATCAACCTCAAGCTTTGTGATTTTATTCCCAAATTCCATGAACCCAATTTGACACATGGAATTAAGCACATTGGAATGAATTGACAGAGAGTGTTCTTAAAAATTTACTTGTGTTAATCTTGTATATATTTAAATCTGTTAAAGGTGTTTTCTAGAAACATTATCAAGGATTTTGTCAACTTGATAGGTGAATGAATTTTCTTAGGTTAAAACCCTTAATAAATTAAATTAAAGATAATAAGAAATATTGAAGATAACATTCAAAAGCATGAAAATGGCCTATATGATGATAGATTCAATTCTTTTATTGTCCTTTATAATTGACTTATGTGCTCTAATTCTTATTCTTGATTCTTCAGAATTCTAGTATGTATATAAGCGCACCATTGAATGCCTAAATATCATGACATAGAGATAGTTTTCATGATACATGTGCTAAGTTGTGTCACAAAGGCTAGTGATAAGGGGTGAGAATTTGAATTTAAAATTTAAGATTTGAGATTTTGGGCTCATTCAAGTCCTACTCAATATTAACCTAGATCAATATTATGCTACTTGGATATGATATAAATGGATAAGTATTGATTTGAAGTTAGGGAATGAATGTATGAAAATTAATGCCAATGAGGTAAATAAGCATGAAATATGCAACAATTGTATGAGGATTAGTGCAAACAAGAATAAAATATATATATATATATATATATGGATTAAGCCACAAGACAAACCTAGATCAAGGGTATGTTACCTTTAATATGTTATTTCATTAAGATATTATTTTAAAGTATGTGTATAGCCATGAAAACTAAATATTCACACATTAAAATGATACTATATCTTTAAAAAATCATAATTATTCTTCATGGACTCTCCTTGGTATGAGTACTTCATTACCTACAAAATAACAAAAAGTATGCAACAAGTAACATCTACCACATAATCAAAATATTAACAAACTACAAGGTGATTTAATTATCTATTAAGATGAGAACTAAAGAGAAGAGATAGGAAATTTTATCTATTCAAAAAAATGTATGAAAAAAGAATGGGTTTGTGTAATGCAACCATGCGATAAAGGTCTTGCAATGTGGCTATGTGATAAAAGGCTACATGATATGGTGATGTATCTACAAAATGATAAAATTTAATGTGGATAAGATAATGAGTCCCTATGTAGCATAATATATGATATAAGTGTTGAATGAACAAGACAACTGAGAGGGGGGTGAATTAGTTGTATCAAATTAAAACTTCAAAACCCTCAACAATAATCAAATCCACATGCATTCATTAAACCCTTAATTTGTTTTAATTTGTTATAATGTTTAAACATGAAATGTAGATAACATAAACTGAAACAACACCATACACAAGAGAACACCAAATTTACGTAGAAAACCCTAGGAGGGAAAAACTGTAGTGAGGATTAGCTTAGAATATAAGTAATTGTAAAATTGGTACAAAGAGAATCACTTCCAAAATAGGACACACTATCCGAAAAGGCTCACAGCCCAAACTCACTATTAGAGTATAAAGAAGAAAGAAGATGGAATGCTACATAGAGAACACAATATCAATGCAATAGAGAATCCACCACAATAGCTCCAACAACACTCACAGCCTTCAAGAGATCAAGATACCTCCATCTCACTGCATTTAGCAATCTTGCATTATAGCTCGCACTACATTTCTCACATCTATACATAATTTCACATCACAATACTCAAATCTATTCCACACTTCATCTCGCATCAACTCACCTTCCATTTATACCATCCACAACTTGAAAAACATCTTCAATTCGGCTACACACACCTTACACTTTACAACTTCAAATATAGGTCAGCACTAAGCATTCCTGCATTGGATAGGAATGGAAGTGGACCAATACAAAACTTAATTGGGACCCAAATTAACTCTTACACGCCACGCTATGCCTTCATCAACACTTGAACATCTTTGAATGTAGTGTAAACACCAGGTCAGTCATTACCCATACAAACACCATTAAACTTTGAAGTACACACTTCCTCAAATCTAAGGATGGCTTGAAAACCGCACACCATGCTTATAGAAAATCTAGAATAATCCACAAACCACCTGAGATCCAAAAAACTCTTTGCACCAATTCGTACCTTTAAAACGTACATAGCTTGTACACTCAAACTACACTTCCAAACACTGTAACTCTAAAATCCATCTTTCAGAGTACCAAACCAAAAATCCTCTTGACATAGACAATATACCAACATCATTAACATACCTTCAAAATTGTAAGACCTAAAGAACAACTATGGAGAAACGCAAAGCAAAAAAAATTCTCCTAGACACCTCTATAAGCAACACCACAAAACCAGTTCACACACTAGTGAACATAACTTCTGCACAACAATCTAGAAGCCAAAATTTTGGATATAGAAACTTTGAACACCTCTAACCAACATATCCAAACCACACAAGTAGATCTTCAACCCAGAATAAATGTGAAGCAAAACCATAACACCTCTACAACACTCTATTTCCTCTTTTTATCAATTTTCTCAATATCCTCGACATCTTTATCACTACCACTTGACCATAATTAGAAGAATGCAACAAATCAAATCAACAATATCTCTCAACCACTACACAACTAACACTAATGAAAACACAACCTTTTTGACATCAATGACAACACCTTTATACTTGCAACAATCTCCCCCTTTGTCACTGATGGCAACACAAGATGTGAAAAACCATATCAAAGACAACATACACAACAGTCTTGCACTCTCTCCTCCTTATAAGATTCTATCTCCCTATATCTCCCTCTTTTAACTTTTTCTTTTTTCACATGCTTCACTCTCCTCCTGTATGGATAGACTTTTTCACATGACTTCTCTCTCCCCCTTTGACATCAATGGCAAAGGATAAAAAGTCTTACATTGTTCTCCCCCTTTGACATAGAACCAAGATACTTGCAACTACTCTGAATAATCCCCCTTAGAAGTACACACTAACCAAATTAGCAACCTCTACAAAATGACAACACTCACTCTATACTACAACAATGTCACTACCTACTCCCCCTGAGGGCTAGCCACCAACATCAATCTAGATAGAGAATGAATCTATAGATCCACTGGATTGATGCATCTCCATATGTATCTAGTTCAAAGAAGGAGGGGTAGTAACCCCCAACTTCTCCCGAAGATACTCAAAATTATCCTTAGGAAGAGCCTTAGTGAATATGTCAGCAATCTGATCCTTTGTAGGTACATACATAAGCTTCACTTCATTCTCCACAACCTTCTCTCTTAGAAAGTGATATTTGATTGAAATATGCTTTTTCCTTGAATGCATCACAGAGTTCTTTGAAATATTGATTGCACTTGTATTATCACAAAAGATAGAAATAGGCTCATCATACACCACTCTGATATCCTTAAATGTTTGTCTCATCCACAATAAGTTTGTGTGCAGCAAGATGTCGTTGCAATGTACTCAGCCTCTACAATAGATAACAAAATTGGATCTTGTTTCTTACTTAGCCAAAAAACCAATTTGCATCCAAGAAATAATGCGCCACCACTTGTACTTTTCCTATCATCCACACAACCAACCCAATCTACATCTATGTAAGCACTCAATGTGAAATCAACATCCTTATGATGCCACAATCCATTATCCAGAGTTCCCTTCAAATATTTGAATATCCTCTTCACAGCCGCAACATGTGTCTCTTTAGGTTCTTGAAATATAGCCACAAGACAAATTGCATGCATAATATCTGGTCTAGTAGCAGTTAGGTATAGTAGTCCACCAATCATAGATCTTTACTTGCTCTGATCAACCTTAGGGGATTCCTCATCCTTACTCAGTTTGCAACCAGTAACCATAGGAATACATACCAGTTTGGAGCCTTCCATTCCAAACTTCTTCAACATTTCTTTAACATACTTTGATTGTGAAATGAATATGCCTTTATTTGTTTGATTGATTTTTAGCTCAAGGAAGAAATTCATCTGTGAAAAAATAGACATTTCAAACTCTTTCTGCATATCTTCTACAAATTTCTCAGACATAGCTTCATTGCCTCCAAAAATTATGTCATCAACATGCACAACTACTATCAAGATTTGATCTTTCTCAACCTTAAAATAAAGATTACTATATGCGGTGCCTTTATTGAATCCTTGTTGTATCAAATACTTGTCCAACCTTGCATACCAAACTCTAGGAGCTTTCTTCAATCCATACAATGCCTTCTTCAATCTGTAAACCATATTGGGTTTATCTGACAACTAAAATCCTTCTGGTTGTTCCATATAAAATTCTTCTTCTGGTTATTAAGATCAAGTTTGAAAAATTTATATGCCCCACTATGCCCCAGTGGTCAGTAGAATGATGATAGGACTCTCGGCTACCCCTCGAGAGGTTGGCCGAAAAATATCACTTTTGAGGTTAGACTCATGACAATATTCTGTTTTAGTTTCGATGCATAGAGTGTGAAAAATTAAGTCTATAAGTCTTTCGTTGCTCATTCAAATGTTCTCGGGAGTTCCTAATTTTATCCTAGGAAGGTTTCCTAAGTAAAAATTAGGGTTTTGGGGGGTTAAAATAGGTAATTAGGATTCTAATTTCCTCATTTACATTTTGATCCTATAGTGATTTCTTGCCTTTGGTTTTCTCATTTTGTCAGTTTTTGAGGAGCAATGCCAAGGATTCGGGGAGCCCCACATCACACGGACTTGGTTCAAGAGTTCGGACGGCATGTAGGCGTCGGTGCCTCGATATGTACTCTCTTGATTTTTGTTTTCATCTTTCTTTGTTTCTGTAATTAATGCTTTAAGTCAAACTAGTCAAAAGCACAAATTTTGAGATTTTGCCACTATTGAGTCGGTTTGGGTGCTTTTTCCTCTCTTTTTTTGTCAATCTTGCTCACTTTTGGTGATTTTGCTCACTTTTGGTGCTTTTGACTTACTTTTGTGCACTTGTTTTTAGCACTTGCTCAATTTATGCACTTTTGATTGCTTGATTTTGTTTTTTGTGCACTTGCTCTATTTTTGTGCCTTTGACCTACTTTTGTGCCTTTGACATTTGCGCTTTTTCACTGTTTCCTCGCTTTTGATACTCAATTGCTCGCTCTTGCATATTTCCATTGCTTTTTTTAAAATTTTATCATTTTTGACAGAAGTTGTTTTCTTTTGACTTTTTGTGACCTTAAGTCAACATGTTCATCATTTTTGTTTTGTTTTGTGTGTTCAAAGTGAGTCCTTAACATCATGTGTTGAATGATTATAGGTGGTCCTTAATCCACTTCAGTTTAGGAAGCGATGACCACGTGATTTGTTTGACTTGATCGTTGGGTTTCATGATCTAGAGCGAGATTTCCTAGATGTTTTTTGGGTTGTGATACATTTGTTACATGCCCACCATCTGATGTAATAGTGTGATGATTACTGCACTTGCGGAGAGGTGGCACTCTGAGACCTCTTTATTTCATTTACCTACAGGGAGGCCCCCATTACTCTTGAGGATGTTTGGAGGATCCTCTGCATTCCTATTCATGGAGAGCTCGTCACATACTCCATTCTACGGGGCACCTATGCTATGTATTATGTTCTTGGTGTGAGACATCTCGAGGTTCAACAATCGGAGATTGCTTTATCAGATTTTGTTGGCAGTGCAGATCCCATTTCTCTTGTTCTTTGTGGTTTGGTGTCGGGGCTTGTTTTTCCTGATAGGAGAGGTCATTAGTTTCCTGTGGGATGGGGTATATGCATCAAGTAGATGTTCAAGCATGGGACTAGATAAGCATGGGGTCCATATCTTCTTTCCCACCTATATAGAGATATGCATGATTTTGCATATCAGGGTGGGAAATTTGTTTTCGTCAATGTTTCTCTTCTTCATGTATGGGCCTGGGAGCATATCTCAGTGACTCGATTAGATGGTATATTGGATCATACTATTGAGGATCCATACTCTTATGGTTATGGAGACTTTTTGCATTACACATTTCCTAGACAACTTCCCTATTGGCATCGTTTATTCGATGATATGCCAAGTTTTTTATGGAGACCCTATATGGACTGTGAGGCATGGCTTGATGATCAGGAGCATTTGGTTTATTGCAAACAAACTAGATGGTTGATCGGTCACTCACACTTTCTTTTGGAGAGATATCTTCCTGACAGGGTTTGCAAGCAATTTTGAGAGAGACAAGGTCGATTTCCAGACACTTATGATGCTTGGTTTGGTTGTACCATAAGATAGTTATGTGTTTGGGGTTTACAAGCCAATCAAGATGCTAATGTTGCTTCATTCAAAGCTCTTTCCCCAGTCAAATGGGGTTGGCCAGTGGGCTTAGTGGATTCAGGTACTACTCTTGATTATGATAAGTGGTGGGCATGATGTGTTCCATTCAGATTCACAAATCTTGGTGGTGATCCTGCAGTGGGTAGGGTAGGGATCACAAGTTGTTGAGGTGAGAAACAGCGCCTTGAGGTTTTAGAAGAGCAACTTGGTAAGGCTTGACAAGATGGTGCCCAGGGTGATCAAGGTGATTAGATGCAGGATCAAGGATAGGTTCCAAGTCCCCTCCACCACCTGGGGATGGAGGTGCACAGTTAACTATAGAGATAGTATAGTGTCAGGCCACAGAGGCACATATTTTCACTCTCACTGCAGAGTGAGATGGTTTCAGGGTATAGCAAGACATAGAGATTGGGTGTCATCTCGTTGTTGAGATGCAGTTACAAGCTATTACTACTGAGAGGGATAGTTTGAGGGAAGAGCGTGATAGTCTCATCACTGAGCAAGATCAGTTGTTGCATAGGTCTACATATTACCAAACTTTGTATGATTTCTTTGTTCCTTGAGCACAGTGACACCCATGGTTTGGAGAGCCTAGTGTTGCAGGGGTGATGTTGAGTCAAATGGGTATTTTGTTAGATAGTTAGATCCAAAGACTAATCCGCAGCCTGGTATTTAGATTCCTCCTCTTCCTGTCACGGAGTGTCATATTTGTACTTGATCTTTATGATGTTTTTATTCAAAGGCTTATATTGTAGACATGATTTTTTATATATATTCATTGGCCCAATCGAGGCCCCATATATATGTATTATTTGTATTATCCTATCACACTTGTTTCATTGATGATGATGTACTATTACATTCTCCTTTTTTGGTGATGATATATATGAGATATACCTTCTTCGATTCGGATTCATTGTGTATTTATTTGATTATTTATAGATGACAATGTATGATGATGTATGTTTATACATGTTTTTGTGTACCTTTCTGATGTATGCATATGATGTGGATGAATGGGAAATTTTTGAAGCTATCCTATTTTCTCCTGTTCGGATTTTCTTTGGAGGGTAAATTAGTCCTCTCCTCTTGGTTGTACATTCGGCCATGCTTGGCCATGCATGTTGTCAATATATTGTATCAACAACTGCTTTATGTGTAGGTTATTCTTCATGTTTTAAAAAAAAAAAAAATCTTGTCCTATTTGGCTCTTACCCTTTGGGGTTATGTGGTGGGATGTTACATCTATATCATTTTGATATATGATGTTTTATTGATGTATATGATGGTGTTGATATATGATAGATGTATTCCTTATACATGATACATGATGTTTTCATTGCTTTATTATCATCATGATATGTATTTGACGACATTATGGATACAAGATGGATATGGTACTAATGATATTATGATGCAGGATGGATGTTAGTTAGAAGAAATTTTTGATGATAGATATAAATGTGATGTTAGTTGTTGATGAGTTTCTTTCACTTTGCTTGGAGGCTTCGCATTTTTAACAATACCTTTTGATATAGCAAACAGATACTATGCACCAGGGTATTAATAACCAAGGTGACTTTGTATCCCTTACATGGACTTTGACTCAGCATACAAAGAATATTATTGCTCATGCCATACATATAGAAACTTTGTTTAAAATATATGGTTGAGTTGTGTTAAAACCTTTCAAACCAGTTACACAAAGAGGTATAAGATACCTAACATGCAACTGCTACACGAATTATTTCCAAACAACTTCCATACACTCAATAAAGAAAGTATTCATCGTGGTAATATTAAAAAAATATCTTACAAACAGCAAACTAAAATGATGCTCAATTGCCCCCATTCCTTCTCTAAATCCTTATGGACATCCTTGAGAGATCATGGGAATGAGTCAATAAAATAAATCATAAAAAAAAGACTATAAAACAAATAAATAAAAAGTCACAATATCACTTCCCATATCTATTTGGGGTGGGGCTATTATCCAGTGTTGATCATGTCTATCATAGGAACGGATCCGTTAAGGCATATCTCAGGATGTTTTTGGTGACTTGTCAAAAAGATAGGTAGTTAATACTTTGGCTTTGTTTTCATCTGTTTGGTAATCAAAGCTTTGTGATTGTTTGCTTGAAAGTTCTAGCTTTTCATGTTTTTTTTTGTTTTTTTTTTTTGTTTTGTCAAAGGGTGAAGATGATGATTTGTTTATTATGGATAAAACAATTATTGTGGATTGTGATGATGGAGATGAAACTTTTTGATTTTCTAAGTTTTACGATGTTATTTTTGTTGTTTTTGTTGTTTTCAAGGGACTAACCTAGGGCCTCAAGGGCTCATCAAAGATAAGCCTTGCCTACGTTGTACATGTAGAGGCTCGTAGTTCCCTTGATTTGGGAAGAACTTATTTTTTATCTTTTTTCTATTTTTCGAATGTTTTTGGATTTTGAATTTTGAATGTTGTTTTTGGATCTTGTATTTTGAATGTTTTTTTTTTTGGATTTTGTATTTTGATAACTAAGTTGAAAGAAAGCATGATAGAAACCTAATGGGACTGAACTAAGGCCTCAAGGCTTTATCAGAGATAAGCCTTTTCTATGTTGTACACGCAAAGACCATGTAGTTGGACCAATTGACTCAAAGGAGAAAACTTGTTTTTTTGGGATTTCAAAAAATATTAATAACTTAAATTGATATTCCACTTTTGTTTCTAGAGGATATCTTGCAGGAAATCTACTTGAACTAGTTGTGAGGTTCAAGTAAATTTTGATATCTTAGATTTGTTGAGTGAAGGAATAATCCAAAGTTTTTGTTTTGATTTTTGTTATTTTTTGACTGTTTTTTATTTTTTTGTTCTCTAGTTGTGTTTGATTTTGTTGTTTTCTAGCTATTTTTTATTTTGTTTTTTTTTTTACCATGATAGGACACATAAATATCCAATCCATGACCAGCTTTGGGAAGTTTCCCCATTTTGATACAAGACTACTTTCCTAAATCAGTACCAAGCCATGGTTGGACACACGTTTTATTATGGAACGAGTGGGTAGATGCTTCAGATATTACCGATAGATAATGATGCAAATCTTATTCAAACATAGCACATGTTTTCCAAGTTTTCACTATCGTACCTATTCTAGAAGTGTCACAAAGTGGTTTTCACTTAAAGAACATTTTATTTCTCTTTATTGTTTTTCTTGCTTTTTTGATTTTTTTGTATTTTTTATCTTTTCCATTTTTTTGGATTTTTACCCTTTTGCCTGGGGTATTCTTACGTGATTCATGTGTAGAACTTCTTGAGGTGGCTAATGTTCAATGGTTCAGCTAAGGGTTCTCCTTCAAGAGTAGCCAACTGATAAACCCCAAAACCATAGCTTGTTGTGATGATAAATAGACCTAACCAATTGAGTTCAAATTTTCCTTTCCCATCCTGATTCAATTGTACCTTTTGGTTCTCTTTGAGCACTAATTCACCAACTTGAAAGTTCTTGTCCTTGATCCTTTTTTCATAACTTCGTTTGATCCGATTTTGATATACTTGTAGATGGTTTAACACGCTCAAACGCCTTTCATCTAGGAGCTCCAATTCATTTAACCTGGATACTCAATATTCTTCAATGTTGACCATGCCTTTTAGAGAGATTCACAATGAGGGGATTTCAACCTCGATAGGTAAGATAGCCTCTGATCTGTAGACCAAGGAGAAAGGTGTAGCACCTGCAGGTATTCAGATGTTAGTTCAATAAGACCATAGGGTTGGGTTTAGTTGCAAATGCCAATCCTAACCGGCTTCATTAACAATCTTCTTTAAGATTTTCAAGATGGTTTTGTTAGATGCTTCAGCTTGACTGTTTCCTTGGGGATAGTAGGGTGTGGATAATCTATGTTGGATAGAGAACTTAGAACACAACTCTTGGACATCCTGATTCTTGAATGGGGTTTCATTGTTCGTTATTATCATTTAGGGAATAAACCATACCTACAAATCAGATAATTCAAAATGAACTTTGATATCTATTTTCCAATGATGTAGGTCAATGGAATTGTTTTTATCCACTTGATGAAATACTATGTTGTGATAATAAACTTGTGCTCGTTAGATGAAGCAAGTGAAATCTTACCTACCAGATCTAATCCCCATTATGAGAAAGGCCATGGTGTTGTGATGGGTCTCAACTCCTATGTTGGTGCATGAACAAGGTCACTATGTTGCTAGAATTGAAAACACTTTCTAGAATACTAAATGCATTCATGTTCCATGAAGGGACAATAGTACCCCATTCTAAGCAATTTTTGGACTAGGTTAGGTCTGCTAGAGTGGGACCCGCAAACACCTTACCTCTTGCAAAGTTGTTTATGCTTCTTTTGTGTTAAGACACCAGAGTAACATACCATCTAAACTACGATGATATAACGTATCTCCTAGTATTGTAAATTGAGAAGTCCTACGAGTGAAGGTTTTCTTTTGAGTGGCCGTTAGGTCAAGTGGTATGATACCGTGCTGGATGTAGTCAAATGTGTCTTGGTACCATGGGGAGTTAGGACCAATAACAACACATACCAATTCTAATTTTGGGATGTCAAATGCAGGTACGAGTAGTTGTTCCATGAGGAACTCATACTTAGGAACAGTCTTTGGAATATTAAGAAGTAAGCCTATTGTTGTCATTGCATCATCAACTTTGTTGTTGATTTGAGGAATTTTTTCAAAGGTTATTGTGACAAAATATTCCTTGAAGCTATCCACCATCCTTTTATATGGCATTAACTTGTCATCTTTTGTCTGGTACTCATCGTTCACCTATTTGATCACTAGATGAGAGTCTCTAAAGACCTGTAGCTCTTTTATTCTCCATTTAATAGTCATTTTGAGCCCTGTGATTAAAGCTTCATACTCTGAGATATTGTTCATGCATGGGAAAGTGATCATGTATGCCTTAGGTATACTATCTCCCTGTGGTGTGAGAAATATAATACCTTCTCTAGAGCCATGTTGAGTGTGGGACCCATAAAAGTATAGAGTCCAATGGCCTGCTTGTTCTATCATCAGGATACTTTGATCTAGAAAGTCCACTGTGATAGGCTTGTGATCATCTATGGGTGCTTCGAGTGCTTCATCCAGCTGGTCTGTTATGATTTTTCCCTTGATGGATCTTCTATCCACATGCTCTATCAAACTCACTTAGAATCATCACCCATTTAGCAATTTCGCCTATTAGGGCTGCTTTTTCTAGTAGGTACTTTAGTGGGTCTACTTTTGAAATCAACTTTACCTTTCTATTTAAGATGTAGTGTCTGAAATTTTGTGTCACAAATACAATTGAGAGACACACTCTTTCTATGGGAAAGTAGTTCAAATCATAGCCCACCAGTGTTCGGCTAATGTAGTAGACCGCTCTTTCTTTGTTATCATCATCTAGATGGGCTAGGAGAGCTCCCAACGCTGCTTGTGTAGTAGACACGTAGAGTACCATTTCCTTGCTTGGAATAGGTGGAATGAGTATAGGAGGAGTAAGTAGGTACTCCTTGACTTGCTAGAATGCTTGGTCACATCTCCCACCCACTTGAAGGTGATGTCTTTGTGTAGGAGATGAGTGAAAGGGTGACATTTGTCTGCCATTTGTGCAATAAATCGCCTGATGGATTGCAGCTTCCATTGTAAACTCATTTGTTTTAATGTTTTTGGTGGAGGCATCTCTAGTATAGCTTTTACTTTTGCAGGATCCACTTCAATCCCCCTTCTTGACAGTATGTACCCTAACAGCTTTCCATATGTTACTCCAAACACGCACTTCTTAGGGTTGAGTCTCAAATTATATTGTTCAAGCGAATCAAACACCTTTGCAAGATTGGTCAAGTGATCTTCCCTTTTGATGAACTTTGCTAGAATGTCATGTACATAGTCTTCCATGATTGTATGTAGCATATTGTGAAAGATGGTTGTCATTGCTCTTTGATATGTTGCTCTTGCGTTCTTTAAACCAAATGGTATTACATTCCAATGAAAGGTTCCCCAAGCACAAGTAAATGATGTTTTGTGTTGATCATCTAGAGAGATTTTTTATTTGGTTATATCTAGAGAAATCATCCATTAAGGATAGCATCTCATGCCTCGTTGTTAGATCCACAATCATGTCAATAGTTGGAAGGGGGAAGTCATCCTTTGCACAGGATTTGTTCAGGTCTTTGAAGTCTATGCAGATCCTTATGCCCCCAGTAGGTTTTGACACTGGTACTAGATTTGATATCCATTATGGATAATCAATGGGTCTATTGAAACCCACATCTAGTAACTTCTTTAGTTCTACTTTTACCAATAATACTATCTGAGGATGCATTTTTCTGAGTTTCTACTTGATAGGCTTTTCTCCAGGGGAGACGACCAAATAATGTACCACTAATGTTAGATCTATTCTAGGAATCTATGCATAGGTCCATACAAACTTTACCTTCATATCATTGATGAATGTTGTGAAGTTTTCTTTCTCTTCAGGATCAAGCGACACTGCATGGTATGTTATCTTTGGGTCCTCTGTTGTGCCAACATTTAAAGAGTTTGCTTCTTCTACTAGGAGCATTTATTTTTCTTGATATTCTGATATGGGGAGATCGAACCCTCCATCCTCTGATGCCTTGGGAAGGTTTTCACCTTCAGATGTGTCCTTAATTTTTTTCTTTTCAGGATTCAATAGAGCCACATTGTGGTCTTCTCTAGGGGATTGCATTTTTATTTTTATGTTTTCTCTCACATTTTTGTGACTAGAGGATTCAATCTCTCCACCGAAGTATGCATCCTATTTGAGCTCCATGACGAACCCTGCTTTGTGATCTCTTATTGGTATGTCCGTTCGAAGTCCCACGAACTTTGCAATTGATTCATCATTTTGGAATTGATCCAAAATAGGTGTATGTTGTTGTTGGTCCCAATCTATCAATTGTGGGTAGTAGATGGGTAGGCTATCATCATTATCCGCAAAACTTATGGAGGTTGTTGAAATGGTTACTATGGCTTTGGTTTCTTTTTCCCATTGGGTGTCTAGGTCGTCATTACTAGAAGTGGGGAACCATATCCAATGATAAAGGAGAATCCCATTCGTATTCATTAGAATCCGTTCTGGAATAATAATAGATGTTGGGAATGGTTTTGATAAACTAGAGAGGGAACCTATCAATGCTAAAGTTGTCAAATAAGTCT
Source organism: Sequoia sempervirens (assembly GCA_007258455.2). Classification (NCBI taxonomy): domain Eukaryota; kingdom Viridiplantae; phylum Streptophyta; class Pinopsida; order Cupressales; family Cupressaceae; genus Sequoia; species Sequoia sempervirens. The sequence goes on from VDFB02179234.1 coordinate 87,668,737, forward strand.
TTGACTAGTAAATCATTGTCCATGATATGGTTATATCCAATGCCTTAACACTAGTAGAAGTTTCTTGTTTCTTAAAAGAGGCTCATCCAATTTTTGGAGTAACCACGTCTTTTGGCTCATAGCCTAGTCTCATATTTTTCTTTCTCTGTTCCACTATGATAGGCTCCCATCAGCCTTGTTTGTGTAGCCCAAGGCCACCTGTTCCCTGATATCCCATTTCTTTAGCTAATTAATAACATCTACTATTAGGATCAATTAGAATGGGTTGTGGCTTTTCTGGTTCCTTTTGGTCCTCTTTGTAAATCATGGATGAGAAGTCCTCTTTGAATATCTCTTCATCCTTCATATCTCCCCACTTGGTGAAAATAATGGGTTTGGCTATCATTTGAATTGTCTAAGCATACTTGATCTCTTTCAGGCCTCCATAGACTTTGGGTGCTAGTGGAAGCATGCCAATGCAGAATGCTTGGTTGAAGTGGTAATTTCCATTACCCATGTCTAGTACTTGAACCTTGGTTTTTGCTTTCGATTGCTCACTTGATGTGATCTTGGTTAAGGTCGATGGTAGCGTGGAAGGTTCAACACATGAGAATGAAGGGAATGATATGTCATTGCTTGGTATACGTTGGATCTTATTATACTTCTCTTCCAACTATGCACAGAAGTGGAAGGGTTCAGGATCAGCATATAATGTCACCTCTTTTCCTTCATGGGGGAACTTTAGGCATTGGTGAAAGGTCGACGGTACCACTTGTAATGTGTGGATCCAAGGGCATCCTAGGAGGAGGTTATACAACAACTCAAGGTCAAGTACTTAACATTTAGTTTTTGTGATGTCTGGTCCTATCTGCACTGGTAGCCTGATTGTTCCTTCTAAATTCCTTTCAAGGTCATCATAGGCCCTTATAGTAATGCACTTTCCTTTATCTATCACATCGTCAGAATACCCCAACTATTTGACAAATTTTAAGGTACAAATTTTTAGACCCATACCGTTATCTATCAACACTCGCTTGACCATTTTTTTGTGAACACCAACCTCTATGTAAAGAGCTTGGTTGTGGAATGTTCTTTGTGGAAGATCTTTCTCAGAAAATACTAAATGATTATTGACCGTGATTTTTCCAACCAAGGCTTGGAACTGATCCGGATTGAAGTCATTAGGGATCAATGCTTCTAATGCTTTTTCCAATATCTCCCTATGTGTGGGTGATAGTTTTAGTAGTTCTAGGATTGAGATTAAGGCAGGAGTCTTCTTCAATTGTTCCATAATGTTGATGGCTTAGCCGTGGGTTTAGGAGGGGATCCCTATATTGTAACTCTCCCTCGATGGGTAGTTACATTACAATTGTTGTCTCAACCGTATATAGTCACTACATCCACCCTAGTGTCATCTGCTTGAGAGAGGGTACCTAGAACTGTGTCACCATACGTGTAGTTAGCATTGTGGTAATCTTGGTCTTTTCTTTCATCATTACTTTTAGTGTGGTTTGGGATTGGGTTTGTGAATATTTGACGATCCTTATTTTTGGGATGATGTTTGACATCCAATTCTCCTTTGTCTATCAAGTCTTGGATGAGGTGTTTGAGTCTCATGCAATTGTTTGTTGTGTCCTTTGATTTTATGGAATTCGCACAAGTCCTTCTCATTATACCATGGTGTTTTGAAGCTAGGCTCCTCATAGTTTGGGCGATCATTGACCTTGATGAGGTTTTGTGCACTAGTTTATGCATGACTGTCTCAAGTGACTCTCCTAGTACTATAAATTTCCTCCTTGGTTGATCATATTGCCTCTATTTCCCTCCTTGATTAGTTTGTTGGTTGACTGCTTAATTGTTCTTAGGATAGGTAAATTGGTTTTTTTGTGTACTATTTGGAACATAGCTTGTTTGTGCCATTTGTGGTTTTTTTTTAGGTGTATTTTGTGCATTCCATAGTGCTCTAGCGTCAACTACTCCATTGTTTGTAATGTTCTTGTTCTTGGCCTAAATCTTAGGTTTATTGTTTGAACTAGAGGGACTATCTTTTGAGTTGTTCAATTTAAGGACTCCCCTTGCTATGAGGGATCTCTAAATATGTAATCCCTTTTCAATAGTTTCTTCAAAGTTTGCAGGACATAACATAGTGAGTTGGTAGTTGATCTTAGGTAGGACATTTGAGATGAAGATAAATACCAATTCCTTGTTGGGAATGGGCCATTTGCATCGAATAGCTTTATGCCTCCATATTAGTAGGTAGGAGGTAAAGTACTTTCCTTGACTTTGTTTAATTTTGGATAAATCTATGATGGTGACGTCTTGCTCTATATTGAATGAGAAGTGGCTTATGAATTTGCTAGATAGTTTGTTGAAGGTTTTAATTCTTGATGAAAGATGAGAAAACCACTCCATAGCATGACCTGTAAGACTACACGGAAAGAGCCTCATGAGGCAAGAGAGTTATTTTGTAATTCCATACATGATACTTAAAAATCTCGTACATGCTCCACTAGATCTCCTCTTCCTTTGTACTTTTCAAACTTGGGTATTTCAAATTTTTTTGGAAAAGGTAGCATAGTGATGGAATGATCAAATGGGAATGGACATATTTCCTACAGGGTATAAGTCTTCTTTGTTTTCCCTACCTGCATGTCTAATATTCTCTTAGTCATCGCCTCTAGTTGTAGTTTCATCTCAGTTTTTGGTACATTTTTTTGCAAGTCTTGCATGTAATACCCTTGTTGTCCCACAATGTTTGTTTGGTCATAAGTTGGATATAACAAAGGTATTGAACCTTGGTAGCCATTTTGAACATAGGGCAAGTTAGGTCCTTGCTGAGTGTAAGGAGAGTTAGCTCCTTGTTGAGTGTACAGAGGGTTAGCTCCTTGTTGTTGAGACAAATTATATTGAAGGTTACCATGTTGATGTGTTAGTGGGACACCTTGTTGGTAGGAAAAATTGGGAAGGGTACCATGTGGCACACCTTGTTGTTGGGATGCAATATTTTTAAGGTTCTCTTGATGATGCATTAATGGGACACCTTGTTGATAGGACAGATTGGGAAAGGTACCATGTGGCATACCTTGTTGTTGGGGTGACCTATAGTGAAGGTTTCCTTGATGGTGTATTGGTGGGTTACCTTTTTGATGGGATGAGCTAGGAAGGGTACCATGTGGCACACCTTATTTTTGGGGTGAACTATACTAAAGTTTTCCCTGATGGTGCGTTGGTGGGTTACCTTGTTGATGGGATGAACTCATAACCTAGTACCCTATGGCACACCTTGTTGTTGGGGTGAACTATACTGAAGGATTTCTTGATGGGGAATTGGCAGGTTACCTTGTTGATGGGATGAACTCAGAAGGGTACCTTATGGTACACCTTGTTGTTGGGGCGAACTGTACTGAAGGTTTCCCTGATGGTGCATTTGCGGGTTACCTTGTTGATGGGACGAACTCAGAAGGGTACCCTATGGCACACCTTGTTGTCGATACTAATATGGAAGGGGACCCTGTTGCCGACCTTGTTGATGGTATTGATTTGAAAGAGGACCCTGTGTTCCACCTTGTTGATGGTCTTGTTGATGGGGAAGGGGACCCTGTGATCCACCTTGTTGATGGTACTGCATGTTTTGGTAAGGGTCAACATATAAAGTGTTTTAAGGTATGTATTGTCCTGGTGGTGGATTGTTTTTTTGTGGTACGTATTGGGATGGACCTCCTTGATACTCTTGGGCTATTTTCACTTGTTCGATTTGAGTTGTTTTTCTATACAACAGGTTTTCCATTGGTTGACCATAGTTTTGTGAGAATACGGGTGGCATGTTTGGAATTTCTGTGGGTTTAAATATTTGTCTCACAACTGAGTTATCCCCTAAGGGAATAATATTAGGATCTTTGAGAGCCTCCACATTAAATTATATTGGAAATTTAGCACCACTCTATGCTAACTTGAAGAAGTAAGAATTTGGGACCTTTTTCAACAGTTTGTCCATTAGTCTAAGCACCTTGAATTAGTTCCTCATCATTTATTTCCTCCTAAGTATCTACCTCTTCTATGACCACTCCTTTTGGGTCCTGGTTGGATTGTTCTTTCACTTCTTGTCGTTTGTGGTTTAAATCTTCCTCACTGAATGTTTCTCTATATGTGGTTCTCTTTTGGGGTGTTTCAAGGTCACTTGGCCTATAGCCCCATGGGCGACCTTCATCGTTCATGATGTTTGTTGGTGGGATGCTAGTGTTGTTTTTGTTTGCTTCCATGTTCTTCCTATGTTGTGATCTTGTAGTTGTCATAAACAACTGCCAAGCTTTTGTGAGCATTTTCATGACTCCTAACTACGAAAAAAGTGTGTTTGTTTTTTTTGGATTTTCCATTTTAAGGAAGATGAAATTGCCTTTTTTTTTGGGGGGGGTTTTTTATTGAGTATTCAAGTCTGGTTTTCCCATTGAAAAGCGTAAATAGAAATGTTTTAGTAGATTGTCACAATTGCGGTAAGTTCTCAAGATGTGCCCTTTGGAAAACTTTAGACTAGGATGGTTCTTTGAAAGTTGGAATATGGGTTTTAGTTTAAGGATTTGGCTCTTGCCAAAGATCATGAAGGATGGATACCTATTTCCATGTAGGAGGTGGTAACATGGGCCTTCTGGTTGCTAGGTCTGCTTTCTCCTCTTCTTTATCTAGAAATTTTTCTATGTTTTTGCACTAGTTTGGTGTTTCGTTCTTCTCAAATATGAAGCTTCTTAAACTACTAATGATATTTGCCTGTTCACCTTCAATGTGTGTGAGACTTGGTTGTAGAATTGGTGTTTCAAGTTTCGATTGTTGAATTGGAGCAACTGTCACCAAATGGTCATAAGGTGAAAGTGTGGATGTTTTGATATGGTTTGTTATGAAGATCAAGACCCTAAGGTTTGAGTGTTGTTTTGAGGTGACACTATTCTTGGAACTCAAAATGCTAAGAGGACTGGATTGATATCTCACTTCTTTTTCTAGAGGATATGTTGCAGAAAAGCTTACTTGAACTAGCCTTGAGGTTCAAGTAACTGTGGATATCTTAGAAGTGTGGGCGAGGGAATAATCTAGGTTTGTTTGTTTTGATTTTGATTTCCAAAAGTAGGATGGAATGTTGAAAGTGGATGAATTACTATATGACCTATATGGGTTTCCAATTGTTTTGTTTCAACAAAGATCCTATAACGATCTTTGGATCATCTTTTTTATTTTCAGTAGGATAGAGCAGAAGTGATGGGTTTTGAGCAGAAGCTACAAATTATGAGCAAGAGCGGCCAATTTTATCAACTGGGTCCTGACATTTGTCAAATGTGCTGGATTTTGAGAAGCAAGTGCGAGCAAAAATGTCAAGTGTGGCCTCTGTATTTATTTGTCTAATGTGGTGATTTACTCAGTCAAAAGTGAGCTTTCTTGGCAATTGCGAGAATATTTCTAGCAAGTGCATTGGAAAAGATTTGGCAAGTGCAGCATAAAATTATCAAGTGCAGCCAGTTTTGCATCAAGTGCACTGGTTTTGTCAAATGCAATAGATTTTCATCCATGAAGTTTATGGGACAGAGAGCAAAAGCGATTTTTTTCTAGCAAGTGCGACCAAGTTTTTGTCAATTGTGGCAAAATCAGTAGCAAGTGTGGCCTCTGTTCAATTTTGTTTTGTAGTTTTAGTATTTGGCAGCAACATTGATGTTTTTCTTGCAGTTTTTGGATGTTTTGATCTATTTTCCATTGTGGCAAGTGCTACAATAGTTTTTTATTGACTCAAAAAGCATATACTTGTGTGACATGTATGTTTATGGCTTTAAGTTGTGAAATAACGATACCCAAGCCATAGTTTCCAAGGTTTACTTTGAGCCAATGTAGCCTGAAATTAAAGCCTGAATATTTATAAACCTTTAAGGAGATCCTTTAAGGATTGCAAATATAGGGCTTCTCTTAAAATCATACACTAAGTCAAAGGTTTTGTGATTCAAACATCATGTTTAGTGTTTGTTTAAATATGTTATTTTAGATCAAGCACAATGTTTGATGTCAAAATTTGTTTTGAATGTTTTGGCAAGTTTTACATAAACAAACATTACAACCCTAGAGATAGAAACCATCCTTTTAGGTAGGCTTGCCTCATGCCCCGAAGGGATGATTTTTCATGCAACTTATGGTGCAGGCCTAAATTTGGACATGGCAAGTAACTTCTCAAAAGTAAATTTTGATGCACCACTTTCAAAGATTTTTTTTGGATAAAAGGGTAGCTTCTACAAGCGTTGGTTCTTAGTCATGTTTTGGGATTATTATTTTTGAATGTCTATACATGCAACATTTTGCTCAATTAAGAGGCCTCCCAGCCCTTGCGGTTTTTTACGTATCACATGGATATTGGGGGAGACTTACGTTGGTATAGACTAGCAACACCCGGTGGATGATGAACTTTCCTCACACTCACAATAATTTATATAGTGAACCAAAACATAGTGTCACTTGGGTCGCCTTTGAGTTCTCAAGCATGGAATGTGTCTCAAAAGGTAGGCCCTCTAAAAGGTATTCTTTGAAGTAAAAATTTTGAAAATCAAGACGATTTTCGTCACCCAAGATCGCCAAGAATGCAAGAGGGGAGAGGATAGCCACCTAGATTTCCAAACATAGAATACACTTCATCATAATTTGATTCTTTTTAAGCACCTCGAGTAGTGTTATCCCCAAAAAGTGTGAATAAGATAGCAATGATTCTTTTTAAAGCATTCAATAGAATTTTTATGGATATCAATCAATGAGAGAGCAAAGGTGCAAGAAAAAAATTGATTTGTTCATTTTTAAGCCCAAAACTAAGTGTTTTCTAGATCCTGTTCTTACTTGGTCAACAAAATGAATTCGAGCATTTTTTCAACAAAAGGAAATCATTTGGTCAACAAAAATAAAATCAAAAATTCCAAATATCAATTTGAAAGCTTAAAAACATTTTTAGAGCACCAATTTGAAAGTGTTTTCTTTGTGGGGTTCCTTTTAAGCACCAAATTAAGTGTTCTCTATCTATGAAAGCTTTGAAAAAAGGTTCATTTTAGAGCACTTAAATCGAAATGTGTTATTTGTAGGGTTCTTTTTAAGCGCCAAAATGAAAAAATTTCTAACTTAGAAAGCTTAAAAGATTCATTTTTAGAGCAATTAAATCGAAATGTGTTGTTTGTAGGGTTATTTTAAGCACCAAAATGAAAGTTTTTATAACTTAAAAAGCTTTGAAAAATTGAAAATATTTGACCATTCATCTTCCTTGTAACAAATGTGTTAGTTGTTTTTGGGACAATCATCAATTACACTTCTACAAATCCTACATAAACAACATTAGTACCTATCATACATTCAAATCAGGCACCTGTTAGCATTAAAAATCAAATTTTAACTTGCAGATCTCAGACACAGATTAGCAGAGCAAAAGAAAAGGAAAAACAATCAATAGCACCCTCTATTAGAGAGAAAAGGCAACAAAAAAAGTCAAAAGCACCTTTGTTCTTGAAAAAAATTCAAAATCTAGTCAAAAGCACCAAAATCAATGTCAAGTGCGCCAAAAAATGTCAAAAGTGCCAAAAACAGTGTCAAAAGTGCCAGAACCATGAAATTAAATGCAATTTTTTTTTGGAACTATGCGTGAGGATTTTTCCAAAGCGCTTTCGGGACTTGCAACTTCAAATGTAGCTCATAAAATTGTTAGTGTTAAGGAACGAGGTCCTACCGAGGGTGCCAGAATGTGTGAGGGGGAAATCTACAATTGTAAACAAGATAATTGCAATGAAATAGAAACTAATCTAATCAAAACAAGAATCTAGATCTATGCCCATTCACTCATGAAACGAATGATAAAGAACACTAAATTCAAGAAAAATGTAAATGAAATAACATAAGAACAACTAAATTCACTATACTAAATCATTACCCATCTCATGTTGGAGTGTATTCACGAAGATGTGGTTGCTCATATCAATGTGAAGCCTCCATAGTTGTGTTGCAAGAGCTAGAATGTGCATGTTGATTGAAAATACGTGTTGAAGGTTTGTCAATGGTGATTAGGATCTCAGCACTACTTCGTTGTGCAAAATAGGTTGATTCTTCAATCCTTTTTTGTGAGGAAAGAGGTCTTGTTATATAGAAATTGTGATTTGAAATGGACGATCAGGATTGCGTAGTAGAATATCTTGATCAATGGTCAAAAGATGTTGAGAGGATTTAGATGGGCATAATCTTTGCAAATTGATTGGATGATTAGTGTGACTGAATAAATAGATTGAATAATTTGTGGGATTGAGAAATAGATTGATCAATCAGGGAATAGATTGATCTATCAGGAAATAGATCAATCAGTCAGGAAATAGATTGAGCAATCAGTGATTTGTAATTTTCTCAATCAGGAAAGTGGTTGAGAATGATTAATTAATTAATTATTTTTTGAGTTGAACATGCAAACCAAGTTTGACTTTTGCAAACAAAGTTGCATTAGTTTGATTTGATTTTTAATGATGTTTTGAATATTTTATTCAAATTATTCAAATTTGGAGGGAAAGTGAGTTAATTAAATTATTATGATTTAATAATTTAACTGACTTAGGGGAATAAGGTGAATTAGCGACATAATTAAATAATCGACGTTATTTAATTAGTCAGGAGGAATAAAGTTAGATTTAGGACTTTATTAAATAAATGAAATTTATTTAATTGGTCGAAATTGATGAAAAAGTGAATTAATTAAATAATGTTGTATTATTCAATTAATAGAGGAATTTAGGGTTTTAGGACTTTATTAAATAAGTGAAATTTCTTTAATTTGTCAAAAATGATGAAAATGTGAATTAATTAAATAATGTTGTATTATTCAATTAATAGGGGAAATTAGGGTTTTTCATGCTTTTGATGTGAAATGTAGTGATATTCGATGATAATGATGTTGATGATGCGAAAATATCATTTAAGGTGTGTGATAAGTGTTAGGTCAATTTTACATGTCTACAATATTATGTGACGATTATAAATGTCATGTGAATGTATTATGATATATGCTTAATGGATCATGGATGCAAAATGATATGATTATAACATTGTTATGATATGTAATGTCAATGGATATGCAATGTGATGCTTAGTGTGAATTATGAATGCAACGTGATGCAATGTTCATATGATGCAAATGTAATGTGTATACAATAGATATGCAATATGACTTATAATAATGGATTATGATTATAAAATGATGTGAATGTGATGTTTATTATAACTTATGGATGTAGTGTTATGCAATGTTTATAATGTATTCAAATGGCATGTACATGTGAGGTGATGTATGATAACAGATTATGATTATGATGCGCATGTGATGACCTGATTTAAATTAGGGTTTGACTTCATTTAGGGTTCAGTTAGGGATATAGGGATTTAATTATGCTTACAATTAGGGTTTGACTTCATTTAGGGTTATGATTTGATTAGGATTAGGGTTAGGTTCAATCATGGTTAGATTTAATTTAGGGTTAGAGTTATAATTAGTTTTTCCATTATAATTAAGGTTAGTGTTAGAATTAGGATTACAAATAACATTATAATTATATTTAGGGTTAGAATTAAAATTAAGATTATAGTTAGGGTTTGGGTTAGAATTAGGATAAGGGTTAGGGTTAGAATTATATTTAGAGTTAGGGATGGGGTTAAGGTTAGGTTTAAGTTTAGGTTAGGGTTCTATGATAAAGCTAGGGGTTAAGGTAAGGGTTAGGTTTGGGGTTAGAGTTAGGGTTCAATTAGGATTAGGGTCAGGGTTCAATAAGGGTTAGAGTTAATGTCATATTAGGGTTAGGATTTAATTTTAAATACTAATTCTAACTCTAACCATAACCCTAACCCTAACCTTAAAACTAAAACTAACACTTTTTTTAACCCCAACCTTAACTCTAAATTTATATCAAACCCTAACCTTAACACTAACCGTAACTCTAAACCTAACACTAACCATAATTCTAATGATAACCCTAATTGTAATTCTAAAAATAAAACTAATTCTAATTGTAACCCTAACTCTAATTCTAAATTTATCTCTAACCCTAACCCTAATTCTAAAACTAACACTAATTCTAACAATTATAACACTAACCCTAACCCTTACTCTAACTCTAACTCTTACCCTAACCTTAACCCTAACCCTAACCCTAACCTTATCCCTATTGTAAATTTAAGGTAAAACTTGCAGCAATGTAAACTTAAATATGTGGTTGAAAATTTGAAATTATTGTATTCAAGATTACCATAAAGAGATTTATGTGATTAACAATTCCAACAATGAAAGAAAAACAACAATACCACAAGTTAAGAATCACAAGTGAGACAAGATATGTGTGGAGAAACCCTTGTGGGAAAAAAAATCCACACCCAAAGAGATCCAATGTTTGTATTAGTCTTCAAATGAGATGTAACAATACAACACTCCTCTTTGAATTTTGACAACACTTCATTGCTCTGACTACCTACAAGGGTGATCCCACAAAACTGGTTTACAATTCCATTGAGGAAGGAAAATTGTAAAAAATGCCCCCATGAAGAAAATTTTGGGTTTTGGGGGGTTCAAACAAACTTAGGGTCTAAACAAACCCAAAGAGGGTTCGTTTGAACCCCCCTTCGAGCAAACCCTATTAAATGATGGGTCCCTCATTTATCATGTTTTTCGGAATAAAAACAAAGAGAAATTTTGGAAAAAGGGGTTCACTCGAAACCCCCTTCGAGCAAACCCCCATTCGTTGAAAGGTCAAGGGGCATTCGCCAAAGGGGGTTCGAGTGAACCCCATTTTCCCCCCCCCTCTTGCACCAAATTTCTGCAAAATTTTCCCTTTGAAGCTTGGGTTGAGGATGAAAATGGAGGAGACTTCACAAACCCAACTGGATGATGGTAGTCCTCAGAACGAGCTATCCATCGGAATGTATTTTATTTTTTAGTTTGATTAAACATAGGTTTTTAACCAAAAATAAAGCTCTCTATTATGCACATGTGGAAAAATAGTAGATTATTAAAAAAATTTGAAAAATATTAGTGCACTAGATATTGATGTCCTTGATCCAACAAAAGAAAAATGAATTTTGATACATACAAAAAAAGTTATGCTTTAGCCAATGAATCATGTCTAAATTGTAAAAGGTTTGACTTTGAAACTTAATTAAGAAAAAAATATTCAATGAAATGCTATGAAACCAATTCCATGCACTATATATCATAGTTATGAATCTAAATTCGAAAAAATTAGAATTTTATCCTTCATAGAAAAAAAGCTATGTGTTATCTAGTGGCGTCGCTCTTTTAAAATGGTGTTTACTGTTAAAAATTAGTTTTAGAAGTCCAGATGGAAAAATAAGTGAAATCTGATTCCAAAAAAATTGAAAAAAATATATTTAGAATCTACAACCAAAATGTCACAAATCACTAGTTTGCATCATCTTCAAATTCCTCACGGTTTAGCCGCTATAGGTTCTCAAAAGTGAAGGTTTAGTTAAAAAAAATTAGTTCAATGTCCAGTTTGGCCAAAAATTGTAAACCAGTATTGTGGGATCACCCACAAAAAAGCTCTAAAAATCACCATCTCAATGCTCCAATATAAATAAGTTTATGGGAGAAAATACCACAAATGGTATCCTCAAACAACAAGTAAAACCACCTAGAAAAACCCATGCCCCCCTTAGTGGACAACCCATAAACATAGTGAAAATTATTAAATGATCACATGGCCTTCACATGGGCGCCTAACCCATAGCCAATGAAAATTGGTGAATACCAAGTGCTCCATAACTCTCTGATGGCTCTGATGGCTTCATATAAGAACATGCACCAACATGCAAACTTGGGTGCCCCACCATGCAAAACATACAAATAACATGCACAAGGACATGCATTGCAAAGTGATCCCCACCCAGAAGTTGGATGCCTAAAGGGAATATGCTCTCAAGATGCTTTGTAAGTGTTACCGTAGTGGGTCCACATCTTTGAATGCAATTACAATTTATCATAAGAAAATAAATAATAAATATTTTTCCCCTCATGTCCTTTAGAACATTTTCCAAAGAACATGGAGACACATAATTATCAACTTAGGATAGAAATTATAATTTCAACTATCCTAACATTCTCCCAATTGACATTATACATTGCAATTACATCTATGAGATACATATAAAAATAATCAAGTATAGTGATCAAGGCCCATGGCCTTCCTACACCAAGAGAACTTATCTGTGACCATTGGCTTCGTGAGAGAATCTGCAATATTATCCAACGTGCAACCTTATCAATCAAGACCTTACCATTCTAGACCATTTCTCACACAAAGTGATACTGAACATCAACATGCTTCTAGTATGAGCATGATACATAGGATTTTTAGCTAAACATATGGCACTCTGACTGTCACATCCAACCTTCATTATCTTGCAATCAAAACCAATACCTTTACCCAACCTCTATAACCAAACCACCCCCTTAGAGGCATGTGTAGCAGCCATATACTTTGCTTCAATGGTGGATAATGCAATCGTAGGTTGCCTCTTACTCATCCAACTCACTGTACCTCCAAACAAAGTAATAACATAGCCACTAGTGGACCTTTGACTACCCAATTCACCTACCCAATATACAACAACAAAACCCTGTATGTCCAATGACTTAACTATATCATCAGTACCATGTAATAAACCAAATAATAATCTGAAGTACCACACAAATATCCAAACACACTCTTAACAAAATTCCAATGCTCTCTACCAGGTTTAGACATAAACCTGCTCAAAACTCCCACTGCTTGGGCTATATCTAGTCTAGTGCAAACCATTGCATACATCAAACTACCAATGACCCTAGCATAAGGAACATTAGACATTTCTTTAAAATCATCATCAAAATTAGGATGTGCATGTCTAAGCTCAACTTGGTACCAACCAGAAATGGAATATTTACTAGTTTACAGTCATGCATATTGAACCTCTGCAAAATGATATCAACATACTTACTCTGACTTAACCAAAGATTTCTATGAACTTGATCCCTACTGATATCCATCCCAAGGATATATTTTGTAGCCCCCAAATCCTTCTTATCAAATGTGCCAAAAATCTGAGTCTTAAGCTCCCTAATCATCACCTTGTTGTTACCCATAAATAACATGTCATCAACATACAAGACAATGATTAGTATATGATCATCAATAACATTAATATAAACACAATGATCCTCCTCACTCCGAAAAAAACCCAACTTCAATGAAAATGCACAAAACTTATGGTAGCATGCATCTTGGGTGACTGTTTCAAAACATATAAAGATCTCTTTAACTTGCAAACCAAGTGTTTGTTTCCTTCCACAACAAAACCATTAGGTTGTCACATATAAATTTCTTCCTCAAGATCCCCATGCAAGAAAGTAGTTTTAACATCCATTTTCTCTATTTCAAAATCATAAGAAAAAACAATAGATAATAGGAATCTAATAAAATTTAACTTAACAACATGAGAGAAATTTTCAACGAAATCAACTCCCTCTCTCTAACTTTAAGAGAGGGAGTTGATTTCAAAACATCTTGGGTGACTGTTTCAAAACATATAAAGATCTCTTTAACTTGCAAACCAAGTGTTTGTTTCCTTCCACAACAAAACCATCAGGTTGTCACATATAAATTTCTTCCTCAAGATCCCCATGCAAGAAAGTAGTTTTAACATCCATTTTCTCTATTTCAAAATCATAAGAAAAAACAATAGATAATAGGAATCTAATAAAATTTAACTTAACAACATGAGAGAAATTTTCAACGAAATCAACTCCCTCTCTCTAACTTTAAGAGAGGGAGTTGATTTCAAAACATCTTGGGTGACTGTTTCAAAACATATAAAGATCTCTTTAACTTGCAAACCAAGTGTTTGTTTCCTTCCACAACAAAACCATCAGGTTGTCACATATAAATTTCTTCCTCAAGATCCCCATGCAAGAAAGTAGTTTTAACATCCATTTTCTCTATTTCAAAATCATAAGAAAAAACAATAGATAATAGGAATCTAATAAAATTTAACTTAACAACATGAGAGAAATTTTCAACGAAATCAACTCCCTCTCTCTAGGAGTAGCCCTTGGCCACCAATTTGGCCTTGTACTACTCTAACCAACCATATACACCAAATTTATTTTTAAATACCCACTTGCAACCAATGGGATTCCTTCCTTTGGGAAAACTCACAAGATCCCAAGTATCACAACTATCCAAAGCCATCATCTCTCTTGCATGGCCTACATCCAAGACTCTCTTTTAAAGAAAGAGCCTCCTTGTAGGATCTAGGTTCATCGCCAGTGCTCAACAAAGAAAATACACAACGGTAATTAGATGGACTATACATGTAAATTAAATTTCATTGTCTTGTGGATCTTCTCAAGGTAGGAGTAAGGGGTTCTTGTTTCTCTTCTTCTTCTACATGCTCATCTTGCACATCATCTAAACTCTTTGAACCCTCTTCTTCTTCTCCATTCTCAAATCCACCTGGTTGTTCTTCCACATGCACATCTTCATGTTTTTCTATCTTTTTCTTGAAGTGCATTATTTTTTTGTTTTCCTTCTCCTTTGGTTGTTCTTCACCTGAGTAAGCTCTAAACTCTTCAAAAATCACATCTCTAGAGAAAACCATTTTATGTGTCAGTGGATTCCAAAACTTATAACCTTTTACATTCTCACTATAACCAACAAAGATGCATTTTTGTGTTTTTAGATCCAACTTAGAACACTTATCTTGAGGTACATGAACAAAATCCTCATAATCAAAGACTATTAAATGTGAAAAAAAGGCTTTCTACCTATCCACTCTTCATAAGGATTTTTATCAACAAGAGTTGAATAAGGAGATCTATTAACCAAATGGCATGCAGTACTTACAGATTTTTCCCAAAAGCATCTATCAATCTTAGCACCACTAAAAATGCTCCTAGATCTTTCCATCAAGGTTTGGATCATTCTTTGTGTTACCCCATTTTGTTGGTGTGTATATGGAGTAGTATTTTCCCTAACAATACCTACATGCTTACATAACTCATCAAATTACCTAGAACAATATTCACCCCCATTGTTAGATCTCAACACCCTTATCTCATAATCCATTTGCTTCTCAAGCAAGGCTTTCAATTCCTTAAACTTAGTGAAAACCTTAGATTTTGCATGCATAAAATAAATCCAAGTGTATCTTGAGACATCATCAATGAAAATAACAAAATAATGTGATTTTCCAAGAGAGTCAACATCCATTGGTCCAAACACATCCAAATGAATGATATATAATCATATCTTAGATTTATTAGTTCCATTAGGAAATGATGATCTATTATGTTTACCAAACACACAATGCTCACAAAAAATCACTTTTGCCAACAGAATAATCAGAAATATCACCAACCAAATTTTTATTCAAAATGGTCTTAAGACCCCTTTGACTCATGTGACCCAATCTATGGTGCCACAATATACATGCATTTTTCAGTGTCAGTTACGTTGATAGAGTTACAAAAAGTGGAGACATTCAACCTAAAAAAATTCCCTAAATGTGATCCTTTAGCAATCACCAAACTCACTCTTACCAACCTACAACTAGACTTTGTCACATGCATTCCAGAATCATTCAACTTGGATAGTGAAAGTAAATTTCTCACAAGTCTTGGAATATGTAAAACATCATTAGTGGTTTTAACCCTTCCATCACTGAAACACAAATTTACCTTTCCCTTACCAACAATCTTCTTCATGTTGTTATCACTCAAGAAAACTTATCCCCTGTTACAAATTGAATATGAATTAAACCACTCCTTGTGAGGATTCATATGGTAGGAGCAACCTAAATCAATAAGCCAATAATCATTACTAATAGTTATAGAAAAAATAAATAAAGCATCAGAATCACCATCTTCTAAGGACTTTTCTATGGAAGTATCTAAACTCATTTTCTTGTTTCTACACTCCTTCTTCATGTGTCCTCTCTTACTACAATTCTAAAACTTTACTCTGCTCTTCTCAGGGGTCTTAGAACATCCTTTAGACTTGTCTCTCTTTTTGTTCCCTTTAGGCCCTACTTTTTCTTTGGACCTTCCTCCCTGCACATGCAAGGTATCTTGGGAGCCCACATTCATGGACTTTCTCCTCATCTCTTGTGAAAGAAGTATAGCAAGGAGACTATCCATCTTCGATTTTGTACCACCATCACTTATGATAATAATTATATTTTCCCAAGATTCAGGTAAAGAACAAAGAAAAAAAATACATTTATCTTCTTCTATATTAACATCCATAGATGCAAGTTGAATTATAATCATATTAAAAGCATTTAAATGTTCTTCAATAGAATCACCATCCTTCATCTTCAAATAATTCAAACGTATTTTGAGATACAACTTATTTGTTAGACTTTTAGTTTGGTAAATTTCACCTATCCTCCTCCACAACTTGTATTTGGTAGATTCTCCTAAAACATTCAGGAGGATGAAATCTACAAGACACAACCAAATTTTTCCTCATGCCTTCTTATCCATTTTCTTCCAATCTTCATCAGGCATTGATTCTGGTTTCTTTTCACTTGAAACTACCAACCACTATTCTCTCTCTTCAAGGAGATCCTTCATCTTCAACTTTCACATCTCATAACCAATGCTATTGAATTTCTCAATATCTAGATGAGAGGTAGAAGCCATGGTTTTCAATATTCTTCACAAATATGCAAAACCCACAATGCACAATCTCCCACTGCAACCAAAAACCTTCAACACTTAAGAGAAAGGTGTCCCTCTCTCAACATTACCATTAGCTCTAATACCAAATGTTGGAAATTCAAGGTGAAACTTGCATCAATATAAACTTAAATATACGATTGCAAATCTAAAATTAATGTATTCAAGATTACCATAAAGAGATTATGCAATTAACAATTCCAACAATAAAAGAAAAACAATAATACCACAAGTTGAGAATCACAAGTGACACAAGATATATGTGGAGAAACCCTTTTGATAAAAAGCTCCACACCCAAAGAGATCCAATGTTTGTATTAATCTTCAAATGAGATGCAATAATACAACACTCCTCTCTAAATTCTGGCAGCATTTGTTACTCTAAAAACCTACAAACAAACTCTACAAACCATCATCTCAATGCTCCAATATATAGAAGTTTGTGGGAAAGAATACCACAAATGATATCTCAAAACAACAAGAAAAACCACTTGGAAAACCCACTCCCCCCTTAGTGGACAACCCATAAAAAATGGTGAAAATTATTAAATGATGACATGGCCTGCAAATGGGTGCCTAACCCATAGCTAATGAAAATTGGTCAATACTGAGTGCTCCATAGCTCTCTAACAACTCTAACGAATTCATGCAATAATATGCACCAACATGCAAACTTGGACACCCTACCATGCAAAACATGCAAATAACATGCAAGGACATGAATTGCAAAGTGGTCCCCACCCAGAAGTTGGATGCCCAAAGGGAATATGCTCCTGAGATGCCCTATAATTGTCACCGTAGTGGGTCCACCTCTTTGAATACAATTGAAATTTTTCATAAGAAAATAATAAATATTTTTCCCCTCATGTCCTCTAGAACATTTTACAAAGAACATGGAGGCACACAATTATCAACTTAAGATAACAATTATAATGTCACCTATCCTAACAATCCCTAACTCTAACCCTAACATTAATGCTAATTATTTTTGCAACTCTAATACTAACCCTAATTCTAATAATAACCCTTTTCCTAATTCTAAAACTAACACTAATTCTAATTTTAACCCTGACCTTAATCCTAACCTTAACCCTGCCCATAATCCTGACCCTAAACCTAACCCTAATTATCTATCTAAATGTAACTTTAATCATAACCTTAACTCTAACCCTAACCCCAACCATAACCCCAAACCTAACTCTAACCTTAATTATATATCTACCCCTAATCCTAACCCTAACCCTAAGTCTATCTCCAACCCTAACCATAACCATAACCATAACCCTAATCCATAATCCTAATCCTAACCCAAACCCTATTTTTATCTATAACCCTAACCCTATTTCTATCTATAACCCTAACCCTAACTATAATTCATTTAGTGTCCTACATGTTGGATCATGAATGCTACTAGCATAAATATATTTAATAATATATATAAAAATATGCTGAGATATCCTTCTCAAGGTGCCTATTGCACTTTTATATGTGACAAATTGATTAAAATTAGGTGCCTCAAGAAGGATTTATCTTCATGTGTTTTATATATATTATTAAATATATATATATATATATGCTAGTAGAGATAGGCCCATAACATCATAATCATGGAACATAAAGAACATGTTATAATGAAGGTAGTAATGCGGAATATAAAAATTGTAGGAACCTAGAAATATATAAAGTATTAAGGAAAATATAAAATCACAGAGGATGAGAGAACATGAAATTTAAACAAGATACATGGGTTAGCATGGAAAATTAAACAAATAATCCTAGGATCTCATCATGAAACATACGAAAGCATACAAATGATATAGGAAAGATTACTCCCAAGTGGGGAAATGAATCATGCCATCATATGGAAGGTGAAATGATAATGGGGGAGATATAAAAAAACATGACATAATAAAAAAGCCAACAGGTAAGGACAAATATGTAAAAAATTAAAAGATAAAATAACTATATAGATAAATAGAGTACAATAATTTTCAAGTTCTAATGGATGATATCTCATAATATCATCCTCTTTTGAAATTGTTTTATCAAGTATTCCTCTTCTATAATTACATGACTTGAATTTTTCAATCACATGTTTCCTCTTTTTAGGAAATTATTATTAAATTAACACTCCATTAATAGATGGAACTACAAGATTTTCTTTACCCATTTTTTCTTCTTCTTTGAAGGTAGACTCATAAAAAAATTATCCATTTGTTGAAGCAAAAAGTGTTGTCTTCGAATCTATGAAGTAGTTTTAGCATTAAATACTAGCATTTTCAATATAGGGATCTTTTCCATCTTAAGTGAAATAAAAGATGAAGTATGTTTGATATGATCATGTGCCAACCTATTTTGATCTTTTTCTTTCTTCTATTTTTATGAATTATTTAAATATAACATAAATTATTTTAACTAGATCATAAGGAGGTTTCTTAGGGGTGTGTATGTAATTGTACTTGAAGTGAAACAATTCATCTTAAAATTAAGATCATGTAAATCTCTTGCAATATTTATAATTATATAGCAATGAACAAATTTAACACATTTATATATAATGGGAGGAACGAATGGTAAGTTCTCAAGCCATGATCTACCAATTAATATAAAATATATATCTTAAGCAATAATAACATAAAATAATAGTTGTATTTCCTTAGACCTAACTTAAGAGGCAAAATAACACAACCTAAAGTGTGATTTGCTACTCCATTAGTCATCTTCAAAGATACTTGACAGTGAACATAAATTTTGGTTTCAAGTGTATTATCTTAAAATTATTTAGTAATTTTTTTGAGTTGATTTGTAAAATCTATAAGATTGTCCCTAATAATATTGTAATGTATTTAACCTATCACATAGAAGGGGCCATTGTGGTTTTTTTTGGATTTACTCATACAAAAATATGATTAATGGGGTTGAATGAGATTAAGAATGTATGATATTACTATGTTATCCCCACATTCATATCTCAACATGTATGTCCTTTTGAATTAAGATAGTACTCATATAAAGTACAATGATTCAAGATAATTGACTCTTGTGAAACAACATTATTGGTGTGACTAGGGAAGAATTTGGTATAAATTTACAAGTTTTAATTTGGAGGATCATATCAATAATTTACACAATAATTGATTATGTTGGTAATATAAATTGTAGGCCCCAAATCCCTAAAGTCAAATCTCCTTCCAAATTCCAACGGTATCAAATTTGGAGAAAATATCACACTTACGATTAGCCTTGAGAAATAAAGGACCAATTGTTGAGATGGGAAAAACTTCCTTCACTTTTAGTTATACTAAACTAAGAGGACTTCTCTAAGGTACTATAATTAACATCAATACAAGAACTAAGAATTCACCTTGATTCAAACTTTACCCATTTCATAGTGCACCCCTATTTTGGTTGTCACATCCCATCAAGTTATATTTATTTGAGGAGTTTAGAAATTGATTATATAGATGAACTACCACATGGCTTTTTTAAAATTCATTAAATGATATCCCCTATAATATTGTATACAATCAAATGTTGTAGCAAATAAATATAGAATTAAATGATGTTTATGATTGATTATTTTAGGTGTGTTGTGAGATGATGGGAGGGAAAGCTAGTAGAAGAACAGTGCCTATATTGAATTGGGAAATAGAGTTTTTCAGTTCATATAAAACATGTAACAACTGCAACGAATGGTGAAGCCTTAATAAATGTGTTGTAAAATACTATATTCTTCAAAATGCATGCATAAATTAGGTTATACACATACATTCTAGAAAAGGAAAAAAAAGATATTTGTAGAATATTAGGAAATTCTACTTAGTCATCCATGAGCATACCATTGCATTTCTTTTTTTATCCTAAAAAGATACTATAGTCTTTTTCCTGGATAACCAAACATTAACACATCAATAAATACATACAAGACATAGAGAGACACTTAATCAAGGTTGAAACTACCTTTAATCATTCACTCTTTAGAGGTTAAATTTTTTATTACCAAGTTGGGATGAACCCATATTATTACAACATCAAAATAATGTGCTCAGAGTTGAAAATATAAAACCATAAAGCTTCTCACAAATTTCTCTTTTATGTTGGCTCTACAATTTCTCTACCTTATTTTTTCATCCTTCTCTCAAAATTAAGTCCTCGGGTCCTTATTACTTAAGAGAGCGGCATACAAACCTATATTAAAAGTAAAAAATTGGTGATTGACACATTGCGAGGGATGCACATGTCTCTTGGGTGTTTCTTCCCCTTGAATCACATAGAAAAGTGCATCTAGTTGTACTTGTAAATCATTGAAGAATGTTTTCTTTGATTTTTTATTGTCCCTTGTCATTAATGGTGGATGGGTCATGAAGAACAAGGAAAAACCCTTTGAAGATTGTGTGCCATAAACTTAGATGGTGAAATATCATAGAGTTGTAGGTGGATAGTGAAACAATGGGATGCTAGGATTTTACACTAAAGCATACCTATTGTAGGTTCTTCTTCTATCTTTGAAATATGTAGGAAAGTTTGTGAAATTATTGTGTTCAATGAACAACATTGCTATAGTGAAGTTGCCAAACACAAAGTTATCTACGGTGAAAAAATTTTATGTAGTAAGCTCATAGGCCTTAGAGTTTAAATCATGCTTTGATAGCATGTGTGATGAATTCCAGTTCATTCTCTCTAAATATAAAAAAATCTATTAAACACCACATTAAAAAAATAACATAAATGAATATATCATGATTGCTCTTGAGAAATGCATATTGAATTCAAACATTTTACTCAATTCATTTATGTCATTGAACATACATTTAATCATTGAATAATACTTCTTATACAACATGGATCAAAATTTTATTACAAAATTATGAATTACAAATATCAAATCATGTATCAATGTATAAATTTTACAAATCCTCAATAATACAAATGTAATGAATCAATATAATATATTTCAATAACCAAGTCTTTGACATTCTTCAACTACAAAAGGGAGAGCATCACTCAAGTATTTTTCCTCCAACCACATACCAATGGTCTGCCACACACCTTCTATTAAGAAGTGTCGCTACCCTTTACAAGGGTAGTAGATTAAGGGAATCTCCAAGATATTCATGCCATCTAAGAACTAGTGTTGTATCTAGATACAAACAATATGTCATATGACTCTAGATACCATTTGGTTAAGTATGACACATTTGACTAAATTGTAACCAAATAGACATTGTGAACTGACAATGTAGTGATTATTTTACATTCAATTGGCCAAATTTTTAATAAAATAATTACAAATTCCATAATGGAGATGTGTGTCCTATGTTCTCACACCTCTTTCTCAAACTGGTTATCAAAATTATAATTTCACAATCAAGCACTTGTGATAGTTTAATAAAACAAGTATATGCATATCTACATCTAAAAATATTCATCATATCGCAAACTTGACAAGATTATTAGAAGTTTTTACAAACCAAAATCACTTAGGAAAGTGTATTTGATAGGGTTTAAACTAAATAATAATGTTATTTTTGTGTACTATAATTCTTTTCTCTAGCATAATGTTCAAATAACCAAATTAATCACACTATTATTTTCTATAATTCAACCGATATTCATGATTCTGCCTAATAATAATCAAACATGTCTATATAATACATTAATATTCATTGTATTTACTCATATAATGATATGGTTTTCTAACAATAATACCAATCAAGTATTAAGAGTAATCTAGATATTCCAAGACTAAAGCTTAAACTCAAGTTTCCTTCCAATAACCAAAGTACAAGTTTGGTAATTATTTATATAATTTTCTTCAATAGTATTTATAATTATCTCTATATCTAAATACAAGATTTTCTATATTTTTCATACATATATATATATATATGAATATTTTATCTTCTTCATATATTCCTATATGGGTATCTACGTATATACAATTTACATTCTTACCAGTATAGTTGTAGGAACATTATTGATATATATTTATATTTATATTTATGTATACATGTATACATATATGCCTACATAAATATGTTTATTATTTCTTTATCTTTGATAACAACAATAAGGTTGAGTATTTCTATATGTATCCACCTCACTCAAAAACCTATTTGTGGTCAAAATTACTAAGTATCCATAATTTACATAGACCTATTAAAGGTTGAAGATACTAAGTATCCATAAAAATCATAAACCTATCAAAGCTCAAACAATACTAACAGTATTCACAATAAACATAGACCTGTTAAAGGTCAAATAATACCAACATTGTTAACAATAACCATAGACCTATTAAAGGTCAAATACAATAACACAAACCTATTAAAGGTTGAATATAATAGCAATATTCACAATAATATAGACCTATTAAAGGTTGGATATAATAACAATATTCACAATAATATAGACCTATTAAAGGTCAAATACAATAACAATATTCATAATAACACAAACCTATTATCCCCAATTAAATTCCCTTATCCCCCTTGATTGAAAAATAAAAAAGTGAGACTTAGCATAAAGGAAGGACAAAGACATGAGGCTAGTAAAAATAATTTAAGATAAATATCCAGAAAGAAGAAAATATAAGAACCTTCATCCAAATATTCAAAAAGTGAGAAGGAAGAATTCCAATCATTATGAAGAAATTGTTGAAGTTTAACATATTTATTAGAAGGAAGATATCTCATCTCAAAAACACGTCAATTATGATTATCCTTTGAATCCACTTTACAAGGAAATCTACAGCAGCATTCATCTCCCTCGATATATGAACAAAAGAGATAACCTCATAATTGGGAGTGAGGCATAAGATATTCTCATCAAAAGAAGCAAACCTCCAAGAGGAATCTTGTATGCTTACTTTTTTCAAAAGAGAAACCAATATCAAGGAATTTATTTTGTACATAACCTTATTTCAACCAACTCAAAAGCTTTATTAAGAGCCATAAGAATATCTTGAGCTTTTATCAAATTGTTGGTGTTGAGCCCCATAACATGGGAAATAAAGAAAAAGAGTTATCCCATCACTAGCATAACCAACCACTCCAATCACACAAGCACTTTGGTTACCTTGGGAAGATTCATTATTATTAATTTTGAAAAAATAGATGGGAGATGATACCACTTTTGAGTCCTACTCACCTTCTCAAAAGCCTTTAAACCAAAGTAAGACTTAACCTAGGAAGTAGCTAAGGAAAATAGCACCACACATCTTGAAACATTAGAGTCAGAGGGAGAGAGTGTCCCATATAAAAAATCTGGCTGCAATACTTTCTTTCACTAAATTCATGATTATTTGCCATACTTGCTTAATAAAACTCAAATACACCTAGAAGATATAAAATTCTACACTAACCATATATTCTATAGAATAAAATGAGAACAAAATGCTAAGTAATCAATAGGAAAGAAGTTGCATTAGGAAGTTGGCCCAAGATTTCCCAAAATTTAGATAGAGTGGTCAAATTAGTAACAAGTTGGTTCCTGTTACACCCCATTGTGTTATTACTTATTTACTCTTACCTAGTTGGGTGAAAATGCTTTAAAAAAATGTATTTATGCTTTATGTATTTTGAAAATATGATGAATAAATGTTTGATTCAATTTGATGTTATAAAATGTTTCTGATTGTGAAATATATGATGCAAATGAATGTATTGTTTTTGGCTAACTATTGTTGTAATGAACTAAGTTGGATGTGGGAACAAATTCAAGCCTCTGAAAGAGAGGGGAAGTATCACTTAGGAGAAGAACTTGGTCTGGTAACCCTTAATAAGACCTCACTAAGCTTTCACACACTCACTTTTAGTTTGGTCAAGTCGAGTCAATAGTATGGGAAACAATAAGTTACCTTTAGTCTTGTTTGTGTATGATTAGAAGAGGTTATGATTTTATTTGCGAGTGTTCTTGTTTTGGGTTAATTGTTGAGTCTCTTTGTAATGTGTGAGTTCTTCTTTATGTGTTTATATTTAATTGATGAGATATATACATAAAATATGTATATATATGTATATATGTATGTGTCTACGATAAACTCATACACATGAGTAAATACACGAATGAGTATACATAGACGTATCTACGTATGCTCATGGATGGATTACCCATATGCATGGGAATATCGATTGGACAAAGGTAACATATATATATATATATACACTTCATGTATATATGTGTGTATGTAGTCAAGTAAAGGAAATGTACATACAAGCATATTAGTATATATATATATATATGTATGTATGTATGTATGTATGTATGAACATGTAAAAATATGTATACATTGGAATATCAAATAATGCATTTATAATCGTATAAGTTGATATATGTACATATATATATAGCATATTGCATATGTATATATATGTATATTTTATATATATATAAATATGAATCATTTTAATAGCATTGGAAATACTCATATAGTGCTTGATACATAGTGCAATACATAACATGTAACTTAAGCACAATACTCAAAGATAATATATGTACAGCATATGAAAGGCAATGCATAAGATTTAAATGACTTTGCATTATAACTTAAAGTGTTTAGTATAAAGCATGGGTCGTGGGTATGACAAGGTGCATAGGAAAAAAGAGAATTTTAATATCTACAAACATAAGACTTAGACAAATATCAGCTGCTATGTGGGATATAAACATGCAAACCATGTTTTGACTTGGTGTTTGAAACTACAAAACACCAAAATAGGGTGCATGATAATATATGGCGCCAAATTATGAAACTTGCTTGTATTTAGAAGTCTATTCTAAGTTCAATATCTAATGTACAAGGCAGAATTAGAATAGAGGAATAAGTCTTGTGTAGTGTTGGCTGAGATAAGTCGATTGGTGTAGCTTCTAACCTTGCATTTTTTAGAGAATAACCTGTTGTCCATTTAAGGAGGTGATTGGATATGCATTTGTTCTAAGTCATTATTTGAGGATCCACCACCTTTTCTTCTTCTTGGTGAGTCAATCCTTTTGATTAAGAAGTGGCATGTTTGAGAGCTTGTTTCTAACCAAATGTTGCTCACATTTGTGTATAAATATAGGTGCTTTCTCCCTCAAATGGGACGCATTATGCACTATTACTGCCTATTTTTTGAGTTGTTATTATCCCGATTTTCTAAATTTGAGAGTTTGTGAGAGGTTTTTTAGAGGAATTTTTTGGAGAGAGGAAGAGAGATAGTTGGCAGTTGCATGTTGATTTTTGGAAGGCTAAGCTAGGAATTTAGTTTGATCATTTGTATCTTTGCATATACAAGAAAGATAATTTCTACTCTATTATGATTTGTATGTTGAAGAGATTGAGTTTTTTTGGTTGCCTTGTTTGGGAAATATGTCTAGTTTCTTATCATGAAATGGTTATTGTCATCTTAAGTTTTATGTGAAGGATTCTTGATGAATATACTCTAGGAATACTATTACTTGATTCACTCCCTATTATGGTATGGGTGTTGTAATAATATTAATTACTATATTGATATTGCTTAATTTATGAAGCTAAGTCATAGAGATTACTTTGTGTTACTTAAGTAGAAGTGTCTTAGTAAACGTAGAGGATAATAGGTTATTCTTGAGGTTAGATTAATCCATGGAGAAAGGGGATAGTCTATGCATAGGATACGAATGGTCAATACAAATTGAGCTAGGAAGGTGGGTGAGTATGTGACATCCAATTTAAATTATGGGTGATGAATACTTTGGCCAAAGTAGTGTAAGTTGCCACTGTTTACACTTTCAGAGATCACTGTGATCCGAGTTTACATAGTAGGCAGGTAATTTTTCATATGTGTAAGTTGTAGCCAATATGTGACAAATATAGATATGTAGGACACAACACCAAGCTTAGTGAAGGTCATTATTATTATGAGGTTATCAAACCAATCTCTTTATTGAAGGGATGGTCATCATACCAGTTAGGTAGATGTGCGGGGGACCGCAATGAGTCCATGGTTGGCGAAAAAGCGCTTGAGTTATACTTCTCCTTATCAGTAGGTGACCAAGATTTGATGGAGGACACTTGGACCATTCATATATCTATTTTTAGTAAGCTCAAAGGAGCCATGTATGTATTTTTGTATCCATTACTATGGAAAATTGTAAAAGATAAATGTTATCAAGAAATTATGTACTATGAAATCAATACATTGGAAAGTTGTAATACTTTGATATAATACAATGGGAAAGTTTGGAATGATGTTTATTTCAAATGTTCATGTTATCTTTATATTTGAAAAGAAAAAAATCATTTGTTAAGTGTTGGCATCATATTTTATTTACATGAGGTTAAAACATAGTAAAAAAATTGAGTAGAACAATGGGCATGTTACACATGGTATCAGAGCTACCGAGTTCAGCTCTTGAACCTATGTGCTCACTATATTTTCCCCTCCAACATTATATGAGTTTAATGTTTGGAAATTTTTGTGCCAAGATGGTGTTTCTCAAAATGACTGCTAGGAAGTAAGTGATAAGAAATGAGCACTACCTATACGCCAGGAAGGAAAGAGAAGCCCTTGTTCATACTATTAAGGGAACTAATTATGACAACGCCATTTGGCTAAGCAATACTGAGACATTCAGTCATTCCCTTTCACTAATTAGTCAAGAGAAGAGAAGGATGAAAGATGATTCCAACTTAACTACTTACCTTATGTTTCTCCGGCCAAGTTAGACTCCTTATCACTTTCCATGGATATGCCCTCATAATGTAGTGCCAGTCCAACATTGATATTTAGGGACCCTCGAGTTATACCTATGGCTGAAATTATTATTATAGCCTCAAGTGGTGAATCAGAGGGATATGTCCCCCAAAACTATGTATCAAAAGATAAATCTGAGGGTTATTACCCTTATGATGATACATTTGAGCAAACATTAAAGGGTTACATCCCACATAGTAATGTATATGAGAGTGAATATGATGGATACTCTCCTCTTGAGTATTTAATTAGTCATTCAATGTAAATAAAAGGATACTAAAATCCTTATGAATAAATGAAAAAGTCATGTTTTTTTTATCAAAACTTATGTATGAGATCCTTAATGAAAGTTCTTATGTATGAATATTTTCTCTTTTGGAATGTTTTTAATACGTAAAGTAAGCCATGATAGGATCTAATTAAAGATAAACCTTAATTTATAACTTTTACTTGAGACAATGGTTAGGACAAGAAATTATCCTAGAGGAATCCAAGAAGTTGGACAAGGTCTAGAGCATCGAAGCTAAGTTGGACTGCATCTTGGCAATCACGGATGAAACAAGAGCAAGGATAGGAAACCTTGAACAAGAAGTGAGGGGAAAGGAAAGAGAGGAATAAGAAGTCATGCATAATGAAGAAGAAGAATATGCTACCAACAACAAGGAAGAAGGGGAGGATTCCCAAAATCATACTAAAACTAGTGATCAAGAAAGTGATAGGTCACAATCATATTCTGAGGGAACCAAAACAAAGCATTTGGCAACTGAGTTATCTAGGGACATGAGAAAGATTACCCCTCCAAAATTCAAAGGAAGCACTAGTGGAGAAGAGGTTGAGGCTTGGTTAATTCAAATGGAGAAGTAATTTGAAATCAGGAACTATTCTAAGATCACTAAATCTATTTGGGGAGCCTTCCAATTAGCAGGAGGAACCTTTAACTAGTGGATGAATAAGAATCTATGGAACTTGGTATCAGTTCCTTAAAGCTGACCTGGAATGAGTTTGTTGAAATTTTTTGAAAGAGGTGGCTACCTCAACTCTACTTCGATCAAAATATCATTGATTTCCATAATCTGAAACAAGGAGATTCTTCGGTGAATGAATACTGGGAGAATTTCACTCATCTCATAAGGTACGTACCAATGTACCAAAAAGATGAGCGATTTTGTATTAGGAAGTTAATTATGGGTCTGGATGACCAAATAGGTGGTGACGTGGATGTAGATGGTTTGGTCATTATGGACCTAGTATATGAGAAGTTAATCAAGCAAGAGCAAAAGCTCAAAGCCATCTCAAACTACCGTGAGAGGAATTGAAAGAAGTTTGGTGGGCCTCAATTTAATAAAACTCCAAAGAAGTATAATGAGGTGCAAAAATTTCAAAGGAAAGGGGACAAGGGACCCCGCAACAATTGGAATGAGTCAAGGAAGGATCGCCGAGGAAACAACTTCAATAACGGCAACAACAATAACTCTAACAAAGCTGGAGGGAATGGTGGTAATTCTAAAAGGCCAACAAAAAAGAGGGGACCATTAAGGGGATGCTTTACATGTGGTGGGGATCATTTTTCTAATCAATGTCCTAACATACCATTAGGATCACAACCACATGGTAAATCAATTCCTCTTCAAAGGGCTACATTTTAGCAAAGGATCCATACAATAGTGGACAATCGGCAAGCACAATACCAAATCACCCAGTGGAAACTCCAAGTACTTTGTTTGGTATACCTAATACCATACTTATTGATACTAGAGTCACAATTTTTTTTTCACCTAGAGTAGCTAATCAAATTTCTAGGAAGGTTGGTTTTATGGAAAGGTCTTGGGTTATAGAATATGCAAACCAGACAAGAGCAACGATGGATCAATGTTTATTTGAGGCAAGGGTTGAACTTCCAAGTTTCTCAACAAAAGTAAACTTGTACGTAGCTCCCTTAGGTTCTTATGATGTCATCTTAGGAATGAATTGGATATGGAAGCATAGAGCTAAAGTGGAATGTCATGCTAAAACCATAGAATGCTTAGATGATCTATGTAACCAAGTGTCTTTTCAAGGATCGCCTAGAGAGGTGAAACTGCGATAGGTTTCAGGTGTGTAAATGCATAGGGTGAAAAAGAAAGGTTGTCAAATCTTCACAGTCAAAATGGATAAACTTGAGGAATACAAGGAATTAATCCTTCAAGATGATGTTATGAACCTCAAGATTCTCAAGAACTTGAAGAAGGAGAAGTGGTGGAATCTAGAGAAATGGATATAGATAAATATCCCATCTTACAAAAATTTGTGGATGTATTTCTAAAAGAACTACCAGGATTGCCTCCTAAGAGAGTGTTTGATTTCTCCATCAACCTAGTACCAGGGTGGGGACCCATATCCAAAGTACCTTATAAGATGACCACAACAAAATTAATGGAGCTTAAGGCATAGTTGGAGTTGTCCAAGGGATTGATAAGACCCAGTGTTTCACCCTGGGGAGTACCAGTGATCTTCGTGAAGAAGGATGGTACACTACTCTTATGTATATAATATCAGATGCTTGACAAATCTACAATAAAGAATAAGTACCCATTGCCACGTATCGATGATCTTTTTTATCAGATGTGAGGAGTGATAGTTTTTTTGAAGATTGATCTATGATCAGGCTATCATCAACTAAGGATCAAATATGAAGACAGTTTCAAAACTGCTTTCAGGACTAGATACGATCATTACAAGTTCACGATCCTACCCTTTGGACTTATGAATGCACCTACAACATTCATGAACCTAATGAATAGTGTATTTAGGGACTACTTGGATAGGTTTGTATTAGTTTTCTTGGATGATATCTTAATCTATTCCAAGAATGAAGAGGAGAATTGTAAACATTTAGAGATAGTTCTCCAACGGTTAAGAGAGCACAAGCTATATGGAAAACTCTTTAAGTGTACCTTCTTTCAAAAGGAAGTACAGTACTTGGGTCATGTAATTTCAGCTAAAGGGATTGCAGTTGATCTAGCTAAAATAAAAGTGATGCTTGAGTGTCCAGTACCCAAGAATATACCAGAGGTTAGAATTTTTATGGGTTTGGCTGGTTACTATGGGAAGTTTGTTTCGAACTTTTCTAGACTAGCTTTTCCTATTACTTCAATACAGAGGAAAGGGAAGAAGTTTTAATGGTCAAAAAAATATTAAGAAGCATTTGACCTACTCAAGGGGAAGTTGACTACTACACCAATATTGAAGGTACCTGATCCAGAGGGCAACTTTACTATCATCGTGGATGCATTGGGTGAAGGTTTAGGAGAAGTTTTGATTCAAGAAGGGAAAGTCATAGCTTATGAGTTAGGAAGTTGAAGCCCTATGAAAAAAATTATGCATCAAATGATTTAGAGTTAGCAGTTGTTGTCCATGCATTACAGATGTGGAGACACTATATGTTGGAAAATCCTTTTAAACTAAAGATTGATAATCACAGTCTGAAGTATTTATTTACCCAACCCAATCTAAATGCATGACAAAGGAGGTGGTCAGAGCTAATATATGATTATGACTTCAATATCAACTACATAAAGGGAAAATAATAATCTTGTTGATTCCCTAATTCATAGGAGGCATATCGCCTCAATAGTATCAATTCAAACCAACTTTAAGGGCCAAGTATTGTAGAAATCCAAGGGTGATGAATATTAGGAACAAATCAAGCAAGCACTCACGGATAATCCATAAGATGCAAGGTACAAAGGATTTCAGTTTGAACCTAATGGATTACTAAGTTTTAAGGGGAAAGTTTATGTACCCAATTCCAAGGAGTTAAGGAACTTAGTGTGGAAAGAAGTTCACAATGCACCATATTTAGGACATCTCGGTGTGACTAAGATGTTGGCTGATGTGAAGCCATTATATTTTTGGAAGGAAATGAAGGGGGATGTTGCAGGATTCTTAGAGTGTCAAAGGGTAAAGGCAAAACATCATCACCCTGCAGGTCTTTTGTATCCCCATGATGTTCCTAAAAGTAAGTGGAAATTCATTAGCATAGACATTGTGTAATTTCTTCCTATGTCAAGGAATAAACACAATGCAATTCTAATGGTGGTGGAAAAGCTTACTAAGGTGACACATTTTATTTTGAGGAATTTAACTAATGGAGCACTTGTCATAGCTCAGAAATTTATACAAGAGGTGTTTAGGTTGCATGGGATTCCTGAGAAGATTATCTCAGATAGGGATACTCGTGTGACATCTAGGTTTTGGAAAATCTTGTTCTCCTCACTTGGGACTCAATTGAATATAAGTTCAATGTATCAGTCAAAAACAGATAGACATTGAAAGATTCAACCAAGTGCTTGAATATCTACTAGGGATGTATTGCATGGATCAACAATATAAGTGGGAAGATTATCTACCGTTGGTTGAGTTTTCATACAATGATTCTTATCATTTTGCAATCAAGATGGCTGCATTTGAAGCATTGTATGACAAAAAATGTCAAACTCCTATAAGTTGGAATAAGTTAGAGGATAGGACAAGCGTTGGGCCAAAGATGTTATCAGAAATGGAGGAGCAAGTAGGAATTATTAAGTAGAGGCTAGCAAAATCCAATGATAGGCAAAAAAGTTATGCAGATTCTAAATGGGTACCCAGAAATATTGTAGTAGGGGAAAAGGTGTTGATGAGGGTTAAACCTCATAAGAGTTCTATGAAGTTTGGAAAGTCATCCAAATTAGCACTGCACTACATAGGTCCTTTTGTGCTTCTTGAGGAAGTAAACCCTGTTGCTTATCGAATTGTGTTGCCACCAGCTCTTGCCAAGATGCACAATGTGTTTCATGTCTCATACCTTAAGAAGTATATACCATGGGATAACCATGTTATTGATTGGAATTCTCTATAGGTACAAGACCCCATAGTGGTAACAATTGATCTTGTCAAGGTGCTCGAAACACGTAAGCTTCACTTACATAATAGAGAGGTTATGAAATGCAAAGTCTAGTGGGACCAATATGCAAAAGATTCTAGAACTTGGGAAGACTATGCTAAGATAAAGAAAAAGTTTCCTCATGTATTACATGCTTTTGAGAAATCTTGAAAAACAATTTTTTTGTATTTATGTTTATAGAATATTTCTATGTCTGCTACTTAAAATCATCGGAGATGATGATTCATAAGGGGGGATATGTTACACCCCATTGTGTTATTACTTATTTACTCTTACCTAGTTGGGTGAAAATGCTTTAAATGAATGTATTTATGCTTTGTGTATTTTAGAAATATGATGAATAAATTTTTTATTCAATTTGATGTTATAAATGATTCTGATTTTGAAATATATGATGCAAATGATGTATTGTTTTTGGCTAACTACTGTTGCAATGAACTAAGTTAGATGCAGGAATAGATTCAAGCCTCCAGAAGAGAGAGGAAGTATCACTTAGGAGAAGAACTTGGTCTAGTAACCCTTAATAAGACCTAACTAATTTTTTACACACTCACTTCTAGTTTGGTCAAGTCGAGTCAATAATATGGGAAATGGTAAGTTACCTTTAGTCTTGTTTGTGTATGATTAGAAGAGGTTATGGTTTTATTTGTGAACATTCTTATTTTGGGTTAAGTGTTCAGTCTCTTTGTAATGTGTGAGTTCTTCTTTATGTGTTTATATTTAATCTATGAGATATATACATAATATATATGTGTGTGTGTGTCTATGATAAACTCATACACATGAGTAAATATGCGCATGAGTATACAAAGATAGACATATCTACGCATGCTCATGGATAGATTACCCATATATCAATTAGACTATGGTGATATATATATATACACTTCATGTATATATGTTGATCGATGGCGTTGTAATTATATGTGTTTAAATGTTGAGGCAATAATATATATATAATATACGTATATATATATGTGTGTGTGTGTGTGTGTATTAATATGTGCGTATCTAGTCAAGTAAAGGAAATGTACATATAGGCATATTAGTATATATATACATATGTGTATATATGTGTATATGCATGCCTTTTTATTATTGTATGAACATGTAAAAATATGTATGCATTCGAATATCAAATAATACATTTATATTTGTATAAGTTGATATATATATACCATATTGCATAAGTGTATATATATATACCATATTGCATATGTATATATATATATATATTAAACATATGAATCATTTTTTGGGAGGTTGGGCGGGCGGCCCTCCACATCGGCGGAGCGATATCAGTGGCATATGACCTAGCTCCCTAGTGGGGACTAAGGCGAAGAGGTGGTCAATGACGACAGGAAAGGACAGAGCTGAGTTGACAAATGGCATAAGCGAAGGAGTAATCCATAAATGGAAAGTTCATGCATTGATGATAGCTGGAAAAGAGCTCTCATGTCAAGGTAAACATTGCTTAAAGGGTTAGATGTGCAGGATAGGATGATCGTGCAAGGACAGATTGCCTTGCATCGAAATTATGCTTGGCTCATGTGAAGTTGGTATGACTTAGTTTTTGTGGGTATTATTTATGGGTGAAGGTGTCGGCAGTTTGGTTTAGTGTTGTTTGCAATGTTAATGACCAGTTGAAAGTGGTGAGTGGGTTGATAGGTAGCGCTTGACTTCTAGAGTCTATTAAGGATGGCTTTGACCAGGTGCTCCAAGTTTATAATTATTGTCTCGATGGAAGGGCTGGAGTCGTTTGGAGCAGATACTCCCATCTCCTTGCAAGCAACAGAGAGACAAACTTCCTTTCGAGAGATAATCAACCAAAGGCTTAAGTGTGTTTTACTTGACAATGATCCCTTGGTCATGGCAGTGGTTAAATGATTTTAGGGATGGGTCACCTCAGTTGGAAGGAGTACGCGAGGGATAATGCATACATCTCCTCACATTTCTTAGCTTCCTTGTTGGATGTCAAAGTGTCCAAGGAAAAGGCCAAGGTGATGTTGGTGCACTTGTTCCATAAGGATTTGGTGGGTGGTTTAGAGGAGACTTTGAAGGCTGTTATAATTGGCAAAGGGATTTCTCACCCTACAGATTTAGAGCTACTTCAGAATTCAGATGAGGCGATTAAATTCTTCCCTTTTCTCTTAGACTTGAAATGGATGGAGCTAATGCGACACAAAATGATCGCGGTCTTGGCGGTTGAGTACCTAAAAAAGTACCTAGGGTTAATGGAGGCAACTGGCTTGGATTGGGTGATGGATTTTGACTCTTTTGCAAAACTCAATGGGTTCCTATGAAGTGAAGGTTTTTTCAGTTTGGTTAAAAAAAAATTATCTGGTTGGGTGGTTAGTTTTTGGGTTTTTCGATTATGGCTTAGTTTAAGCCAATTTTGTATGAATTAAGCTTTGATAATGCTCTAGTAGTAGTGGACTGCGTAGAATTTTTTTGGACTATGTTTGGGTGGATGAATTTCTTGCTATGCAAACGATTATATGGTTTTTCTTTATATATAATATATCAAATCTTACGTATCAAATATATATATATATGAATCATTTTAATAGCGTTGGAAATACTCATATAGTGCTTGATACATAGCGCAATACATAACATATACTTAAGCACAATACTCAAGGATAATATATGTGCAGCATATGAAAGGAAGCGCATAATATTTAAATGACTTTGCACTATAACTTAAAGTGTTGAGTATAAACCATGGACCGCACGTATAACAATGCGCATAGGAAAAGAGAGAAGTTTAATATCTACAAACATAAGAAGGTCAAATGTCGACTGTTATGTGGGATATAAACATGCAAACCATATTTTGACTTGGTCTTTGAAACTGCAAAACACAAAAATAGGGCGTGTGATAATATGTGGTGCCAAATTATGAAACTTTCTTGCATTTAGAAGTCTATTTTGAGTTCAGTATCCAACGTACGAGGAAGTATTAGAATAGAGGAATAAGTCTTGTGTAGTGTTGGTTGTGATAAGTCAATTGGTGTAGCTTCTAACCTTACGTTTATGAGAGAATAACTTGTTGTCCATTTGAGAAGGTGACTAGCTGTGCATTTGTTCTAAGTCATTATTTGAGGATCTTCCACCTTTTATTCTTCTTGCTGAGTCGATCCTTTTGATTGAGAAGTGGTATGTTTGAGAGTTTTTTTCTAGCCAAAAGTTGCTCACATTTGTTTATAAATAGAGGTACTTTCTCCCTCAAATGGGACACATTATGCACTCATACTGCTTATTTTTCTGAGCTATTATTATTTTTCTTTTATGAGTTTGAGATTTTGTGAGAGGCTTTTGAGAGAAAGTTTTTGGAGAGAGGAAGAGAGATAGTTGGCAGTTGCATGCTGATTTTGGGAAGGATAAGCTAGGAATCCAGTTTGATCATTTGGGGCTTTGCATATATAGGCAAGCTAATTTCTACTCTATTATGCTTTGTATGTTTTGAAAATATTGAATGTTTTTGGTTGCCTTGTTTGGGAAATATGTCTAGTTGTTTATCATGAAATGATTATTGTCATCTTAAGTTTTATGTGAAGGATTCTTGATGAATATACTCTAGGGAATACTATTACTTGATTCGTGTATGTATATACTCCCTATTATGGTATGGGTGTTGTAATAATATTCTTAATTTGTGAATTTGAGTCATAAAGATTACTGTGAGTTACTTAAGTAGAAGTGTCTTAGTAAATGTAGAGGATAATAGGTTATTCCTGGGGTTAGATTAATCTATGGTGAAATGGGATAGTATATGCATAGGATATGAATGGTCAGTAAAAATTGAGCTAGGAAGGTGGGTGAGTACGTGACGTCCACTCTAAATTCTAGGTGATGAATACTTTGGCCAAAGTAGTGTAAGTTGCCACTGTTTACAGTGTCAGATCACTGTGATCCAGTTTTACATACTAGGCCCAGGGAACATCATATGTGTAGGTTGTAGCCATTGTGTGAAAAATATAGATATATAGGACACAACACCAAGCTTAGGGAATGTCGTTATTATTATGAGGTTACCAAACCAATCTCTTCGTCAAAGGGAAGGTCATCATACCAGTTAGGTAGATGTGTGGGGGATCGCAATGAGTCCATGGTTGGCTGAAAAGTGCTTGAGTGATGCTTCTCCTCATCATTAGGCGACCAAGATTTGATGGAGGAAACCTAGACCATTCATATAGCTATCGCCAGTAAGCTCAAAGCATCCATGTATGTATTTTTGTATCCATTATCATGAAATTATGTACTATGAAATCAATACATTGGAAAGTTGTAATACTTTGATATAATGCAATGGGAAAGTTTGGAATGATGTTTATTTCAAATGTGCATGCTATCTTTATATTTGAAAAGAAAAATTTTATTGCTTAAGTGTTGGCATCATATTTTATTTACTTGAGGTTAAAAAATATTAAAAATTTTGAGTAGAACAATGGGCATGTTATAGTTCAATCATTGCCACCATTGCACCCAAATACCCAAGGAGGATCTTGTTGCCACATAAAACACAATTTTAAGGGCCTTGAAATCCTCTCTTTTTAATATTATCATAGGTGAAATATTTATTCTAACATAATAACCAACTAAAGAAATTACACTTCAATAAATTAAATTTACTCCACTAGGGGAATATCTATTCGTACATTTATTTTACTCCAAAATTGATAAACAAGAGCTATCAAATAAACCCTTCAATTTCATGTCCCCAAGAAAGAACATCAACTCTCTCTAGAGAATATTAAGGTCAATTAGAGAGAATAGAAAAGAAAGTAGCCTGACATTTAGGTATTTCCGCTTAGGCCATCTGCTAGAATCCTTCCAATAATATAGCTCAAAATTCTCCAAACATATATAGCTCTTAAAATTAACAAATTTTGACCACTTTAATGCTTGGAATATCTCTCTCAAGGGATGAAAGGAGAGGATTGTGGGGTGAAGGTCCCAAAAATCATTTCAAAAAAGAGCTCTATGACCATTTTTAACAATCTAGAACAAACCTTCTTTAACAATTATATCCCCCTCCTTAATGGTGTTTCAAACCATTAAACATTTCTTGCTTAGATCCATTTGAGGAATATCATCATCTTCAACTCCTTCCAAATATTTGAAGTTGACAATTTTGGCCTGTTTTCTCTAGATACTTGCACCATCTTGAATGAATTTTAATAGAAGTAAGGCTTCACTATTAAGCTTTGAATATCGAAAGCTAAGGTTGCCATATTTTTAGGTCTACAAACTTGGTCCTAACTGATTAAGCTCTCTTTCTAGGAATCCAAATTCCTTACACATAAGAATTTCCTTGAAAGAGTGTCAAATTCCCTAATAATGCTCTTAGGATTCAGTAGTACTAATAATTTCTAAATAGGAAGAGCCTACAAAATAAGTTTTATAAGCCTCAATTTTCCAACAAAAGATAGCCACCAAAAATCCTAATGACTAACCCTAATTCAAAATATGTCTAAAATCCTCTTCCATTGATCTCTTGTGAGGTTGTTGGTAGATAAGGGAATTTCTAAATAATTCAATGGGAAGTTTTTATTCTAAAGTATAAAACATTGATAATTCTCTATTAGATAAGCATAGGAATATTAAAGAAAAAATGTTGGACTTATCTTTATTAATCTGTTGACTAGAGTTGGATATGTATAAATCCAAAGCTTTCTTTAAATTGACCACCTCTCAAATTTCAACAACTCCCACCAAAGAAGTATTGTCTAAAAACTGAAGGTGAGATTCTGAATCAATATCTCAAACCCATTACCAACCCTATATGCAACCATTTACTCTTTAGTGCTTAAGCATTCTCCCTAAATATTTTTCCATTAGGGTGAAGACATACAAAGATATATGATCACCTTGGAAAAGTCCCTTGGAATCATAAAAGAGAAGAGAGGGGATACCATTAATAAAAATATAGAAGGGAGGAGAAACCACTTAACTCATAACATAGTTAATCTACCTAGAACAAAAGACCAAAAGTTGTTAAAACATTCTCAAGGAATGAACATCTGACCTTGTCATATGCCTTCAACATGTCCAACTTGATGAACACACTTATATCTCTATAACTAGACATAGAATGAAGAGAATCAATAGAGACAATAATACCATAAAGGATCTAACACCCTTTCACAAAGTCACCCTATTTAGATGATATAATAGAGACCAAAATTTGCTTCAAGCATTCTACAATTTTTTTGGTAATTATCTTGTATGTAACATTGTAATGGGAAATAAGGTGAAACAAATCAAAATAATTTATCTCCTCTTTTTTAGGAATTAAGTTCAAGAGGGTAGAATTTATAACTTTAAGCAACTACTTATTATCTTGGGACTCATGAAGGAAAACCATCTTGATACTAGTGGACTTTTCTTTCTTCATCTAAAGCAAAACTTTCTCTAGCTCTTAAAATAAAATTAGTATTGTGAGAAAATTGTTCATATCCTCATCAATCAAATGTTGAATAGAATCCAAAATGTATTGTTCCTCCTCCAAAGAACTAGGGCCACTTCCATGAATAGGAAGGAAAAATGTAGGATAAATTCCCTAGAAATTTCTTGGAAAGAGGAAAGGTGACCTACTTAAGTTCAGATGAGAGATGATTTAACATTACCAATTCTCCTTTCTTTGATTGAATCATGGAATAAATATGAATTCTTATATCTCTCTTGGAGGTAGTTGATTATTGATTTTTTATGAACCAAAATATCTCCTCTTAGAGCTCACATTCATTAAGCTCCTTGGAAAATAAGAACTCCTTAAGAAGTTGCTCCTTGGCCATTACATATTCCTTAATTTGGAAAGTGATGCCATCCAATATTTCTTTCATCTACAAATTTTCCAAAAGATATTTTGAAAATGATATTTGTTCCAATATTAAGATTGAACTTAACAAATTGAAGTCTCCTAAAGAAATAATACATAGATGTACTAGCTGAAGGCTTCCACTCCAACCACCAAGTGACCATACAATCATGAATATCTAGATCATTCACCCATGTTAATTGAAACTTGAAAAGAGGATGTTTTGGAAGGGAAAATAAAAAAGAGAAATTGTTAGGCCAATGATTTGATCCCTTCCATTATAAAATACCGAAAGAAGAGACCTAGTTGTTACTAATCTAATAGTTAAAGACCAAAAACCTATTTGGAAGTAGGTTTGTATCTTCTATTATTTCAATTAGAAAATCTATCACTTGTTTTAGCATCCACTTGTTTGAGAAAAGATAAATTTATCTTGAATATATTAGAAGAGGGCTCTAGTCGACTAGATCCTCCAAATTTCTCATCAAGGTTGAGAATAGATTTTAAATTCCCACTAAAATTTAAGGAGTGTCATAACCCAAATTTTATTGCATTTAAATTATAATATGATAAATTGAATTATTAAGGAAATTCAATATGTCGAATGAATTTTTTTTATATTTTTAAAAAAAATTGAAAGAAGTTGACTGCCATTTGACTATGTGATCTTTTGAACTATCTTATAATTAATCATGATTGAACATTACTGATGATCTATGTAAGTGCAAGTGTGTGCAATTGCAGGATAACAGGTTGAAGGAGAAAACAATTGAAGTAGGATCATTTAGCCGGATTGAATGGTAAGCTTGATGGAATATGGGTGCACACACCACTAATGGCATGAATTTTGCATTTGAAATTTCCTATAGAAGATTTTATTGACTTGATTTGAATTGATTTAATGATTGGAAAAAAGGGCTTGTGGAACATTAAACATATGATTTCATATTCAAATTGTCTATCTTGATCTTGTGTGTGTTCGAATTTGAAAGAAAAAGATAGCATGGTTAAACACATAAATGAATGTATGTATTTCGAAAAGGCTTATTTAAAGGATAAGAAAAAACACTTCATTTAAAAATTATTGTTCGAATAAATTAAAGTTCATTCTTATTTAAATAGTGTATATGTACATACAAACATATATATACAAATACAAATATATATATCTATATATATATATATATATATATATATATATACATATGTATATGTATATACACACATGTGCATATATATAAAAGAACATACAAATGTGTGCAAATATATATATGCATATATATATATATATGTATGTATATATTTATATTCCTTAAAAATCGAATATGGATCGAAATTATAAAATTGATACTGTCGATTTCAAATAAAATCAAATGAGGACATAAGTGTGAGTGGTCTGTATTCAAAATTAAGGCCAAGTTAATTAAATTTGAATAGTAGGGCGGAAAATTAATGCCCGCCGCTATGAATGAAATGGCCCCATATCGATGCGAACAGGTAAAGAAGGAAAATCTTTCCATTTTGAAAGGGAATCACTGGGAAAAATCAGGTAGTGGCGACAAGTATCCAAGAGGAAAAATAAGGCAATTGACTCGACAGTGTTGGAAACCAAAGGAAAAAGCTGAGTAAAAGCTTCGGTCTAGAGGTAAATCGACCTTGTTTACAACCATGCTTGATATTTCAGTAATCTCTATCTGAAACTTGAAATTTTGTTTCAACATGTCGATTCTTTTAGAATCAATGGTACATTATTAAATATCTTTAAGATGCAAGTGTGTTTGGCTTATAACCGGGTTATTTTATGTAAGATTGATTATTTTCTGGTTCTATGATACCAGGGCCTTATCGACCCTTCTTGGATGTTTTAATCTGTGCATTTTACACTCTATCGGCATGCTATTCAAGCTTGGCCAAGATATTCTTGTTGTATCGTTATCGGCTATCTTTGTAATTTCTTGCATGTGAGTTATTTAGCCATTTTATGGCTATTCAAAATAAATCCGAATAGTAGAAGTCCTATTTTATTTGAAATGATGTATTAAAATCGTTGAACGTTCCCTTAGGGAACAACTGTATTATCCCTATTATTCTTTTCATAGTATTAGTTTCCCATGTCAGTTAGGCCAAATAATGGATGTCACGCCCTTTGGGTGTATGGATTAGATTGAAATCACAGATAAATAGAAAATCATTGTTGTTGTTTAAGTTGTATCATTCACCATGATTTCGATGGAGGAATGAATATATATATTGTTTCATTCTTGCATTATGTGTATCAATCTGTAAGATCAACTAATTGCATGTTATTGATCATAGGTAAATTCTTGCATATCGAGCTATATATGCCATTAAAAGGCATTCATCAAAGGTCGACCATTGATATTATTTATGGTAAAGCTAAACAATTGTTCGATTGCTATTCATTCTTTGGAACGACAAATGGCTTGAATATTTATTCTTTTTCTTGCAATCACCAATAGAAAACACAGATTTTTCTATAACCCTAGAAATAATGAAATTTTTCCAAGACTCTCTTATGTTTATTTTAGTCTTAAAACGACAAGCATGTCGTTCAATTTATTTAATTGCACAAAGAGTACTAGTATTGTTTAAATATTTGAATACTAGAATGATGGAAATGTTGCTCATTTGAATGTTGTACTAGATAGCCTGAAATTGTTAATGAAACATATAGGCACAAAAACTTGTAAACTTCTACAAACAACATTATTTTGCTACAAACAACATTGTTTTGCTATAAACAACGTTGTTTTGCTATAAATAGCATCTTTTTGCTGCAAACAACATCATTTTGTTACAAACAACATCGTTTTACTACAAACAACATCATTTTGTTGCAAACAACATCGTTTTACTATAAAAAATATATTTATTTTGCTACAAACAACATTGTTTTGGTACAAACAACATTGTTTTGCTACAAACAACATTGTTTTGCTACAAACAACATTGTTTTGCTACAAACAACATCATTTTGCTATAAAACAACATTTATTTTGCTACAAACAACATTATTTTACTACAAACAACATTGTTTTGCTACAACTAGCTTTGTTTTGCTACAACCAACATTGTTTTACTACAAACAACGTCATTTTGCTATTAACAACATTTGTTTTGACTATAAATAGCATTTTTTTTGCTACAAACAACTTTTATTTCTACAAACAACTTTTTTTTGCTACAGATAGCATATCAGTATGTAAGAACTATTCAAACAGATTTGTTCTCATTTCTTGAAAGGAAAATTTATATCTTGTATTACTGACAAACGATATGTCAATCTGTAACATTATTTTGAATGGAAGTAATATGTTATAATGGTTTTTATTTAAAAAATGTATGCACAAAATAATAACTTAAGTTGACACATATATGCATATGCACATAGACCTTTTTCTACATACAAACACATACTTGTGACATATCTTCTTTTGTTACTTATTAATTTCATTCTTAATTGAATACTAAATTACGTTGAATGTAATCATGTGAAATATGTATGAATTGAATGGATAATGTATTGATCAGTTCCATTTGAATCATTTTTCTAATTGTATTTGAGTTGAGGAAATAAGTAGACTGAATTACTTTTCCATAGATATGTGTGAAAGAATATTCTCTTGTTTGAATAAAACAACACCTAAGTAGACTAGAGCACCTCAAGGTAGATGTTGCTAGAGGGTAGATAGTTGCTATGGAATAACTGTGTTGTTGAAAGTTACCTTCTAGGACGGGTGTCAAAATGGAGTTCAAAGAGTATAGGTTTTTGCTTTATCCAAAACCTATCATTTGTTGTTGCACAACTTAATTTTTATGCTTGGCCAAGTAATTAGCCCATTATGTATGTATGGACTTTGTGATAACACTCTTTTCCATTCCTAGCATAGATCTTGCATTTTCTAATCATAGATAGAGATGCATGTTGATGTATGGGCATG
Source organism: Sequoia sempervirens (assembly GCA_007258455.2). Lineage (NCBI taxonomy): Eukaryota > Viridiplantae > Streptophyta > Pinopsida > Cupressales > Cupressaceae > Sequoia > Sequoia sempervirens. The sequence goes on from VDFB02179234.1 coordinate 87,711,896, forward strand.
CACCAAATTCCACCTTGTAGATTTTTCTCTTGTTAAACTTTCCATGTAGGGTCGGGTATTCTTCAAGTTGGAAGAATTTAGAGGAAGCGTAAGCTTCATGGTTGGGTGGTAAAGTGCTTCAACCATGTTCTTGTCCACCAGTGGACGCAAGCGTCGAGAGGAAACCTTGGATGTTTTCATGATTATCATGGTCTAAGATGTAACCTTGATGTAAAATTTATATATTGTATTGACTTTGTGGCCCTATGAGCCAAGTCAACTTGGATATTGTAATTGACATTGAAATTGAATAATATATATTTGACTCATTTTAATTAGACATGTGTTGCTATGATTGAAAATAGTTGTTTAGTTATGTCTTTTTAAAATTAAATATTCATAATGTCATATTTCAATAATATAATTAAGTAATAATTAGAATGGGTTATTACATTTGGTATCAGAGCTTAGTGTTCAACTCTAGGCCTTTTGAGTCCACAATAGCCATGAATAGGGGATAGTTGACCCTTGAACAAATTGAGTTGTCCTAAGGATTGACAAACCTGGATTGAATGCAAGTATGGGAAGGTCTAAGTCAAGAAGAAAGAAAGGGAAAAACGTTAGGACCTTGAACAAGAAAGTCATATTGGAAGAAAACACCAAGATTGAGGTTCAACCCGAGATTCTCGATGATGAGACTCTAGCTCAAGCCCTCACTCGACTTAAGCTGGAGAGGGGCAAGAAGATTGAGGAGTCAAAATGAACTCCTAAGATTAAGAAGCTTTCTGCAATCAAAGATTGACCCCTAGGGTGTGGACCAAACACACCCTTATTAACTAAAGAGGAAAAGTAGAGCCTACATGCTCAACCCTCCTCTTATAATAAAAATGATGTAAATTATGACAAGGACCCATAGGAGTGTCCTCTCTCAAAGAAAGAGAAAACTAACTAATGTAACAAGAAGCTTTTGTAAATAAGGGTCTATTGAACCACACTTAATATAAATAAAAGCAAGGTGTTGTTTTTGGTGTGTTCAAATGAAGAACTCCAAAATATGTTTACTATGCATGAATGAGTATGTATTCAATGAATAAGTGATATATGCATGTGTATGTAATGCTATGTATAATAAGAACATTTACTCGTAGAACCCAGTGTTAAGTTATGATAGACATGAAATGTGATGCAGGTCAGGTGTGAGTCGGTATGGTGACCACCAAGCAAGAGACGAGTGGTAGTGGGTCAGACAACAAACCAAACAAGAGGTTGGAGCAAATTCTAGAGATTTTGAATAGGCAAGAGGCTTGTATGGATCACATATATAGAACATGAGGTTCGAGTGGCGAATGAGGACCGGGTTCATAGGAATGCAGAAGTCAATTAGGGGGATGATGGTCGAGGATAAGGCCCTTAAGGTCAAATTGAGGAAGAACTTGGAAAATATCTCAAAAGAGTAGCACCGCCTAAGTTTTATGGTAAAGCCATTAGAGCAGGAGCTGAGGCATGGATCATAGAGATGGAGAAATACTTTGGACTTCGTAACCTATCAGACTAGACCAAAGAGACATGGGCTACATATCGGCTTTCAGGAGAAGCACCTACTTGGTGGGACAATGAAAAGTCAGAAAGGAATCTTCAACCCACTGAGATTACTTGGGAACTCTTCCTCCAATATTTTAGAAAGAGATGGTTATCATAACTCTTTTTTGACAAGAAGGTGACAAAATTCCAAAACCTAACTCAATGGAGCATGATTGTGACCTAATACTGGGAAAAGTTCACCAATCTACCGAAGTATGTGCCCCAGTATCAGGGAGACAAATATTTTTGTATCCAAAAGTTCATATTGGGGTTTAGACCCCACATTGGAGCAAAATTGGACATGCATAATCCTCTCACCATGAAATTTTTTTCCTAAAGGCCACCAAACATGAACAAAAACTACAGTAGTTATCCAACCTCTGTAACAATTCAAATCCTAAGTCGCAGTTTGGGAACAAGAAGTTTCATAAAGGAGACAAGAACCATCAGATCTATAATCTCAAGAGGGGAAGTGGGTCGCAGGAGAAAGGTGAAGGTGGTAATGGTGGAAAAAGAAAGAAGGAAAATAATAACAAAGGAAAAGACGACCAAAGGTAGCAAGGGGTCTTGCAATGGGTGCTATACTTGTGGAAGCAATCATTATGCCTCAAATCTTCCATAGCGGTTGAAGTCGTGAAGGGAAGGAAACTATTAGTAGTCTCAACATCATCAGATCCACACGGTAGTGGATAACAAGCAAGCAAAGTATCAGGCTTCACCAATACAGTTGACAGGTAAGCTCTATGACCGAACTATCTCTTTTAATTGATACCAAAGTTGTTGAATGTTTCATAGACTCTAGAGTAATAACCAAGGTACCTATTAGACCTATATACATGGAAAATTCATGCACATTCTAGTATGGAAATTGATCATATCGGAGGGTAGATACCTATCTCTTTTGCAGCGAGTTAGAGCTTCCAACCTTCCATACCCAATTCAACCTGTATGTGGAACCCTTAGGCTCATAAGATGTAATTTTGGGAATAAATTGGTTAATTGAGCATAAGGATATAGTGAACTGTGAGGGTAAGGTAGTTAGTTGTCTGGATGATTATGGGAATCCAGTCGAGATTTGTGGGATGCAAAGACCCTTAGAACTTAGACAGATCTCTGCTATGTAGCTTAAAAAGGCTCATCAGAAGGGATGTGCTATTTATGTTGTGCATATTAGTAACCTTGACAACAAGGAACCGTATCTAGATGACTACCCTATTCTCAAGGAGTTCTGAGATGTATTCCCTAATGAACTCATGGAGTTACCTCTAAAACAGGAATTTGACTTCTCTATTGACCTTGTACCAGGAGTCGAGCCTCAATCCAAAGCACCTTATCGAATGACCACCACTGAAATCTATGAGTTGAAGGCCCAATTAATGGAATTGTGGAACAAAGGGCTCATAAGACTGAGTGTGTCTCCTTGGGGAGAACCAGTTATATTTGTGAAAAAGATTGATGGAACCTTGAATCTATGTATAAACTATTGGATGTTGAACAAGGTGACCATCAAGAATTGATATCCACTCCTGAGGATCAATGAGTTATTTGACCAGATGAAGGGAGCAACAATGTTCTCCAAAATTGATCTTGGGTCGGGATACCATCAGTTGAGGATAAAGGAAGAAGATATTTCGAAGACTATCTTATGAACTCGGTATGGACATTATGAGTTCATTGTGGTATCTTTTGGTTTGACCAATGTACTTGCAGCGTTCATGAACCTCATGAATAGTGAATTTAGAGACTGTTTGGATGATTTTGTTTTGATTTTCATCGATGACATCTTAGTTTACTCAAAGTTTGTTGAAGAGCATGATAGGAACTTGAGGATATTTTTACGACTGAGAGAGTAGAAACCTTTTGGGAAGTTATCTAAGTGCTCGTTTTATCAAGACAGGGTGCACTATCTAGGCCATATTATTTCAGTTGAGGGAGTCTCTATAGACCTTGAGAAGATCAAGGCGGTCGTGGAATGGTCGGTGCCTCAAAATGTGTCAGAATTCTGTAGCTTCATGGGCCTCACAGGATACTATAGAAAGTTTGTGCAAGGGTTCTCCCAAATTGCATCTCCAATCACATCACTCCAAAGAAATGGGACACGGTTTGAATGGATTGAGAAGTGTGAACAAGCATTCCAACTCCTAAAGGAGAGGTTCACAATAGCACCATTGTTGACCATCCTTGATCCTAATGGAAGATTCATTGTAATCACATATGCTTCAGGAGAGGGATTGGGAATAGTACTTGTTGGTGTAAATAAAGTCTTGCACCTAGTTCATTCATTACTAGGGGACTTATTTACACATGTTAAGTTTACATAGGTCCTAAGAAGGAATATTTCTAGGTGTTAGTTGGCATTAGTTGTTATCTTATCTTTTGACTTGTAACACATGTGAACCTAGGTAAGTGTGATTAGTTGTCTCATGTCATATGATTAAGACACTTGTTATAATCCTATGACATCTTGCATCTCACCTTGGCTATATAACCAAGGGGTCTCTCATTGTACATCACAATCATATCATTGAATCATATTGATAAGAATAAAATTCATTCTTGTTACATTATATTCTCTCTTTTTGTGCTTTCCATTTGGTCTCAAGATCTTGGCAACCATAGCCAATTCTAATATGGTATTAGAGCGGGTTGGGTGTCATTGGAAAGTCTTTTTCTGAAGAGAGAAATACTAGATTTGGGGGTGTTCCATTTTTGGCTCTTTATTTCAAGTTCAAATTAGAGATTTTTGGTGCAAATCTAAGCTCACCATTATGTCTAAAAGCTTCGAGAAAGTCGATTTTTTCTTTTGTTTCATCTAAATCGGACATTCAAGGCCAAATCTGAGGGATTGATGTTGAAGATTGGTTGCCAGATCTAGAAGGTAGCTACAGTTTTGGAGCATTTTGGGTCAAACCTGACCCTACCATCACATCTGGAAGGGCCAAAAACCCTAGGATCGACTGCCAAATTATTGAATTTTGAGCAATTGTCTAGTGATGCAAAAAAAAATTGCCCAGGGATCCGTACAGCCCCCAAGTTGTCATAAATACGAAGGCCCATCACATATTTGAGTACACAATACTCTATACTTCTGAAGTACTACGTGGGCCCCACACTACCCCATGCAGCGCTGAGTGGCACAGGTAGCAAGCCTCACCGCTGCTACATAAGCGGGCCGATCATTCAATACCTGACGACCATACAAATAAAGTTCGGCGAGGTCACTTCATAAATACCGGTGATCACAAAAAATGAATTCTGACAAACTTCCAGCAATCGGAGATCATCTGAAAATTTTGGTGGCATAAAGAATATTCACCTAGAATATTCCTTCTAGATTCCAATGGTTGGACCGAGCACATGACGGTTTGAAAGACGTCAAAATTAAGCCTACGTAATCAACATATTCCTGCCAGAGGGAATATTCTTTCTTGAAGGGTGATAGAACGTCAATTTTAATTAGTTGAATTGTTGACGTCATCATCGCATCAATGATGACGTCAACACTGGTTTGAAATTTTCCAGCCCCTCTCTATTGGAGTTTCTAATTTTGCAATTCAACTTCAAGCGACCATAACTCAATCATTTTGACTCCTTTTTTTGAGTTTTTTTTTTTATTTGGGATAATTTTTATGCTCTACACGGTGGTGCAATCAAGTTTTGGTTTTTTTGATTGGTTTTTTCATAAATTGCAGATTTTCACATGTGTTGTTGCTTTTTCCTCATTTTAGGAACTTCGGGAGCTCATATCTTGGTCCTATGGTAACATTTTTGGGTGCAGTTTTTTTTTAAAGTGCATAATTTTTCATGTAATTTTTAGTGGTATAATCATATTGATCTCATTTTGTACCAAAAATTGTACTTGATTATGTGGCCTATTTTGGCATCTATAAGCACTAAGATCAAGTCTAACTTGTTTTTGGCATCTAGCAATTGTAAACACACTAAATATAAAGTGACAAATCAGATATTGGTTGGGGATATTTCTTGATTGAGTGATTTAGGAGGGTCTCTTGGTGCATTGCTTTGATCTATTTTTTTTTGCTCTTTTTTTTTCATGGATCATTCTAAGGTCCCTTTTCTCACAACATATAATTATTCAACATGGCATCAAGATGCATGGAGTATTCTAATGATTGAAGGTCACTCTCTATATGTTGAAAATAAGGTACTTGAACCTACTGATGATGAGAGAAAGTTAAAATGGATGATCAAACATACCAAAGCTCTTGGGTGTTTTCGTAGACTAGTTTCTCAAGATTTTTTGTTCGAAATTGAATCATGTAAAAATTCTCATGAAGCTTGGGAAAAATTGGGAACATTGTATGGTACTAAAAATGAAGTAAGAGGCTATCAAATTGATAATGAACTGATGAGCCTTGATCCTAAGAACTTTGACAACATCCAGGACTACATTACTAAGGTTAATGATCTAAGAGAGAAATGTAAAGCATGTGGAATTGATAAGGACATTTAGTTGGTCTACAATACAATGAACAAACTTGGTCCTGATTATGCTTCTTTTGTTTCTAGCTTTCATACTATAGATTGACTATGGGGTCTGCATATACTACAACTTCATTTGCATCATTTTTTGAGATGTTGACACATGAGAAACAAAAGCTTATCTCAATGGGTCTCATCAAGACTTCTCAATCTCAGGCATTGTTGGTTAGTCAGGTGAAAGAATCAAAATCATATAAGAAATAGAAGAAAGCAAAGAATAATCCACATTTAGATCAAGCAAAGAAAAAATCCTCTTCTAAAGGGGAATCATCTAAGAAGGAGAGGCCTTTTGTGCATATTGCAAGAAGGATGGACATGAAGAACACTATTGTTATAAGAAGGATGTTGATGAATTGAAAAATATTCTCAAAAGGAATCACATTGATTTTCCTTCTAGAATTTTTGAATCTCCTCCTCCTCCTTCAAAACAGTCTAAAAAGGACAAAGTTCAAGCATCAACATCAGGAAATAAAGGACAAGCTCTTTGTGCTTTTTCAGGTCTAGGATCAGGGAGATGGATTCTAGATTCAGGAGCATCTCATCATATGGAATCTTCATAGTCTATATTCTCTTCATTTTAGCCTTGTACTATGTCTCCTATCTTGATGGGAAACAATACATACATGAGTGTAATAGGGAAGGGATCTATTAGTTTTGGGGACAACACTTTTTAGGATGTTTTGTGTGTTCCTCATTTGATGAACAATCTTCTTTCCATATATCAGATTACACATGGTGGAGATGGGAGGATTGTGGAGTTCACACCTGATTCAGTCATCATTTGAGACTTAGAGAGTAGAGAGATCATTGCTACTGGGGTGGTTGATCATTCATCCTAGTTATATACCTTTGTAGATTTTGCTTCTGATGGTGACATTTTTCCTTTGGTTGTTGATCATATGAACCATGATTTAGAGGAGACATTTGGCTTCTTGAACTTAGGAGATCTCACATCAAATCCAGTTCTTTAGTCATGCATTTCATCTCCTCCATCTACTGTTGCAGTTGATGATGCTTGTGATTCCACAGTTTTGGCTCCTTGTGATTCAGTGCAACAAGACATACATTGTCTTTCATATTTGGCTACTTTGGATGGCTTCTTGACAGATATTTCAGACTTGTTTGTGGAGTCTCATCTTGCAGATTTGGGATACATCATTGATGGCATTCATCTTCTCTTTGATGAAGATGCTCCTTCTTCAGTTATGGTGAGGGAACACCTTGACCCTCTTGTTCATTCTCTACATGATCATTCTTCACCGTTTGACGTGAGTGTGGATACTTTTGGACACCATTTGGAGGAGGCTTCTTTGTCTTCAAAGGGGATATCACTATCTTTGGATTATGTTCTACATTCATCTCTACTAGATGTTGGATTTTCCTCTTTAATAGAGTGGCCTAGAATGCCTGTTTGGGGTGAGTCGGCTTTCAAAATTGACATGGAGACACTTGAGCATGTTTCAGAGATATCATACACCATCCATCATCTTGACATCCTACATACATCCATGGTTTTGTTTCTTCCTAAGGGGAGGAATTTTTTTTTATGCTTTTGGATCATCTTCAACATTCAATGTTGAGCTTCTACCATCATTGTAGTAGACTCAACATTGAGGGGGGGTTGCATTGTCTCTCTTCTTCTTCTCTCTTATGGTGGGGCCTTTTTCCTCACATGGGGTTTTAACCTTCTCATGCATCATTGAGAGCATTTCCTTTTTGTATTTCATCTCTCTTTTTGGGAGGATTTTTGTCCCATTGGGTTTTCTCCTTTTCTTTGATTGTGAGAGATTTCTTTTGTATGTACATGGGTACCTAACATGGCCTAGTAGTCAGGACCCATTCTTGCATATTTGTGTCATTTGCATAATAATTTGCTACTCCCTAAGTTGCACTTAAGGGGGGGTGTTAGTGTAAATAAATTTTTGCACCTATTTCATTCATTACTAGGGGACTTATTTACACATGTTAAGTTTACTTAGGTCCTAGGAAGGAATATTTCTAGAAGATGTTAGTTGGCATTAGTTGTTATCTTATCTTTTGACTTGTAACACATGTGAACCTAGGTAAGTGTGATTAGTTGTCTCATGTAATATGATTAAGACACTTGTCATAATCCTATGACATCTTGCATCTCACCTTGGCTATATAACCAAGGGGTCTCTCATTGTACATCACAATCATATCATTAAATCATATTGATAAGAATACAGTCTATTCTTGTCACATTTTATTCTCTCTTTTTATGCTTTCCATTTGGTCTCAAGATCTTGGTAGCCATAGCCAATTCTAACAGTACTAATGTAGGATGGACAAGTGGTAGCTTATGAATTAAGGAATCTTAAACAACACGAGGTGAATTACACACCACATGATTTAGAGGCTGCAATAGTTCATTTCTTGCAAATGTGGAGGCATTATCTCTTAGGGAAGCCATTTGAGCTCAAGACAAACCACTTGGGATTGAGATACATTTTTAGTCAACCAAATCTTAATGCACAATAGAGAAGGTGGTTGGAATTCCTTAGTGAGTATGACTTTGGAATTGAGTATATAAAGGGAAAAGAGAATAACATGGTTGATGCTCTTAGTAGATGTAGACATCTGGAAACCAAGATCTCGACAAGGTCTAATCTAAGACAATAGGTGATACAACATTTTCCAGGGGATGAGCACTACAAAAGAGTGAAGAACGCCCTAGCAGAGAATTCATTAGATCATCGGTTCAATGGGTATGAAATCAAACTGGATGGAATTTTGAGATACCAGAGAAGAATGTACATTCCAAACTCTGGAGAGTTGAGGAAGTTGGTTCTAGAAGACGTTCATAATGCACCTTATTTAGGACACCCCAGAGTATCTAATAATTGAAAACTCTATAATTTTGGCCTAAACTCAAGAAGGATGTAGTAGAGTACGTAGCCAGATGCTTAGAGTGCCAGCGAGTCAAGGTTAAGTGTGCACATCCAACGGGGATATTTTATCCTCATGACATTCTTGAGTATAAATGGCAAGTGATCAGTATGGACTTTGTATAGGGGCTACCTTTGATCAAGAATCAACATGATGTTATCTTGGTTGTGATTGATAAGTTGACCAAGATGGCACACTTCATTCTAGGAAACCTTAAAGATGGATCATTGACCCTAGCCAATATTTTTTTCCAGGAGATCTTTCGCTTGCATAGAGTTCCAAAGACTATCATTACTGATAGAGACACCCGAATAACCTCAAGATTTTGGATGACCTTGAATGCCACATTGGGAACCAAGTTAAATTTCAGCTCGGCTTATCATCCCGAGACTGACGGGTAGAAAAAGAGGGTGAATTAGGTAGCTGAAGACCTCCTCAAAATGTACTGCATGGGCCAATAGTATAAGTGGGAAGAATACTTACCGTTGGTAGAGTTTTCTTACAATAACTCTTATCACACATCTCTGGGTGTGGCACTGTTTGAAGCTCTTTATGGGAAGAAGTGTTGTACACCCATCAATTGGGATAGATTGGAAGACAATATCATAGTAGGACTTGAAATGCTTAAGGATATGGAAGAACAAATGAGAGTCATTAAGAGTAGACTAAAGGAGGTGGTAGACCGACAGAAAATTTATGCTGACAAGAATAGAACTATTAGACAGTTTCTGACAGGGGATAAAGTCTTCTTAAGAGTCAGGCCCCATAAAAGTTCCATTTCCTTTGGAAAATCTTCCAAGTTAGCCCCGAGATATGTTGGTCCATTTGAGGTCTTGGAAGTGATCAACCCAGTTGCTTATAGACTTGCTCTACCACCTACTCTGGCTCAACTTCATAACATGTTTCATGTTTCTTTGCTTAAGCCATATCATCCTGATGTAGCTCATGTGCTTGATTGGAAATCCTTGTAGGTACAGGACCCAAAAGTGGTGCTAGTGGATCCCATTAGAATCCTGGATAAATGCAACGTTAAGTTGCAAAGCAGAGACATTGCTCAGTTTAAGGTCCAATGGGACCAATATTCAGAAGACAGTGTTACTTGGGAGGATGCAGAAGAAATAAAATGATCCTTCCCACATTTTCTTTCTTAGAAATAAACTTTTGAAAATTCGGATTGAATATTATAATGTTTTGGCTTGGAAACAATATGATATAATGTTGAAATAAACATATATGCTTAAAATTTGATTAAATAGACATCGAGATGATGTCTCTTCCAAGAGGGGAAGGATGTCATAACCCAATTTTTATTGCATTTAAATTATAATATGATAAATTGAATTATTGAGGAAATTCAATATGTTGAATGAGATTTTTTGATATTTTTAAAAAAGTTTGAAAGAATTTGACCATTGTTTGACTATGTGATCTTTTGAACTATCTTATACTTAATCATGATTGAATGTTACTGATGAACTGTGTAAGTGCAAGTGTGTGCAATTGTAGGATAACTGGTTGAAGGATGAGAACATGGTTGAAGTAGGATCGTTTAACCAAATTGAAAAGTAAGCTTGATGGAATCTGGGTGCACACACCACAAATGGCATGATGTTTGCATTTGAAATTTCAAATAAATATTTTATTGACTTGATTCAAAATGATTCAATGATTGAAAAAAAAAGGCTTGTGGAACATTAAACATATGATTTCATATTCAAATTGTCTATCTTGATCTTGTGTGTGTTCGAATTTGAAAGAAAACAATAGCATGGTTAAACATATAAATGAATGTATGTATTTCAAAAAGGCTTATTTAAAAGGATAAGAAAAAACACTTCATTTAAACATTATTGTTCAAATAAATAAAAGTCCAGTCTTATTTAAATAGTGGTATATGTACATAAAAACATATATATGCAAATACAAATACATACACACACACACACACACACACACACACACACACACACACATATATAAGTATATGTATGTATGTATGTATACACACACACACACATATACATATATATATGTGTGTGTTTGTCTGTCAGTATTCCTTAAAAATCAAATATGAATCAAAATTATAAAATTGATACTGCCAATTTCAAATAAAATCAAATGAGAACATAATAGGGAGTGGCCTATATTCAAAATTAAGGAAAAGTTATTTAAATTTGAATAGTGGGGTGACAAATTAATGCCCACTATGAATGAAATGGCCCCATATCAATGTAGATAGGTAAAGAAGGAAAATATTTCCATTTTGAAAGGGAATCACTAGCAAAAATCAGGTAGTGGCGATGAGTATCCAAGGGGAAAAAGAAGGCAATTGACTCGATAGTGTTGGAAACCGAAGGAAAAAGCTGAGGAAAAGCTTCGGTCTAGAGGTAAATCGACTCTGTTTACAACCATGCTTGATATTTCAGTAAACTCTATCTGAAACTTAAATTTTTCTTTCAACATGTCGATTCTTTTAAAATCAATGGTACATTATTAAATATCTTTAAGATGCAAGTGTGTTCGGCTTATAGCCGGGTTATTTTATGAAAGATCAATTATTTTCTTGTTCTATGATACCAGGGGCTTATTGTTTGTTCTTGCATGTTTTAATCTATGTATTTTACACTCTATCGACATGCTAGCCGAGATTGGCTGAGATATGCTTGCCATATCATTATTGACTATCTTTGTAATTTCTTGCATGTGAGTTATCTAGCCATTTTATGGCTATTCAGATTAAATCTGAATAGAAAAAGTCTTGTGTTATTTGAAACGATGTAAAATAATCGTTGAACGTTCCCTTAGGGAACAACTGTATTATCACTGTTATTCTTTTCATAGTATTTGTTTCCCATGTTGGCTAGGCCAAATAATAGATGTCACACCCTTTGGGTGTATGGATTAGATTGAAATCACAAAGCAATAGAAAATTGTTGATGTTTTTTAAGTAAGTAGTATCATTCATCGTGAACAATGGAGGAACAAATATATATATATATATATATATATATATATATATATATATATATATCATTCCATTCTTGCATTATGTGTATCGATTTGTAAGATCATCTAACTGCATGTTATTGATAATAGGTAAATTCTTGCATATTGAGCTATGTATGCAATTAAAAAGCATTCATCAAAGGTCAACCATTGATATTATTTATGGTAAAACTAAACAATCGTTTGATTGTTGGTCGTTCTTTGGAATGACAAATGGCTTGAATATTTATTCTTTTTTCTTGTAGTCACCAATAGGAAACACAATCTTTTCTATAACCCTAGAAATAATGAAATTGTTCCAAGACTCTTATGTTTATTTTAGTCTTAAAACAACAAGCATGTTATTTGATTTATTTAATTGCATAAGGAGTACTCATATTATTTAAATATTTGAATACCAGAATGATGGAAACTCTATTCGTTTTAATGTTGTACTAGATAACCTGAAATTGTTGATGAAACATATAGGCACAAAAACTTGTAAACTTCTACAAACAACATTGTTTTGCTATAAACAACATTGTTTTGCTATAAACAACATTGTTTTGCTATAAACAACATTGTTTTGCTATAAACAACATTGTTTTGCTATAAACAACATCGTTTTTCTATAAAACAACATCGTTTTTCTATAAAACAACATTTGTTTTGCTACAAACAACATTTGTTTTGCTACAAACAACATTGTTCTGCTAAAAACAACATTGTTTTGCTACAACTAGCATTGTTATGCCAAAAACAACAATGTTTTGCTATTAACAACATTTTTTTTAACTACAAACAACACTTGTTTTGCTACAAACAGCTTTGTTTTGCTACAAACAGCTTTGTTTTTCTACAAACAACATATCAGTATGTAAGAACTATTCAAACAGATCCGTTCTCATTGCTTGAAAGGAAAATTTACATCTTATATTACCGACAAACAATGTGCCAATCTATAACATTATTTTGAATGGAAGCAATCTGTTATAATGGTTTTTATTTCAAAATGTATGCACATAGACCTTCATCTACGTACATACACATACTTGTGACATACCTTCTTTTGTTACTTATTTAATTCATTCTTAATTGAATATTGAATTACGTTGAATGTAATCATGTGACATATGTATGAATTGAATGGATAATGTATTGATCAGTTCCATTTGAATCATTTTTTTTATTTTATTTAAGTCGAGGAAATAAGTAGACGAAATTACTTTTCCGTAGATATGTGTGTAAATAATATTCTCTTGTTTGAATATAACAACACCTAAGTAGAGTAGAGCACCTCAAGGTAGATGTTGCTAGAGGGTAGATAGTTGCTATGGAATAGTTGTGTTGTTGACATTTACCTTTTGGGATGGGTACCGAAATGGAGTTCAAAGAGTATAGGTTTTTGGTTTATCCAAAACCTATGACTTGTTTTTGCAACTTAATTTTTATGCTTGGCCAAGCAATTATCCCATTATGTATGTATGGAATTTGTGATAACACTCTCTGCCATTCCTAGCATAGATCTTGCATTTTTCTAATCATAGATAGAGATGCATGTTGATGTATGGGAACACACCAGATTCCACCTTGTGGATTGTTCTCTTGCTAAAATTTCCGTGTAGGGTGGGGTATTCTTCAAGTTGGAAGAATCCTAGGGAAGTGTAAGCTTCGTGGTTGGGCGGTAAAGTGCTTCAACCATGTTCTCGCCCACTAGTAGAGGCGAGCGTCAAGAGGAAACCTTGGATGTTTTCATGATTATCATGGTCTAAGATGTAACCTTGATGTAAAATTTGTATATTGTATTAACTTTGTGGCCCTTGAGACAAGTCAACTTGGATAAATTGTAATTGACATTGAAATTGAATATATATATATATATATATATATTTGATTCATTTTAATTAGACATGTGTGGCTATGATTAAAAATAGATGCTTAGTTTTTGGCAGGAAATGATTGATAAATTTTCAGGGATGGTTTGCCATTGGACCTATAGATAGCTATATACGGCTGGTAGAGTTACTCTTTTGAAGACGGTGGTGTAGGACCTTCCTATCTACAGGTGCTTTGTGATGACAACTCCCTCGAGCTTCATCACAACTTTTGAGGGGCTCTATAGGCAGTTTCTTTAGTCGGGTAACCTCCTTGTGAGGAAATGGAGCTTAATTAAGTGGGAAGTTGTTTGTAGTCCAAAGCAAGATGGTGGTCAGGGATTGTGCAGGGCCGACTAGAATGGGAAAGCTTTGGTAGCTAAGTTGTATTGGAGATGGTGTTCACACCAAGATCAGTCTTGGGCCAAGATCAGTCTTGGGCCAAGATCCTTACATTCAAGTACCTTGGGGAGGTGGATGGTGTTGAGGTTCCTCATTTTAGTCTCTTGGGGAAGGGTTCTATAATCTTGGATACTCTCAAGAGGGGGGCTACACTAGTTAAACAAGGCCTTTTCTGGATCTGCAATAGAGGTTCAGATGCTCTCTTTTGGCATGACTCATGGGATGGTTTTCCACCTATTCTCTCCTCACATCCTCACTTGAGGTATTTATGTAGGATTTTGTAGCAGGATAGTTGGAGCAAAGTGATGGATTTCAACGCCCCTCAGGCTTTGGGGCAATTTATTTTCTTCAAGTGGAAGGATATGCAGGAGTGGCCCTAAGGTGGATCTTTAGATAATAGAAGGGAGTTGTCCTCCATTTTGGTTGATAGAGTATGTTGTTCTCTTCTAGATACGGATGTATTGGCTTGGGGATCGGGACCTAAATGGAAGTACACTGTTGCTTTGGTGTATCAAGTGTTGAATAGACAGGCATTTGACAGTGCTGAAACTCATTGGTGGAAAAATATTTGGAATAAATTCTCGTGGCCAAAATGCAATTTTTTTCTTGGCTAGTGGTGTATGGCAGGTGCTTGACTTGGGATAACCTTTGTAAACGGGGCTTCTAAGGTCCCTCATTATGTTTTCTTTGCCTAAAACATGTTGAGATTGTTTCTCATCTTTTCTTTCAGTGCACCTTCACTAGGGCTATTTGGCATTTTTGGTGTGGGGCATGGAATTTGTAGTGTACGCATCTATCTTCTCTTGATGAGTTATGGCAGAACACTAGGCCCATTCCAGTGAAGACTTCATTTTTGCACACAATGTGGCCTATTGGTCCCAACATGATTATTTGGCATATTTGGTTGGAGCACAACCACAAGATTTTTTTGGATAAGAATTTGCTGGTAGGTCAAGTTTGGGACTGTATTCTGGGGGATTTGCTGGAGACTTTGTATGGTAAATGTGATATGTCAATCCCGGTGGATCCTGGAGATACTGAAGTGATTCATAATTTGGGGATTTCTATTGGTGGTGTTGGAAGGCCCAAGATTGGGTGCAACAGGTGTTCTAGAGGGAAGGTATTTAGGGGAGGGAATTGGATGCTCCCTCCCTCTAGAGTCTTAAAAATCAATACAAATGGGTCCACAAGAGGAAACCCAAGGCACACAGGTGTTGGTGGAGTTGGAAGAGACTATTTTGGGGTGGTTGTGTTCTTCTTTTCAAAGTATAAGGGGCAACACTCTAATAACCTTATGGAGGCCTTGGCCATTCTTTTGGCTTTAAGGAGGGCCTATGCCCTTGGATGGAAAAAGATTATTTGTGAATCAGATTCCAAGGTGGTCGTGGACTTAATAAATAGACGTCAGTTTGATGATGTTAGTTGGAAGCTTGTGGTGGTGGCTAAGCAAATCACTAGTCTTGGAGATATACTAGATTCTATCACCTTTTCTCATATCCCTCGAGAATGGAATAAGGTGGCTAATGGGTTGGCCAAATGGGCCTTTGCGAAGAATGAGACTTGGTTGGTGGATGAGTGAGATAATTTACTAGAGGATCTTGCTCAGTACTTGGAAGGTTGGGTCACTGAGGATATGAGATGTTGCATGAAAGCTTCTTGATCTCTAGTATGATGTTTCTTGTATCGTTTGGGCTTCTTCCTGCTTCTTGCTTTGTACTGTTCTAGTTGATTAATAAAGTTTTTACCCTCTTTTATTAAAAAAGAAAAGAAAATAGCTGCTTAGTTATGTCTTTTTAAAATTAAATATTCATAATGTCATATTGTAATATTATAATTAAGTAATAATTAGAATGGATTATTACAAGGAGAAGAAGAAACCATACAAAAAAACATATTTAATAGGAGACCAAAGAAGAGCTTTACCTCAAAAATTAGTAGGAGAATATACATTAATGAGGAAAATAGAGTTGCTTGAATCAAAGTAGAAAACCACCAAAGATAAGGAATGTTTTCTCATTATCTACTAAGAGGGTGCAAGCCAATGGGGATCTCATAAGGAATTCAACCCTCTAATAGAACCTAGAGCTCTAATACATTAAAATTAACCACCTTTAAAAATCTTAAATGATAGAGCCACATAAAGTTTAGTTGAAAATTTCTTTCAACATGTCGATTCTTTTAGAATTAATGGTACATTATTAAATATCTTTAAGATGCAAGTGTGTTCGGCTTATAGTCGGGTTGTTTTATGTAAGATCAATTATTTTCTTGTTCTATAATACTAGGGCCTTATTGACCGTTCTTGCATGTTTTAATCTATGTATTTTACACTCTATCGACATGCTAGTCGAGATTGGCCGAGATATGCTTGTCGTATTGTTATTGACTATCTTTGTAATTTCTTGCATGTGAGTTATTTAGCCATTTTATGACTATTCGGATTAAATCTAAATAGCATAAGTCTTGTGTTATTTGAAATGATGTAAAATAATCGTTGAACGTTCCCTTAGGGAACAACTATATTATCACTGTTATTCTTTTGATAGTATTTGTTTCTCATGTTGGCTAGGCCAAATAATGGATGTCACACCCTTTGGTGTATGGCTTAGATTGAAATCACAAAGCAATAGAAAATCATTGTTGTTTAAGTAAGTCGCATCGTTCACCACGAATGATGGAGGAACAAATATATATATATCATTCTATTCTTGCATTATGTGTATCGATTTGTAAGATAGACTAACTACATGTTATTGATCATAGGTAAATTCTTGCATATTGAGTTGTGTATGCCATTAAAAGGTATTCATCAAAGGCCGACCATTGATATTATTTATGGTAAAACTGAACAATCATTCGATTGTTGGTCGGTCTTTGGAATGACAAATGCCTTGAATATTTATTCATTTTCTTGCAGTCACCAATAGGAAACACAAATTTTTCTATAACCCTAGAAATAATGAAATTGTTCCAAGACTCTCTTATCTTTATTTTAGTCTTAAAATGACAAGCATGTTGTTCGATTTATTTAATTGCATAAAGAGTACTATAACTAAGGGTAAAATTTAGGTTAGCACGATTAGTATCTAAATAAATCAAAACCCAAAGAAAGTAATGAAGCACAAAGGAGAGAACAATGAAAATAAAAGGAATGAGTTTACCCAAGATTTTCAACCTCCACGATTGACCTCCATTACACCTTCTCAACTTGATACAATATGTGATTTTCCCTCAGATTTTGTGTGAGCAATATTTGACAATGCTAAGACCAAGCAAATGTTGAAGGATTTGAATGAAATGCTAAACTATGCACTATGCAACTAGCAAACAAATCTAAACTAAAATATGCCAAGAGAGCTAAAGTATGCTAAGATTTCCTAAAATAAGAATGTATGAAATCAAGTAAGTATGAGGTGAAATATGCAAGAGATGAAGTGACAAAACGAGAGCAAATTTGGCATTTTATAGAAAATGTCATTTTGAATGAACGACCAAGATTGAGGATAGACAAGTGCCCTAGAATCAATGGACAAGATTCAATAAGACAACCCATAATTAGGGTTAGGGCAACATTAGGGTGAATTCAAAATGAGTGGACAAGATTTGATTTAAGAAAATCAAATCAAGGGATAAGAATGCATGTGACAGAAGAGGGAGTTAGAAAATCAAATAATTTTAGAAACTATTTGATTTATGGAGGAAAATGCTATTTTGAATTAAAATTAATTTAAATAAAAAAGGTGGGTCATGTGACAACAAATAGTAATTTAAAATTACTTATTTGGAAAGAGGGAAATTTAAATAAATCATTTTATTTAAATTTGGAGGAAATTAAATGAGGCAATTAAATAATTAATTATGGAAGAAGTGGACCAATAATTAAATAAATTATGGAGGACTTATTTAATTATGAGAAGATATTTAGTATTAGAGACATATTTAAATAAAATTTATTTATTTAAATAATCAAGAGGGAATAATGGATTAATTAAATAAATTTAATGATTTATTTAACTAAAGAGGAGATTAGACATTAGTGGTGTATTTAAATAAAATAAATGTAATTTATTTATTTAAATAGTCAAGAAGAATAAAAGCTATGAATAAATTAAATAATTAGGAATTATTTAATTAATAGTTGAATTTGGATAGAAAGACATAATCAAATATTTCAATTATGTTTTAGAATAATTATGGAGAAAATTGAGTTCGCGGGCCTAGGTCAATTTTAGGTGTCTACAAGTACTAATATTGTTTAAATATTTGAATACCAGAATGATAGAAACTCTGCTCGTTTGAATGTTGTACTAGATTGTGAGGCCCAACTCTATGCTACATCCAATATGTGGACTATTTTAAGTTTAATTATTGATTATGCCTAATGATACCATTGATGATAGGAGATTTAGACATTTGTGTTCATGTGATGATTTGATTATGACTATGCTACATCTAGTACTTGGATTATTTTGAGTTTGGTTATTGTCTATCCCTATTGATACCATTGATGACAAGATATTTGAACATTTAAGTTCATATGATTATTTGATTTTGATTATGTGACATGCTAGCTGACTATGATGATTGATCTAATTTTATGTTGGTTATTAAGTTTTTTTAATTTGAATCTGAAAACTTAATGATGAATGAATGGAACAAGTGGTGAACCAATCATGTTGCAATTAGATGAGTATGAAAATTAAGGTTAATCAAAATGGGATAAGATAGGTGGCTAATGATTTTTCAATTATGTTATAGGATCTTTATGCTATATAAATTATGAAACTTGTGTGAATGCAATTGTGATTCAAATGGTTTGATTGTTATATGAATATGATTTACTTAGATGGATTAACGTGTGCATCGAGTGTGCAGGTACATTTTCCATGGCCAATAAAAATTTGAGGCAACCCTTGGGAACCTTGAGTAATTTAACCAGTGAAACTAAGCTAAAGTCCATATGGAGGGACTATAATTCCATTATGTAACGTATTTTATTCGTGATGTTATTTGTGAATGTTTGTAAATTGATTTTGATTGCCATTTCAATCCACCTAGGAGATGAGTTGTCCATCCAAGTGCACAAACTCGGATTTGAACTTTTAGGCACTTTTTGGGGATTGAAAAATGATATTTTTTAAGTGTTTTTATGGGTTTAAGGTCCCTAGGGTAGGTACCTATAGGTTAGATACCTTTTTAACTCAAAATATTGGGTTAATCTCAAGATTGGACACTCTTTTTGAGGCCTTAAAGAGGTTTGACGAAAATAAAGTTTTGGAAAGTGGGAATGGGGACTAGTCTCTTTCCATCCCCACTTCTCCAAGATGCCTTGAAAGGCTCCCAAGTTCTCACACATGTGTGAGAACACATGGGTGAGTGTTCCTATGAGAGTGAATGGGAGGTTGACAAATGTTAGCTCCCTATTCAAAGGAACTCAAACTTGAGTTCTTATAAAACAAACTCAAAAAAACAAGGGTTACTGGATTCTTTGGAATTCTTGATTTTGGTTGAATTTTGGGGTGGAGTTTGAAGAAAAAACTTGGAAAAAGAGTTGTGTGGATCCTCAACCCATCCTTCCTTGATCTTGGTTTTAAGGTAGATTCACCACTTTTGTTTTCTACTTTTTCATGTTTGTATTTGAAAGATTATATGTGTAGGTGAAAAGATGTGCTTGAAATTTTATCTATTGTGTTTGATTTGTATGTTTATTTCAAATTTCTCTTGGAGCATAGCTTCTTATTTTATTGATGTATTATGTGTTATTGGAAAAAGGGTTGTATAGGGATAGGCTCACCCAAGTTGGGAAGAGCATCCCTTGTTGGGGATGGTATGGAGCAGGAACCTCCATGGGAAAGTCCAATTCCTCCTTCAAATGAGAGGCTCAAAAAGGGTATGAGTGCCCATATGCTTTTGTGAAATGATAGAAATAATTTTGGTGGAAGGGATTTTTGGTGTGTGAGGAGATGTGGTGGAAGGGTTGCATGTGAAGGGAAGAAAGTATGGTATTGGGTTGTATGTGAAGGGAAGAAAGCATGATATTGGTTGTTTTTATTGTCAGTTTTATAAAATCCCCAAATGGAGTGCGTAGTCCACCCTCCATTCCCCACTTTGGATTCTTGAGGGAGCCCTAAAGTTATGTGAAAATCCCTTTGGTGTGTGTAGAAATAATCTTGTGTGTATCATGTGTCTGTAAATATTGTTTTGCTTGGTTTTGTTTGTACCTGGTTCCCTCGGTTGTCTCCTAGCTCGGGGTTGGTTGGTTTTCCAACCAAAGGTTGGGCGGTGAGCACTACCTTGGCTATGGAGAAAATGTTTGTGTATACTTGTGCAGGATGTAGGAGATGGTAAAATCTTGCAGCCTTAAACCTTGGGTGATCATTGCTGACCTATGTATAGATGGGAGTTGTCAAGCCATTGTCAAAATATTCTTGTAGAATACTTGAGAGGATGTTGTAAATGATAGTGTATTATTAAGACACACTATGTTATTTTAAGGTGTTACAAGCATTGCAAAATATGTGGAAAGTTTAAGTAAAAACTATTGTTTTATTTCTTTAAGAAGATGCAAATGTATAATTGCAAAATATGTGGAAAGTTTAAGTAAAAAACTATTGTTTTATTTCTTTAAGAAGATGCAAATGTATAAAGTGTATGCCTTAAAACATGGTTTGTATTTGAATGAGTTAAAAGTATATTTACATTATTTCTTTGAAGGATATAGTATACATATTGCTTGGAAAGCCTAATAAAATAATCTATTTTGATACTAGTTCTATATGAAAATGAAATGTGTTTCTATTTTAAGAAAGAAAACCCCAAGTAACTTAGTTAACAGTATGCATCATATCTGAAATATGTGTACCTGTTTATGTTTTAAAAATGCAATATTCATTAAGCAAGGGAAATAAGTAAATATAACATACTACTACAGTTATTTGGCTCTGGTGTGAAATCTAAATAACGTTGATATTCTAAGGAAAAATATGAAAAGTGTAGGAGATTCTAAAGAAATAACAGTTGTATATTACTGATATGGAAGAAAATGGTAACAAGAGCATGGCTATACTTTAAAAAATTAAATGATTAACTAAGTAAAATATTGTGGTGTATATTTAAATATTACTGTGGTATCCTTGTTCATGCGTTATTCATGTAAATACAGGCATAGGTTTCCTGTGATTCATAATTATGCTGACAATAATAAAATGAGCAACACAATTATACTCTCCCATTTATATAGAGATAATTTACATGTTCCCCATGCATAATACTTTAAATCTATTACTCCTCCTTTCATATGTGCAGTTTAATGCTGCTACAAATTTTTTTCTAAAAAAAAGAAAATTAATAAAATAAAATAAGATAATCATATATTTATGGAGCCCTAAAATAGGTATAGGTGTAGATACATGAATGCTCATTATGTAAGGTTACAAAAACCCCCTATGATGGTCTTGTAGGATAGAAAAAGTGATTATGTTATAGAGCACAATGATATCAAACCTACCATAGATATGAATAGAAGGTTACAATAAAAAAATTAGATTGAGATGGGCAATTGCCTGTGGAACCCCATCATTAAACTGTGAGATAAAAAAAAAAGAAAAAAAGAGTTGCAGATTGAGGCATGCCATCGTGAGAACTTCTGTGAGGGGGAGTCATCTTCTATGAGTGCCTTCCCTCCTTACTTGCCTGAGGGCGGGACTGATTAAAGCATTCCTTCCCATTCGATCTTATATCTAGTATCCTCTCATCTGCATTTTCCTGTTCAAATTTGCATGCTTTTCTTGACCCCATCGATCCATACTAATGATCAGGCAATTCCACACTTTCATGACTTCAATACTTAGTGCTTGTCTAGGGAGTGAGCGGTGCACTGCGAGGGCTTACATATCCTAGGGGATATAGATCACTTAACTTGGCCTGAGTGTCTAAATAGGTGTGAGGAAATGATGAGTGAATAAGGAGAGTCGACGTGTTTTCTGAGTAAATTGAATTGGGCATTCAAATAGACTTTATTGTGTGACCAGTCATTCTCTATAATTGATGGGTAGAGTTGTCACCTCACATGACCTTGGAGCTAAGTACTGGGCAACTGCGTGCCAGTGAGAGATTGATTGGTGGTCGCAACCATAAGATATAATTAATGAGTTTGTAGTGCAGTGTGCTCATGTTTATTATTGGCAATTGAGAGTAAGTTTCCAAAAATAGTGCCTAAGTGCTTGGAAATTGGCGCGTCTATTTTTTTTATTTACTGCACCACTCTTCGACTTCCCTTCTATCAGTCATGACTCTTATTGACATCTCAAATCAATTTTGGTGTCGACATACAGAAGGAGCCAATCGCTACTCAACAGGTCTCTTGAAAATCGCAAGGGTATGTTGTATGTAGCGTGACCATTTTTACCTGTGGATGGAATAAATTATTTCCTCTGCGGTGTCATGCCTCATATGATCAAACCTCTTTAGCATCCCTAGATTCACCTCAATATGATCCAATGGTCTTTTCCCCATCCTCTATCTACCAATGACCTCTCACCCAGACACCTCCTGTGGAAAGAAAAGAGAACATTTAGATTTTGGGTGAGCTGCATTATCATATAGTTTGGGCAGCATGGTTAAATAAAATAAATTATGTATCGAAGTTTGGGTTATGCAAAATTTTAGCAAGCTATGTCTTTGGAATACAAATAATCCATCAGTTTCTAATCGCTGACGGCACAAAACCTAAATTTTAAGTTTAATCATTTGTGTAGGTTAGAGCATAAGGAAGGGCATATATATTGTGTCTCTTTATTCAATGCGAGGTCATAGAAAATCCGGCCATGGTAATAATCTTTTAATACACTATCTTATTTTCCTTACATAAAAATAAATAAAGAGAACTAAAGTGCCCCCACGTATGAGTAGTAGAGTTGAGGGGCTTAGTATTAAATGAATATAGGGCTCATTAAATCATGCCATGTGTACATGGTAATTTAAAAAGGTTCCTCTTGTAAGTTTTTTTTTATAAAAAAGGATAATACTAGCAATTGCACCTTGGTGTGCAATGGATACACTGAAGAGGTGTGAAAAATAATTTTGGAGAAAAATGTTCTATTTTTTTATACATTCATGCAGTACATGAGGTCAATTGATCTCTTCGGAAACATTCGATAAAATTGGTAGGTCATTTAGCAAATGATGTTTGTGTAACAAAAGTCTCAATAGAGAAGTGATAGCTTCAAATAAACTATGTATCCACTTACATGAACTTTATAGATTATTTAATATTTTAAATTTAATCTCCTAAGTGCTACATCCTTGAAATAAATAAAAATAAATAAAGAGTTGTTATGCACTTTAAGTAGTGCAAGCTTCATGTTTTCATGTCTTCCTACCTAAAAATTGATGAGAAAACTTTGTAGTGTATGACATTCAAAGCTTGTAAGAATATGAGTATATCCATGTGAAGATGTGTGGACCAATTAGTAGTCGTTAGATCAAGAAGGACGTTGACATAGGTTGACACCTAGTATGGTGGCTATATCTTTGTTATATCTTGGACTAGTGGTAATAGTTTTGATGGAATATTGAATTATTTGTAATAAAGATATTTTCCTTCATTTTTTTTTTGAGAGTCACATATGCAATATTCTTTAGTTCCTTGCTTCCCTTATCCTTCTCAAGTGAGGGATTAAAACATTAAATAAATGGATAATTTTTCAAAGAAAATTTTACGTAACCACTTGGAAAGTTGGAGCAAGAACAACAATACTATCCAAAAAATCTCACTTGAATCAATGATTTCATTTCTAAATGCTCTTTCCTTTTATTGTAAAGTAGATTGATAGGATTCAAAGAGAATTACTATTAAATAATTTGTATTGTTTGTATAGATTAGTAGAATGAATTGCAACACCAATTAACCAATTCCAAGTGTCATCTATTGGATTCAAGTTCATAAAGCAACTCACTTGTTTACTTTTAAATAATACAAGTTTCATGTTAAAAACTTCAAAAAAAAAATTGCGAGAAAAAGTGTTACCATAACTTATCTTCGTGAGCCCGTCAAATCAATCATATATATTGGATTTTTAGTATATTTGAAACCAAACATTCCAAAAATGCACGGGTGTCAAAAACATCAATAAATACAATTCCTCTCTTTAGACGTGGCTCCAAATTTAAAATGAGTCTAATGTAGGCTGATGGACTTTACCTATTTTCTCAGCAGAAACTCTTGCCTTGACCATGTTTCCACATCTTGCAAACAAGTTAGGTGTCTTCTCTATACTCCCACATTTTACATGTCTTGTCTACACTCCCACAGACATTGCATGCAAACAACCAAAAAAACCATCTGCGCGTTTTGATTATGTTCAACATTTTGCATGCATATTGAATATGAAGATTCAATGAGAGTATTTTGTCAAATAGTTTGTGTTCCCTGTCAATGCTTCCAACCTTTTGCATATATGTCTAACATGGAGAACCAGGGAGGTGGATGGAATAAGGCACATTTTTCACCGCTTGATTTTTGCTTCAGTGCTATATATGATTATCAAAAATCATTTGTACGTATACTACAATCGTCGCATTTCTTGAGAACACATTCTTTTAAGGGTGTTTCGTCAGATAGTTCACATGCCTTGTCTATGTCTCCACATCTTTTTTTCTCAAGTACAAGAGATAGTATAATGGTGCTACTGTGAACAAATATGTATAGTGTATACAGGTTATGAAGAAGAATGTAATAAGTTTAACATATGAAGATAGACTCGACCTCTACGATTCACTATATGTGAAGATAGTGTAGTAAGCCATTGCCAATTAATTTATGTCTATCTAAACATTTTGTCTGTGGACTCTAGATTACTTAACTAATAAAATGTTTATGCCACTTTACTTTGTTCTTATAATATTTTAGCTCATCCAAATAGGCAAGAAGAGGATCATCCAACTTATGGCCTTTTTGATATCACAGATGTTATCTACACTCTGAAGCTCCCCTAGTTTGACGCATAAGTCAAATGTTATATCCATATGATTGTGTATATAAGGTTAGTGATTGTACATATTTCAATTCAATTTTGAGTGTTTTCTTTCAAATCAAATCTTAAAGAAATGAAGACGCGCAAAATTCTTCCAGTAAGGAAAGTGGTACATGTAAATCGAGCTACCAATTACGCTGTCACAAATAAAGCTTGAATGATTGACAGATCAGTGAGATTGGGTTTTCAACTCGTGTGGATTCAAAATTGGTGTAAAATGATTGTGCTAATAATGCAGTTGCAGTGAATCCTAAATCCACAATCATGGATGGTCTCCCTGTAACTCGGTCTCCCTGTTGGGTCTCTCGCCCAACGGTCTCAGGCTAAGAATGGGCTCTTCTTCCTCATCCTCGTTCTCAGGGAGGTGCAGCTTGCCGAAGGAGGAGGAGGAGAATGAAGTTACACAGCCTTGTGCCATGAAAGGAATCATTTTTGGTAAGTGGGAAAGGAGAGAATCCATGACGCCTAACCTCTGGAGGCAAAGAGGATTGGATATGATTATCTGGGTGAGAAAATGGGTCTCTGGGTACATAGAAGTGTTGCAAGTGAGTAGCAAGAGAGAAGAAATGTTTAGACAAGAACACAACTTAGAAGAAGTGCTTGAGCTGGGTGGGCAGATGGGGAAAGTGTGGATTTTAATACAGAAAAGACCAGTTGCACTTGATTACCGTGTCATGGGAACAACTTCTCACTTTTCACTGCAACTGCACAATCTTCCTCCACCCAAACCTTAATCACCTTAATACTGAGTTGTGAACAAAGTTGGCAATGTAGTAAGAAATAGACTATAACCATGGGAATAACGCCCAAACGTCACATCCTTCGCAAACTCCATCATCGAAATGCTGCTAGCACTACACAAGCGCGCCATATGTGAAGCCTTGTCATAGTACCAAGACAATATGGGTGATGTTATTAATTTCTCTGATGTTGACATCTTGCATTTTTTTTATATGCTTGCGGGTGACTTTGCAACTTGACTTGAATTCTGTCAGGTGATGGACGTGACAGCCCAGTTTCGCCCGACCTCAGCTGGCAACCCATGACTAAATTTTCAATGGTTCAGATCATTCTAATCATCTCCCAACCCTTCTCCACCGTGGATTGTCAAAATTAGCTTGGTTCACTTCAAATAGGATACGCCTTCGGCGTAAAAAATATAGTTTTAAAAGAGAAAGAGAATATTCCCATATTCTAAAAAGGGAGGGGTTCGATTAATTTAAATAAAACTATGTTGAAGGATAAAAGTTTAGTAATAATATAATTCTTTGAAAAGAAAGAGCTAAACTTTTTGTTCTTCGTTTCTTTCTTCTTATTCTTTTTTTAATATGTAAATGAATTAATATATAATTATTTGTATGAGATATTTTTTAATATTATTATTTTTTTAAGTGTATTTTTCTTATTAAAAAAAGGGATATATATATATATATATATTAATTTATTTAGATAAAGGTAAGTAAATAAATAAATTAATATTAGATAAAAAAAAATTGATAAAAAAATTAATAATTAAAGTAAATTACAAATATTTTGTTCATTTTTGTATTTAGAATTTTCAAGCTCAAGCATAAATTGTGAATTAACATCGATATCGTCAAGGTGACTAAAAGGGATAGGGCTATTCGGTAAAATATTGTTTCGTCAATTAATCCTTAGGGTTTCTAGTAAATCAAATTGATAATATTATATACTCCCCCATGTGAGGACCCATAGCATGGTCTAACAAGGGCATTAACTATTATGCAAAAGTGAGCATCAACTTTTGGTTGGTAATTAAGAGTCTTATAAACCCTATCTTTGGAGTCAACCCAAAATTGTTCTCATTTCCTTACCCCACTCTTGAACAACATGTTGATGACAATGTTGCACAAGCAACATCTCCCAATGCACATTTCATGTACCATGCACATGTATGGTTGTTAAATGTTAGTATATTATATTATTGTTCAAAAAAAATTGTTGCATTTTTTTCCCCTAGTGTAAATTATGGGCATTACATAGATAACCTAAAATTGTTAATGAAACATATAGGCACAAAAACTTTTTAACTTCTACAAACAACATTGTTTTACTACAAATAGAATTGTTTTGCTACAAATAGCAACGTTTTGCTATAAAACAACATTTGTTTTGCTACGAACAACATTGTTTTGCTACAAAACAACATTGTTTTGCTACAAAACAACATTGTTTTGCTACAAACAACATTGTTTTGCTATAAACAACATCGTTTTGATATAGAACAACATTTGTTTTGCTACAAACAACATTGTTTTGCTACAACTAGCATTGTTTTTCTACAAACAACATCGTTTTGCTATTAACAACATTTGTTTTGAGTACAAACAACATTTGTTTTTCTACAAACAACTTTGTTTTACTACAAAGAACTTTGTTTTACTACAAAGAACTTTGTTTTGCTACAAACTATTGGAAATAGGATGCCATTTAATTGCAAATCCTTAACATTAATTATTTCATGTATCTCCTAGATTCTTGGAATGTGTTCAACAACACTAAGATTAGGATGAGATTAATTATTTGGATGAAATAAATCATGAAATTGGCATTTGTAGTTATTCCTAAATAATAGGAGCATGTGGGTGCACACATGGGAAGGTGAAACTCACCTTGTGTTTAGTTAACTATACAGAGTAACAGTTAACACTTTTGTATGCATGTAAAGATCCTAGGAGTTAGGATTTGATGTTTGCATGCTTGAAGTTCAGTTCAATTCAGTTCAGATCAGTTCAGTTCAGTTTAGTTATGGTTCAGTTGTCTTTAGTTAGTTTTAGTTGCATGTTAGTTAACTTTAGTTAACTTGGAATGCATGGCTAATAACATTGAGTTGTATGATAGATAATAGGGACTACCTCCAGTTAACAGGGGATGACCATTCTTTGGGAATGGTGTTGAGTAAATGTTTCAATTAACTAGAAATCACTTGGAGCCAACTTGGGCACCCAAGATGCTTTCTTAGATTTACCTCTCATGCATGATAAGATATTTCTGAAGGCTCGGTTAAGTAGGATTACTTAAGGGTGCCAACTTTGAGGAAGAGCTTTGGAATTATCACTGAAGTGAAGGAGAAGTTGTAGCTTCAGTTTGGGACGCCCAAATGCATGAAGCACATGTTGTAAGCTTTAATCTTCACAAAATAACTCAACTTGAAGCAATATGGTGTACCTTTTCAAGGGCTTGAGCTTGTGCATTGTAATTATCACCATTTGGAGATTACAAGGTTGCATATTGTCTCTATATCTCATTCAAGTTGAAGAGAGTTTTTTCATAATTGTGATTTGCAAGTGTGAAGAAGATTGGTAAAGATAGAAGAAGCATTCTCAAGAAAGAATTGGAGCTATTGTATTTCAAAGATTGAATAATAGAATAATTCTTGGTGGAGTTTTTTCCCGAAAGGGTTTCTCCACATTATATCTTGTGTGATCTTTCTAATATCCTGTCTAGTTCTTCTATCAACTTCTCTCTTCATTCTACAACAGTAAAATGAATTAATCAATATAATCACCCACAAAGAATATATGTAACAAATAAAGAGCTTACTTAGATCAACAATATTAAAGTTTTACAGAGTATTAAGCTAAGAAAACACCTCATTTTTCAACATTTGGTATCAGAGTCGAGGTTGGGTAGAGTATTGGGACGCAATTCTCTTAAAGTTTGAAGGATTTATTGGCTTAGTGGGAGCTCTTATTATTTTAGTAATTTGTTGATTTTGGAATTAAGTTTTTGTTACAATGAATTCAAGGTTAGATATTGAAAAGTTCAATGGTTCTAACTATGAAATGTGGAAATTAAAAATGGAAGATCTTCTTGAAGAAAGAGATCAATGGTTAGCGGTTAATAATGAGACAAAGACACCTACAACTATTTCAGATGAAGATTGGGCTAAGTTAGATAAGAAGGCAAGAGGAACAATAAGGTTATGTCTTGCTGATGTTGTTCTCTTAAATGTTTCTGATGAAACCACTGCATATAAATTATGGAAGAGAATAGGGGATATTTATCAAACTAAGAGTCTAACAAATAAGTTGTATCTGAAAAGGCAATTATATTCATTGAAAATGAAAGATGGTGATTCAGTAGCACAACATTTAAATGCTTTCAATTTAATTCTCAGTCAGTTAGCATATGTAGATGTAAAGCTTGAGGATGAGGATAAGTGTGCTTTTCTCTTTACCAAATTCTTAGGAAAATCTAATTGTTGCAATTAGTGGTAATGGTGCAGATCCAAAGATGGACAACATTATTCCTACTCTCCTATCAGAGGAGATGAGGAGGAAGTCTAAGGAGGAAATCCAAGATGCCTTGTTTGTAAAAGGTAGGCCTAAGAAAAAGGAGCCTAAGGGAAACAAGGGAAGGGTAAGTCAGAAGGGTGGAGTAAGGTAAAGTGTTGGAACCGTGGGAAACCAAGATATGTGAAGAAGGATTGTAAGAACAAGAAAGAGAGTTATGATTCTTCTGCAGAGGAGTCCTCAGATGTTAGTAATGATGCATTGGTTATTTCAACTAATATTGTTTGTGATAACTCTTTGCTTCATGTTTCAGAGTAATCTTCGTAGAGAGGATGGTAGTCACAATGCCATGTGTGACTCGGTATCACAGTTCAGTGGGAGTTGTTGGCAGTGACTTGGATGCATCATTGGTAAGGTTATCTTCATGTGATTGGGGATATGGTTCGTTCTTGGTTTAGAGTGGTTGCTATTATGTCATGGTTTAACTCCTGATTCTATATTAGATTTTTGGCATATTACATGGTTCTCTTGAGACTAGGATGTATAAGTATGTTAGGATGCATGTGATCTCCTAAGAGGAGATGGTTAGATCATGGATGTCATGTTTATGTTCAAGGTTGGAGCTTTGACATTGATCTTGTGTAGTTCTCTTAAGTTTTGGGTACATTAATCATTTGCTTGATTACTTCATGAAAGTGTTGTGTTGCATTTGAAGTTTGGCATGGATTGGTTGGTTATGTAATGTCCCCTTTCTGACGGGAACACTTAAACCTGAATCTTGCATTCAAAGTGTTTATCAAAGAGACATTAGAAACATTAGAGATCAATAAATTTCAGTGATAACATCTAATAAGATTGAAGATGATATAATTATTTCATTCTTGTCAAGGGATTATTCATTTTCTCCCTATTACTCACTCGGAACGATTCCTCTACTAAATATTTCATGAGTAAATTAGATATTAAATATCTTTCGAGATCCCATACATGGAACTCTATTATACCATTTAACGTCATAGAAAATGAATAGTCTCATTATTACTTATAAGATGCGACACTTGCCACAAGCAACATTCTTAGACAAGTGTAAATAATATATGCACACATATATATATACGTATATATTTTATATAAATATAAATCATTATTCCTAATTGAGTCAATAATTACTTTGCATAAATATATGTATATGTATATATTGCATTTGTCAATCATCTATAATATTTTATATATCACAAGATCAATTATCATTCTATCATTTAAATTTTATCCAACATAATATATCAAAATATATTTGTAAATCATACTATATTTAAATACATTTATAAAGGATTAGTTATCATTTAAATTACTAATATGTTTGACAACTATCAATAATTAAATTCATAATTATATTTAAACAATCCTTATTTTCTAAATACGTAAATAGTTATTAACTATGATAATACTTACCTTGTACTGCTGCTCTCTATATGTGATCAGATCTCAGAGACTCTAATTCCCAACCAGAATATATTATGATTCTTACTCAGTCCCTTCCCTTGATTTCCCTTAATTTCTCTTCTTACATCCCCTCTCATTCGTTGTCTTTCCTCCAATATCTATCACTGCCTTTTTGATCTGTCTATTTTCCCATTTCTTATCCATCGGCCCCTCCTCTTCCCTATGTTCTTTCCTTAACTTTAAATGTTTTTGTTTCTATCTCCCCTCGTGTCTCCCTAAAACTCCAGCGATGTCTTCCCTTAAATATCAGATCTGCTATGAGGAGACGTGCCCCTCCACCCAAACACTGCTTTAAACAGACCCACCTGATGCCTTTTGAATGCATCACTTTACATTGTAATCGCTGCTTTATTCTTTTAGTTATCGCTGGCCTTAGGAGATGTTCCTCTTAACAGTTCGATAGTCTTGGCTAAAGTCTTTTAATATTTATTTGATAATTATGTTTTTTGTATTGGTTTTTTTCTTTATCTTTTTAGCAATTACATAATATAATGATTACACTATTTATTTTGTATCATGAATTTTATATTGGTTTCATATGAGAACTTTTATTGTTATATTATAATTATAATTATTAATATTGGTATATGGCTATATAATTATAATATTACCTTATGGTAATTATAATTATAATATTACTAATATTTCTTTATATATCTTTAATATGTATTTTGTATTTATAATAATTATAATTGTCTAATAATGATAATTTATCTATTATATCATAATATTATTTATGATGTTATTTATAATATTCATAATTATAATACTGTTTTGGACAATTACAATTGTGAAATATCAAATAGTTACTATTTTAATTATGTTTCTTAATTATCTAAATGTCCTGATTTCGGGGACATGACAGTCCTCCCCGCCCAAGATTGCTTGTCCTCAAGCAAATCTCAAACATGAATTACACTAATCAAGTAAGAATTTTTATTTTTTATTTTAAATTTTGTTTGGTTAAGCACAAGCAATTATAAACTCACATGGTGTAGCTATGTTGCAAACATGCAAAGGTTATATGCAAATCATACACGTAGACACTCATGCTAGAAATGCATCAATCACATCGAACATAGGAAAGATATTTCAGACATGTATCAACCAATGGCATACGATAGGTACACATATAATCACTCATCTTGAATACATACCATACATGGAGCAATTTGTCACACATGAATGATGAAATAGTCACAAGGTAGGCACATAAAGTATCGTAAGCCACAATCACCTCAGAAATATCATACACTCACATGGTGTAGCTATGTTGCAAACATGCAAAGGTTATATGCAAATCATACATGTAGACACTCATGCTAGAAATGCATCAATCACATCAAACATAGGAAAGATATTTCAGACATGTAGCAACCAATGGCATACGATAGGTATGCATATAATCACTCATGTTGAATACATACCATACATGTAGCAATTTGTCATACATGAATGATGAAACAGTCACAAGGTAGGCACATAAAGTATCATAAGCCACAATCACCTCAGAAATGAAGCTAGAAAACATGAGAGAACATTGAAAGTCCCATAAGTCACGTTCGAAACTTATTAAGAAGGTACTCAAATATGAATTAATCACACATAAAGTTTTCATCAAAAATATATATCAAACACATAATCATTCGCAAGATATGATACGTACACTTAGGAATTTCAAGTAAGGCATGTCAATATGCTCAAGGTATGCAGATACACTCGAAGAAGTATACATGTCAAATCAGAAGCGTACACTCAAGAATAATAACAAAAATATACACATGCTAAAGCATATTAGGCATAAAACAAGCATGTAAAGCATGAGGCACACTCATAAGATATGAATCGCATGCTTGAATACACGTAAGTAGTAAAGCATGAAGTACAGGCATGAATTAATACATGGAGCATGGAACATAGATTTGAATACATAAGGCATGAAGTATTCATAGTTGAATAAATAAAGCATGGGGTATGTTTGTCAATCATAAGTAGACATGCTGAAAACACACCAATCATGAAAGACACATCAGAAAGTTATCCACAAAGCAGTCATGTTTGAATATATATTAGTCATAAACACATACAAGATGCAAAGCATGGAGCAATCATGAATACATGTATAGAGCATGATCACAGATTACGCCCGAAGCATACATACTCATGAAATACACTTATAAATACATGGAGTAAGGCACACCAGGTGAGACAAATACATACAGTAGCATCGAGCAATGAATTACACACAAGGCATGTAAATCATGTAATTAGACTTAGGAA
This sequence comes from Sequoia sempervirens, assembly GCA_007258455.2. NCBI lineage: Eukaryota > Viridiplantae > Streptophyta > Pinopsida > Cupressales > Cupressaceae > Sequoia > Sequoia sempervirens. The sequence goes on from VDFB02179234.1 coordinate 87,745,202, forward strand.
GGAAATATAGTAGAGCACATCAACCCAAACAAGGTATGTAATGTATAAATACTCATAAGGTTGGAAACAATATAAATACAATCAAACCGGCAGCATACAAAGAGGAATTACTTAAGACATGAATCTGTAGAGCATTCAAGTACACTCAAATTTACTTCTATGCATGGAATAAATGTGCTCGATCAAAATACACCTGAGATACACGAAGCATAATCATGGGGCATGAATTTTAGAAGTCAATTAAGTACACTCAAGCATACGCATGAAGCATTTATTTGAATATACATAAAGCACGAAATGATCATAAATAAAGAATATAGGCATAAGAATGCTCGTAGATACACTCGGAAATACAAACAAATACATATAAGGCATGGATTATACAAACACAAGGTATACATTTAAGAACAAAAAAAGTCATGTATTAGTGTACATCAGTCATGAAGTGGGCAAATAAGATGCTAGGCGTGTCCATATATACCATGAAACAAAACACCATGAGATAGGTGAAGCATAAAGTTAATATACATAAAGCATGTATCTAAATACACAAAAAGTAGAGGCATTTAATGAAGACATGCATACATAAGGCTTGATTCATACCCATGAATACATGAAGTATATGTAAGTCACATGAATACACATATACGCAAGTCATAATATACACTTCATAGCTTAAACCACATGAATTAGAAATTAAGTAGACAACCAAGTAGCCTAACCAAATAGCTCAAGCAACCAACCAACTCAAGTACACAAGTGAGTAGCTCAACCAGGAAAACAAATAGCTCAAATAAGCAAGCAACCAATTCAAGCACATAGGCAACACTCATCCAATTTAAGCAACTTGACAAAGAACATTCCTCGCACTTTCAAAAGTAATAAGAACACATCTTGTTGAAGAGACATATAGATGCATATGATATATTAAGTATAAATATGAAACACGAATACATGTAATACATAGAATTTACACAAGGAGCGTGTAGCATATATGTGAATAATGCATGAAGCATACACACAAGTACATGAAGTCATAAAGCATTTATATGAATACATGTAAAGTATACACTTAAATACGTAAGTTGCATGAATACACGTATACACACTGTATACACATTGTATACACCTAAAAATGGTCGCATCGCATTGTCTGGTAATTAATTAAATATTTTTAATATTTAATTAAAATCTTTGAATTTCATCTACGTATAAATAAATTTAAATAATTTATTTATATTTGTTCATTCTTTCATTTTGATTAAATAAATAAGTTTATTTAATCACTTTTCTTATTTCATTTCTTAATTAATTAAATAAACATTACGATTTATTTATATTAATTATCAATAATCTTGGCTTGAATATTTTATTCAAATAAAGATTAAATATTCCTCTTTTTTAAATAAATTCTTCTAAAATCCTTTCACAATTAAATATCTCAAAAATATTTAATTAAATTCTTCTAATATCCATTCACAATTAAATATCTCAAAATATTTAATTAAATTCTTCTAAAGTCACATCACAATTAAATATTCCAAAATATTTAATTAAATCTTCCATAGTGCTAAAATCAAAAATCAAATTCAATAAATGAAATGAAATAAATTTAATTAATTTGGGAATTATCTTCAACAACCGTGAAGCAAATTGCCGAAACAGAAAAATTAAATTCCTCTGTTCTTGTGCGAGCTTGTTCCCGTGGGTTGAAGACAGGCATCCATTCTTCTCTCCAACCTCCCAACCTCCTCCATTTTCTTCTCAACCTCTCCATCTCTCACCATTCAAACTTACCAGACAACCTCACAGTCATTGATCCTTGCCAGCCAGGATTGTGCCTGCAAAAAAACTATAAATAAGACTGCCGGGTCTTTGAATTCATATAGAAGCTTTCAGCAGGAAAATTATAGCCAATTTGCATAAGCCTTTTAGCATTCATAGTGTTCAAGCATCATAGTATAGCATAGAATCATGGCATATTCACTCTATTTCATAGCATACTCCATTTACAACCCCTGTGCATAATTCACAGCCCCTATCCATATCCGTCAGCATTCTCACCTTCACCAGCATATAGGATAGAGAAACTTTACATACTCATTCTGCAGACTGCCATTTGGAGAAGCCAAAGCTTACATAATCTGAGAGCAGCAGCTTCGAACAAATCTCTAGAGATAGAGAAAGATGGAACGCTTCTAAAGAATTCCTATTTTTATTTATTTTCATTTTCAATTTCTTCAGTTTAAAGTTCTGTTAATTGTGTTTTGTTTTCAATTTGATTGCATAAATCTAACATACACATTTTTGGCGCCCACCATGGGGCTCTTGCCCCCAATTCTCACATCTTTTTGCAGGTTTCTTTGACAGGTTATGGCCAAAAACAGCGGATTAGCGCAAGAAACATGTTTCAGAAAGTTCATACCTAGTTTAGTGCCCGTGAAGAATCATGCAGCGCATTTGAGACATCCTGCAGCACTCTTAAGCTATCCTGCAGCACTTTTAAGTAACCCTGCAGAACATTTGAGTCATCCTGCAGCGCTCCTGATCCATCCTGCAGCGCTCTTGATCCATCCTACAGCGCATTTGAGCTATCCTGCAGCACCTATGATAAATCTTGCAGTGCCCGTGAAGACTATTATAGCACATATTTCAAAAACCTGCAAATTGTAATTTGTAAGTTTAATACAGTTTAACTGAATCCAACGCAACCGCGGATAGTTAGTAATTTTAAATTGGAATGAAGCAATCCTAGGGTAGTCATAACTTAAAACGAAGCAATCCTAGGGTAGTCATAACTTAAAATGAAGCAATCCTAGGATAGTCACTTCACATTTGATTTTGGGGCTAAAATGAACTCTATGTTTGTGTGAAGCAACATCTTCACTTAGCATAGTAAACTTTTATTTTGGGCTTAAAATTCAATCCTTGTTTTGCTTTGTTTTAAACGGTGATAGGCCTATGCTCTCCCCTTAACTGGGTGATCAAAATGCCAAACTCATCATTTTCCCTTTATGCAATTTCCTGTTTTATTAACATCTTTTAGAAGGTCTATCGTAGTGGGAAAAAGTACTCACCCTACAGGAACGACCTAAGTGGGAACAACTAAAGCCAAGTTTTCCAACCCACTCTAATCAAATGCGGATGGTTGATGAAAATCCCATTCGACGGTAGTGTGCATTGATAGCCATCCCTAAAGCCTTTGTTCTAAAGGTAGGGAGGTCTCTCGAGGGAGTCTATCATTTGCCGCACTGAACGGAAACCCTTACTAAGAACTTAGTGTAGTATCTAACTTGTCAGTTTCTGAACATCATATTAATCACAGTGCAGGGGAGGGAAGAATCTACCCCCAAGATACTCACCATATAACTACCAAGGATTGTTTGCTCAGGGGATCCGGTATCCACTTTCGTCACTCTGAGTACACACCTGGAAAATACAAAAACACGGGCGCCCTTTCGGGGGTGACACGGCTATGTGAGTCGACGCAGTTCTAAGATGTGGGTTGTTGATTACTATGATGACCTACTTGAGAACTAAGAGTGAGTCTATTTGAGATGCTTATCATGTGTAAAACCTGTTAAAACAATTTTTGAAAAACATTTGGGTCATACACTTGATGTTTAGCATAGGACTTAAGACAACCATTCTACAACTTGTTTGATGTGTTTTCAATACACTAATTCAGATAAGATCGTTCAACACTCACTATCACATTGATTACTCTCATGTTACGAGATTGGAAATCCACAACTTTTGTAAAGAAATCCGTTTTTAAAAGGATTAAAAAACCAAAGAAACCCCTTAACCACAAGAAACTATTGAAGAAGAGATGATTCTTGTATCAAAGCCAAAAAGTTTTACTCAAATATAGAACCTTTCTTCATAGGTATCATGATTGTGTTAGAGGTCTTTCTGATGATTATGCTATAGAACCTTTGTACTCACAAGCTTTCTTTCAAAGAAGAGCCCTTTCTCAAAGGCATAACCATAGTCAACGCATTCATTTCTGCTATATTCCCCAACCTGCAATTGAATATTCTACTCATCCAAATCAAATTTTACAATAGAGAACTCAGATCACATTAGGCATCCATCACAAAATCCATCCTTTTACAAAACTATGATCAAAACTTCATAAAGTGAAAAATCATCATTTTCTTGATCTTTTGCTTAAATTCCCATCAACAGGATTTTCATCCTTTCAATTAGGGAACAACACAAGCTAAAGATTAGAAACTTTTGTAAGTCATAGAATATTCATTCTATCCTGACTTTCATATCTATCACATAATTGCACTATTTCACTCTTTTGATCAAAAGTGAGTAGAATTTGGAACAAAACTTATGCCTGTCTTCACGAGATCTAAAAAACACATGGAAAAAGACGAAGGAGAAACCACTACAAGCAAAATGGGTGATCATACTGAGAAAGAAGAGGATAAATTTAATGTTGACGAATTAACAGAAGAAAAGCTTCAAGAAGCATAACAAGATCCCCAATTCCATACTCTTATGGAAAGGATTTTAGAACGAAACAAAGAAAGATATTTTCTTTCATTAGCTAATCAAGGAGCTAAGTTACCTCATAATTTTGACATAGAAGGGATTAAACAGAATCCTGAAACTCCTCCTAATGACTTTAGTGCCCTTACTCAACAGATAAAAGAATTACAAGGGAAAATAAAGGAGATGCAAGGGGGTACAACAAAGAAATATGTTTTGGAAGACATCTATCCTTATCCATTCGATAGGAGTCTTCAAATGATCCCATTTCCAAAACATTGCGAAATTCCTAAATATGATAGGTACAATGGAAAAACTGATCCCATTGACCATATGAGGGATTTCCGAAATATGATTCTAGAATTCGCCTATGACGATACCTACTTAATGCGATTATTTCCACGAAGTCTAGGTGTACAATCCATGGAGTGGATTTCAAAGATCACTCCACCCATCAAAACCTTTGAGGAGTTAATAAATCAGTTTATATCACAATACGCCTACAACATTCAACACCCGATAACAATGCTTGATCTTTGTAAAGTGAAACAAAAAGTAGGAGAACCCTTCACTACGTTCTTGCAAAGGTGGAGAAGGTTATTTGCACGATATTCCCGTCCTATTCTTGAAAAGGAAAAGATGGATATCTTCATCAATAGCCTAGATCAAGAATTAAGCTATAGGATTAATCTTCATTGTCCTCATAACTTTGAAAAATTGATTGAAAACGCAATCACCATTGAAGGGGCCTTGGTTAAAAGAGGAGTGATAAAACTTGATAATCCAAGTACATCAAATCAAAAAAACAATGATAAAACAAGGTTTTGGAATAGAAACAAAAATGTTGTCAATGATGGTATAGTAGATGCAAATAATCTACGAACAAGACCATCTATCTTTAATCTATCAAGTGCTCCACGAACCAATCAACAAGGAAACACTAATCAACAAGGAAGCAACAAACAACAAGGACAAAACTCTAATCAAGAAAGCATGACCAATCAAAATACCAACCAAAATCATGGTAATAACAATCTTGGCAATACTCAAACATCAAATTCGTCCAGACCTTCATTCTTCTCAAATCGACGGAATTTTACCACTTTGGGTCAATCTCTTGAGTCTACTCTCAAGGAGCTTCTTGATAATAAGGTTATCACCTTACCACCACAAAGAGATTATGAGCCTCGAGTCAAACCACCATCATGGAATGACTCGTATTATTGCAATTATCATCAATGTAAGGGTCATAGAACAAATAATTGTCAAGCTTTGTGAAATCTAGTACAAGATTTAATTGACAATGGCACTATTACAATTGAAGGACACCATACCAATGACAATCATCAAGCATTCAAAGATCCTTTACCGAATTATCAAAAGGGAGAAACATCAGATGCAAAAGCCAAAAGCATAAATAATGTTGAAGACAATATAATCCATCACATCTATGTTGATGATCAACAGGTTAATGTTATCAAAATCAAGGGAAAACAAGAATATCAATAGGTTAATGTGACTACGAGAGGACAAGCAAAGGTTGTTCTAAAAGGAAGTTCATCTAAAGCAACTATTCCTTCTCCAAGTCAATATAATCTGGTTGATCAATTGAGAAAAACATCAGCTCAAATCTCCATCCTTGAACTTCTCAAAATATCCCCCATACACAAGAATATTTTAGAAGAAGCTCTTGTAAACACAACTTTCGACACTGATTTGGATGTAAAAAAATTTCAAGCCATGGTGGGACATTTGTCTTCCCCCACTTGTCTTTCATTTTCCGAAAAAGATGATGCCTCCATGGCACATCCACATAATTCATCGCTCTATCTTGAAGTCATGATCCATAAACACCGAATTAGACGTGTCTTAATAGATGGAGGAGCCGGTTTAAAATTTGTACCTTAAAGCTAATAAATGCCTTGGGAATATCAGAAAATTCTATTGATCCACGAAGGAAAATAACTATCAAGGCATATGATGATGAAGAAAGAGCTTCTAAAGGATTAATATTGTTGCCTATCAGAGTGGGACCTGTTGTGAAGAACACATTTTGTCAAGTTCTAGATCGGGATCTTTCCTATAACATACTTTTGGGTCGTCCGTGGATTCACGATATGCAAGCAGTACCATCAATGTATCATTAATGCATCAAATTTCCATATGATGGACAAGAAATAACTATACAAGCTGATTACAATAGTACCCAAACTTGTTCAAATCTTTGAGTAATTCAAGATGCCTTTGTGCCACACAATAGGGAGGCTCTTGCTCTTTCTTCTTCCAATCTACAAGGACAATTGCAAGAATTGACAAAGAATCTTGACACTAAGCTAAATTTTAAAGACAAAGGGGTAGGTGAATATTCACTATCTCTTTCTACCTTACCTCCTTCTCCAAGGTCACATGGGTAGCCAACCTTATCAAATCAAAAGATTGCAACAACCTCTACATCCCAAGCTTTTGTGCCAATCACAAAGTTTGACGAAAAATTTATTAGAGCCAACACCACTAAAGAAGAAGCTGAAGATAGGGACATCCTAAATTGGCTATATAAAGATGAAGATGAATCTCTCTTGCACATTAAGTTACCTACAGAACAATATGGTAAGGGGTATGCTATCATGCAGAAAATGGGCTATGAAGGAAATGATCCTATAGGAAAGAGAAGAGAAGGAATTGTAGAACCAATTCAACCTATTTCAATACATCCAAGTGATAAAACAAGACTTGGATATGGTAAAGATAAAGAAGAATCTACTTCACAGCAAGCACAATCAACTCATGAAGGAGAATCAATGACAGATAAACCTCATGAATCAGTTTTCCAATTGCAGAATAGTTCAGATACTGATTCTAATGAATATGAATGGGACACCATTTATAATGATGAATTTTGGAGAGACAAACAAGTTGATACCATACATAAATATGCACCTATTCTCATACAAGGAGAAGGTTCAAGGCCTCCACTTGATTATGTTTTACAAAGCGATCATGACTCAAGTGAGGACGAATCAGATTCTAACGAGATTGACAATCAACAGGAAAATACCATCATAGACCTTGTCTACCATGAGGATGATAGCCGCATCATGACTTTGACAATTCAAGACCTTACCCAACCTAATGATTCCATACCTTTAGTTTATCCAGAACTTATTGATTGGGACAATGATGCACCTATCCACATCCCTACATTCCATGATGATGAGGACATTATAAATTTCCTTTGTTCCTCTAATGAGGAAAACAATTGTTTCATTCAACAATTTCATACTCATGATTTTGATAAGGAGGGTGTCAAGTCTCTTAGCTGCAAAATAAATGAAATAAAAGATGGATCTATTGGTGAAAACCGAAAAATGGCAGTGATAGATCACAATAAGAGAAAAATAAAGAGCGAATCCGATAGTGAAAACCTTTTTGAGGCACTGAAGGATGAGAAACTTGACACTCTTCCCAAGCATTATCATGAAAGATCTTCTATTTTGATAGAACCAACAAAATCAATCAATATAAGTACAGCAGAGCAGCCAAAAATCTTGCAACTTGCAGCATCATTAACAGTTGAAGAAGTCCTGAAATTCATGGAATTCTTGAAGGAGAATCAAATCAACTTTGCTTGGTCATATGCTGATATGCCAGGGTTAGATCCTAATATGATAATGCATCATTTATATATCAAGGCAGGGGCAAAACCTGTGAAGCAAAAACTCAGAAAAATGCATCCACATGTTGCGTTATTGGTCAAAGAGGAATTAAAGAAACTTTTGGATGTTGGATTCATTCGAACTATTGATTATGCCGAATGGATTTCCAATATTGTACCTGTTTCAAAGCTAGATGGAAGGATCAGAGTTTGTACAGATTTCAGAGATTTAAACAAGGCTTGTCCCAAAGATGACTTTCCTTTGCCCAATATAGATATGATAGTTGATTTAACTGCTGGCCATGCAATGTATTCATTAATGGATGGATTTTCAGGATACAACCAGATAAAAATTACACCAGAGGATCAAGATAAAACAACATTTACATGCCCTTGGGGTACCTATTGCTGGAATGTAATGCCATTCGGGTTAAAGAATGCCAGAGCCACTTATCAAAGAGCAATGACAACAATTTTTCATGATATGATGCATACATTCATGGAAGACTATGTTGATGATTTACTTGCCAAATCTCATACACGAGGACATCTAGAAATCTTATCAAAAAAATTTACCAGAATGGAGAAGTTCAATGTTTGACTCAATCCCAGAGAAATGTGTCTTCGGTGTTACATCTGGAAAACTCCTAGGATACATTGTTTCAGAAAAGGGCATAGAGGTTGATCCAGAAAAAGTACAAGCTATAATGGACATGCCGCCACCACGAAATATCAGTCAGCTTCGATCATTGCAAGGACGGCTACAGTCCATCAGAAGGTTTATAGCTCAACTGGTAGACAAAAGCTTGCCATTTACACATTTATTGCATAAAAATGTCCCATTCAAATAGGAAGACAAATGTGAAGCAGCATTCAATCAGATCAAGCAATATCTTATGCACCCACCAGTTTTAATTCCACCTATTCCAGGAGAGCCACTCATACTTTATATTTCAGCAACAGAAGTATCCTTGGGAGCATTACTAGCACAAGAAGATTCTACAGGCAAAGAAAGGGCCATATACTATATCAGTAGAACTTTAACAATTCATGAGTTAAACTACACTTTCATAGAAAAAGCTTGCCTTGCAGTGGTGTTTGCTTCTCAAAAGTTGTGACACTATATGTTGGCTCATACAGTTAAGCTGATAACTAAGATTGATCCACTAAAATATCTATTAAGTAGAGCTAATTTAACAGGAAGACTTGCAAAATGGGTAATGATCTTAAGTGAGTTTGACATTCACTATGTAGATCGAAAAGCTATTAAAGGACAGGTCATTGCAGATCAGTTGGCCGAAGCACCTTTACAAGAAGAAAATCCAATGCACATTGAGTTTCCTGATGCAGATGTTTTCACAGCAATAATTCAGAAATCATGGACATTGTACTTTGATGGATCTTATACACAATATGGCTCGGGGGCAGGGATTCTCTTTGTTACACCTGAAGGACATACTATTTCACGATCATATCGGTTGATGTTTCCTTGCACAAATAACATAGTTGAATATGAGGCATTGCTCATAGGATTGAAAATAGCATTGGAATGGTGGATTACATAGCTCCAGGTCTACGGTGATTCACAACTTGTCATTAATCAAATTAATGATGATTATCAAACTAAAGATGATAAGTTGCTACCTTACAAAAACATGGTGGATGATTATAAAAAGTATTTTGTGTCAATTAACTGTTCACAAATCTCAAGGATTGATAATAAAGCTGCGGACGCAATGGCTACCATTGCTTCCTTATTACAATTATCAGAAGATCAAACTAAGTATGAATTCTTGGTGGAACAATTGTTTTCTCCCGCCTATGATAATCCTAAGACCCAAGTCATATGTCATTTAACTGGTTCTGATTCACCTTTATATGGCAAGACTTATACCTATTTGAAAGATAACATCTTACCTCTGGATTTATCTCGAAACCAAAAAAGGAACTTCATACGCCAATCATCTCGTTATACCTTAATTGTTGATATCCTTTACCGACGTGGTCTTGATGGTACACTCCTTAGATGTCTTGAACATGACGAATCTGAAAAAGCCTTACAAGAGGTTCATAGTGGTATTTGTGGAACTCATTCAAGTGGTTTGACCTTAGCCAAGAAACTTGTTAGAATGGGATATTACTGGCCTACCATGGAGAAAGATTCTTTTATTTTTGTCAAGAAGTGTTCTAAATGCCAGATTCATGGGAATCTTATTCATGCACCTGCACAGGAACTGCAACCTTTTACTCTAACATGGCCTTTTTCTCAGTGGGGATTAGATCTTGTTGGAAAAATACATCCTTCATCATCAAATGGGCATAAATTTATTATCACAGCTACGGAGTATTTTACAAAATGGATTGAAGTTGTTCCTCTGACAACAGTGACTGGTAAAAAAATATCTTCATTTATCCTAAATTACATCATTTGTAGATATGGAATTCCTAATTCTATCATCACTGATAATGGAAGGTCTTTTAAGAATCAGGATGTTGATGAACTTTGTGAAAGATTTCATATCCAACACAGGTTCTCTACACCTTATTATCCAAAAGGTAATGGTCAAGCAGAAGCTTCCAACAAAACAATCTTGAAGATCTTGAAGAAGACAGTAAATGATGTCGGTCGTGATTGGCATGTCCAATTAAATCCAACTTTATGGGCATACAGAACCAGCATTCGCACACCAATAGGAGCTACACCATATGCCTTGGTCTATGGAGCAAAAGCAATCTTACCATTAGAGATTGAAATACCTTCGCTTAGGGTCTCACTCAAGGGATTGATAAGTGATGAGGACTATAGAGTATCCCGCCTCCAAGAGTTAGAACTATTAGATGAAAGACGTCAATATGCAGCTGATCATTTGAAAGGTTATCAACAGATTATGTCTCATAGTTATAATCACAGAGTTAAACCACAGACATTTCAAGTGCGTGACTTAGTCTTGAGAGAAAATCCACGTAATCAACAAGATAGAGAAAAGAAAGGGAAATTTGAACCTAACTGGCTTGGTCCATTTGTCATCATTGCAGCATACGGTTCTGGTGCATATCAGGTATCCACGTCAGAAGGGGACCTGTTTGAAGAGCCGATCAATAGCATTCATCTAAATAAATTCTATGTCTAAATCAGAAAAAGTCCTGAAAAAATCCAAAAAAATCAGAAAAGTCCAAAAAATCCAAAAAAAAAAAAATCAAAAAATCATGAAAAAGTGCAATAAAAAAACAAGTGGTGAAAACCTGGCAAACAGGCGCTACTTGTGATCAAAATAGGCTCCTCCATCTATTAGCTTATGTCTTGCATTTACTTTCATCCATTCATATCTATCATCTGTACATATCTTTTATATCCACATCATATGATGGGAATCCTTATGTTTTATCATGGCTTGATGAAATTTGTACATATCCATACTCTTTAGGTTGTGTTTACACTGGGGGAAAAAGCTACAATATAGATTGAACAAGAGAGGGGCAATGAGCTTTTTGAACATCATGAACAGACACAAAACAGTTTTCCAAAACACAACAAACATTGTCATATCAAATCAACCACAACATGCTTATTCAATGTAAATTGACATCAAAACAACATGATCCAAACAACTATCGAAACGAGAACATCAATGATGACAACCAATTTGGATGATCTTAATCTGAATATTGTTTGAAATATTTTAGGCAAGATTTGAATGGTTGTTTGATTTTTCTATCATATCTCTAGAGCAATTCGATGATGTATTGAACTAGAAAAGCAAGGAAGGAGTATGCTTTTTCTTTGTCTATTGTTTGCGAGGAAATCATTAGTACTATGCAAATTGGTCGTGAGACATTGTCTATTACGTATCATTGATGACATTTCAGAATTTGCATGGGAAATTGGTTAACTCTTGTCTGTTTATGCAAGCAATACTCAGGTCATCTCGGTTCAATTATACCTAGATGCTTGTATTAACTTGCTATATTAAAAATCATGAAAGCAATACTCAGGTCATCACTGGTGCTAACATACCCTTTGATGCTTGTATTAACTTTCAACATTTCAATGCTCTATGATGATACAAAAAGCACAAATAAGCTCTCCAAATGGCAATATTGTATGGATGTCCTGTACGGTTAGTATAGATTGCATTCATGTTAGAATCTACATTTTGCATTCATAGATTTCTCAAAAAGCTGGCAAAGTATCAAATGGTTCATATCTTTTCGCATACATGACTGAGTATATTTTGACATTCACAAAAACATCATTTCATACATTTTTCATACATATTTGCATCAGAAAATCATAAAAATAAAGCATATATCATAAACATGTATAAATTGTATTGTACATCATATTCATACAATCATTCATCAATAGATTTTTACTCATCTCATAAATCATGCATACATATACATCATAACCATAAAATCATCATAATCATAACACATCATGCATATAGCAAATAGACGCATTTATCTCATCACAAATCATCGATGCATTTCATATATCTCAAAATGAATGTCAAAATGTACAAGGATGCCAACTACACATGATATAACATCATCAAAAATGAGATCATCTCAGGGTGTATACAAATGTATCAATAGAGTATCACAACAACATCATCCACAATGCACTAGGCAGTGCTATCCTCTTATGGTGGTGGTCTAGGACCTGTACCACCTACACCTGATGGACCTGCTCCGCCTATCCCTGATGGCCCTCCTGGAGGTAATGGCTGTGACACACCCCTACTGGTAGTCTGAGAGCAACTATGGGTAGACCGTGACTGTGTATAACTCTCCCTCCGCTCAGGTGGAATAGCATCATGATATCTGGTCCTATAAAACTCAGCCTCCTGAGTGGCTCTGGTCACCTCTCTCATCATGTCACTAGGTAGGGTGCTAGCTGCTACTCTCTGTAGACTATCCGCCAAAGCAATGGCCTACTCACCCCGTTGTTTGGTTGTATCCCTCTTAGCCGTAACTGAAGCTAACTGTCACTGAAGCTGTGTGATCAAGATCTGTGCCTGTGCTAGCTGACTCTGTAAGCTCTGCACTGTACTTTGTAGAGAGGATATCTGCCCTGACACCACTAGATCTACTGAAGGTGATGGATCCGTATGTCTCATCCATGGTCCGCCTCTGCCACCTCTCCTGCCACCTCTATCACCACCCCTACCACCACCACCCCTACCTCCACCCTCCTCATCATCATCTCCCTCTGAATCATCATCTCCTCCACTATCATCATCATCCCCTCCCTCTGAATCGTCACCCTCTGAAGCTAAATCTCTCTGTCGTCGTCTCTATGCAGCAACAGGAGCAATAGGCTCATCAAGATCAAACATACGTGGTGTAGGATGCTCTAATACATACTGGCTATACTCTGATGTCATCCCTGCATCAAGGACATCCACTTGGTAATCCCACATCACCACTCCTAAACTAGTGAACTCTGCCACTGCTGCCTCATAGGAAATCCGTGGGCCCCATACTGCAAGCTCTAGCTGTTGTCGTGCATAAATAGAGGAACCCATAGGCATACCCTGAATCCGACCAAACTGTCGACATACTCATCCAACAAGAAATCTCTCAATAATCCACGGAGTACGCCCAATCAAATATCTGGACGTACACACATAGGGCATCTCCCTCGCATCCTCTGGCCATGCCTCACAATCTAAATATGGCTGCTAGCATACTGTATCCAGACCATCCAAGAGATGTTGCCAATGATCCAGTTTGCCCAGTCTCGGCTGAGCAATAATATCTACATATCTCCATCTGTATGATCAACCACCTGGTCGTTGTCCTCGAGTCAACGGTCGCATGCCCATATCTGTAATAAAGAGCAACCGACAGCAAAGCTCCGACCTCTACCGTATACAATATGATGTAACTCATCATATAAGTGAGCAAGCATGCATGTCCCCCATGCATACCATGTCCCCTGCATCACCATACTCTCTAGTACACGGCCCCACCCGACTGCAAACCCCTTCGACCTATGGTCGGGGCACAAAACACCTCCAATGAATCCTGCAAGTACAGATGGTAAAGGTGGATATGTATCTATCATCTCGGGCCATGGGATGAAATATCTGGCAATATGATCATCTCTAAAAATCCTCCTCAAAGAATCAGTGCCTCCAACCTCTCGGCTATCAAAAACCACTATCTCTCCCATCACTGGGATCCTCAAGATGCGATATACGTCCTCAGGGGTCACTGTAATCTCTCCGGTCGGTAAATGAAATGTGTTCGTATCACTATGCCACTGCTCTGCAAGTGTTGTCAATAGAGCTTTTTTGAGGTGCACCTTAGGCATGTCAAGCAACACAGTCAATCCACATGCCTCGACCACATCCCGATCTGACTATAACAGATGTGGAATCAATGTCCATGTACTCGGGAATGTCTCCCGTGACTGCAAAACGCTCAATCTCTCCTGTTGACACATCATGACAAAGCAAAATCAATATCATCTCATCACGATTTATCAATCAAATCTACATATCAATCAAACTATTTGTTTTTCATTTTCATGGAAAGCAGATAATCAAAATCACGTTTGTTTTTAACAACCTTAGAGGTAAACAAATCAATCAAAAATATTTGTTTTTCATTTTCATGGAAAGCAGATAATCAAAATCACGTTTGTTTTTAACAACCTTAGAGGCAAACAAATCAATCAAAAATATTTGTTTTTCATTTTCATGGAAAGCAAATAATCAAAATCACGTTTGTTTTTAACAACCTTAGAGGCAAACAAATCAATCAAAAATATTTGTTTTTCATTTTCATGTCCAAAGCAGATAATCAAAATCACGCTTGTTTTTAACAACCTTAGAGGCAAACAAATCAATCAAAAATATTTGTTTTTCATTTTCATGGAAAGCAGATAATCAAAATCACGTTTGTTTTTAACAACCTTAGAGGCAAACAAATCAATCAAACTATTTGTTTTTCATCATCATGGAAAGCAGATAATCAAAATTATGTTTGTTTTTAACAACTTTAGAAGCAAACTTATCAGTCCTATTTGTTTTTAACAACTTTAAAAGCAAATCTATCAGTTCTTATTTGTTTTCCAACAACTTTGGGAACAAATTTATCACTCACAACATCACATAATCAAAGGCGCTACAAAACATATCATGGGCGCTATGATTTTCATTACGGGCGCTACTGTATCAAGGGCGCTACAAAAATATCAAGGGCGCTACAGGATTATATTCGCTATAGAAAAAATTAAGGGCGCTACAATATTTATTATCTGCGCTACGAAAACAAATGCGCTACAAAAATTGTTAAGGGCGCTAAAACATAGTTTTCTAAAATAAAAACATTGAAAAGTGTGTTCCAAACGGAAAATTTTCAAAAAGTAGGAGTTTCACGGGGTACATACTGGAGGTCCATAGTGCGCTAGCCGCTGATGTCGTCGGATACGCTCGAAACAGTGCTGGTGAATCGGAAGTGCCATAATTATCAAACCAGAGCTTAAAATTTACAAATTTTACTAGGTTAAAATGGAAAATGACATGGAAAATGACATTTTTAACCTATTTAATGGTAAAATTGGGGCATTTTATCACATTTTAACATACCAGGGGCAATTTTAGTCATTAATTTTCATTTCACATCTTTCCGGGTCAATTTCTTCACATCATTATTTTCAAACGATGAATCGACATCTTTGATATCTTAAAAATCAAAAATTTCACAAAAAATCTAAAAAATTCAAAAAATTCACAAAAATCAAAATATTATCAATTCATCGTTCGAGGGGGCATATACCTATCAACATTCGACAGTCAACATCTGGGGAAAATTTTAAAATTCTTTGAAGCAATGCGTAAAACACATCACTTCAAAGAGGGGAAAATGTATACACCTAAAAATGGTCACATCACATTGTCTGGTAATTAATTAAATATTTTTAATATTTAATTAAAATCTTCGAATTTCATCTACGTATAAATAAATTTAAATAATTTATTTATATTTGTTCATTCTTTCATTTCGATTAAATAAATAAGTTTATTTAATCACTTTTCTTATTTCATTTCTTAATTAATTAAATAAACGTTACGATTTATTTATATTAATTATCAATAATCTTGGCTTGAATATTTTATTCAAATAAAGATTAAATATTCCTCTTTTCTAAATAAATTCTTCTAAAATCCTTTCACAATTAAATATCTCAAAAATATTTAATTAAATTCTTCTAATATCCATTCACAATTAAATATCTCAAAATATTTAATTAAATTCTTCTAAAGTCACATCACAATTAAATATTCCAAAATATTTAATTAAATCTTCCATAGTGCTAAAATCAAAAATCAAATCCAATAAATGAAATTAAATAAATTTAATTAATTTGGGAATTATCTTCAACAACCGTGAAGCAAACTGCCGAAACAGAAAAAATTAAATTCCTCTGTTTCTGTGCAAGCTTGTTCCCGTGGGTTGAAGACAGGCATCCATTTTTCTCTCCAACCTCCCAACCTCCTCCATTTTCTTCTCAACCTCTCCATCTCTCACCATTCAAACTTACCAGACAACCTCATAGCCGTTGATCCTTGCCAGCCAGGATTGTGCCTGCAAAAAAACTATAAATAAGACTGTCGGGTCTTTGAATTCATATAGAAGCTTTCAGCAGGAAAATTATAGCCAATTTGCATAAGCCTTTTAGCATTCATAGTGTTCAAGCATCATAGTATAGCATAGAATCATGGCATATTCACTCTATTTCATAGCATACTCCATTTACAACCCCTGTGCATAATTCACAGCCCCTGTCCATATCCGTCAACATTCTCACCTTCACCGCATATAGGATAGAGAAACTTTGCATACTCATTCTGCAGACTGCCATTTGGAGAAGCCAAAGCTTACATAATCTGAGAGCAGCAGCTTCGAACAAATCTCTGGAGATAGAGAAAGATGGAATGCTTTTGAAGAATTCTTGTTTTTATTTATTTTCAATTTCAATTTCTTCAGTTTAAAGTTCTGTTAATTGTGTTTTGTTTTCAATTTGATTGCATAAATCTAACATACACACACACAAGTCACAAAGCATGTATTTTACAAAACATACACTCAAATACACATAAGTCACATGGTATACACTTGAATACACATGAGCCGCAAAGTATACACTTGAATACAAGCTATACACTTGAATACAAAGTCACAAAGTACACAAATACAAAGTCATAGGGTATACACTCAAATACATATATAAGTCATAGAGTATAAAATCAAATACAAATGCATCTCGAATTCAAATACAAGTTATAGAGTATGCACTCAAATATAAATACAAGGTCATAGAGTATACACTCAAATACAAATATAATCACAGATTATACACTAGAATACAATTGCATCAATATAATCACAAGTCATAGAGTATACACTCAAATACGAATACAATCGAATGAAGTATACCGTTAGACAATTGGGAAGGGGATTCGGTGCATCCCATACTACACCATGGACCCATCCACTATCCCAAAGTCATCAAGTATACACATGAGTATGAAGCATACACGTGAATACACATAATACAAAAAAGTATTCTCATGAATATATGTTAGAAGCATACATATAAGTCACAAAGTAAACCTTTGAATACACTTGAATACATTGTCATGAAGTACACACTTTCAAAAGTAATTATATAAGACAAACCATATCATGTTCAAGGTGATTCAATCATAGATAAGGATTCGATGAGAAGGATAAGTCCACCCGAAGCAATCTTACCTAAGCCCAGAAGCGGATATACCATCCCTCCTGGCTCCTGATGGCATGATACTTAGTCATCCTATCCGAGGAGTGGTGTACTTAGGGGATACGCTTGTATCTGCTTTCCTCACCCATTCTCATCACTTCCTAACTAAGTTGGAGAATCCCTCAAATCAAACATGTGATAGTTTAGAGGAGAGGAATCCATAGGAGGCCCGTAGATACTCGCACTAAGCCCAAGAGCGGATATCACCCCCTTGGCTCCCGATGGCATGACTCTCGGTCATCCGATCCGGGGAGTGGCGTACCTAGTGGAGAACTAGTATCTGCTCAACCTATAGGTTACCTCCTTTAACTTTCTACATGTTTGTTTGGTGATACAAAACTTTGAGGAAAATATGAAATACACTTCATGTGAGAGACATTATGATAGAATATATCACAATAATATAGTTAGATATTCAAAACATATCAATAATTCTATAAGATATTAAATAGCATGTAAAACTTTATTATTCAAAAAATGACATTATAGAAATGAGCGTCATCAACTAGAATAAATATCATCATATATAAGTCCTCATTCTACCGCAGGATATATTTACTAAACATTGATATCTAAATTCATGATGTGATTTACCTTTATACTTACCAACAGATTCCTCTTGCCTTCCATGGTTGTTTCGTGGGCTGACCACACACAATACTTATGATGGAATAGATCATCCTGGCCTCATTAGTTGTCCAATTCAAAATAGCATATCTATTTATACATATATATCTTGATATTTATTTTATACTTACATATGGTAGCTATGATAAGAATAATGAATATCAACAGCAAGTGATTACATTCAACAGTTACCAGTCATACCTGATTTGCATAAATTGGAATGTGTTTCTATATGTTCATAGAGTATACCTTTGCCTTTGGTAAGTCTGCAAACGCAATTTTCACAGGGTGGCAAGAAAGTTGCTCTGATACCACTTGTAATGTCCCCTTTCTGACGGGAACACTTAAACCCGAATCTTGCATTCAAAGTGTTTATCAAAGAGACATTAGAAACATTAGAGATCAATAAATTTCAGTGATAACATCTAATAAGATTGAAGATGATATAATTATTTCATTCTTGTCAAGGGATTATTCATTTTCTCCCTATTACTCACTCGGAATGATTCCTCTACTAAATATTTCATGAGTAAATTAGATATTAAATATCTTTCGAGATCCCATACAAGGAACTCTATTATACCATTTAACGTCATAGCAAATGAATAGTCTCATTATTACTTATAAGATGCGACACTTGCCACAAGCAACATTCTTAGACAAGTGTAAATAATATATGCACACATATATATATACGTATATATTTTATATAAATATAAATCATTATTCCTAATTGAGTCAATAATTACTTTGCATGAATATATGTATATGTATATATTGCATTTGTCAATCATCTATAATATTTTATATGTCACAAGATCAATTATCATTCTATCATTTAAATTTTATCCAACATAATATATCAAAATGTATTTGTAAATCATACTATATTTAAATACATTTATAAAGAATTAGTTATCATTTAAATTACTAATATGTTTGACAGTTATCAATAATTAAATTCATAATTATGTTTAAACAATCCTTATTTTCTAAATACATAAATAGTTATTAACTATGATAATACTTACCTTGTACTGCTGCTCTTTGTATGTGATCAGATCTCAGAGACTCTAATTCCCAACCAGAATATATTCTGATTCTTACTCAGTCCCTTCCCTTGATTTCCCTTAATTTCTCTTCTTACATCCCCTCTCATTCGTTGTCTTTCCTCCAATATCTATCGCTGCCTTTTTGATCTGTCTATTTTCCCATTTCTTATCCATCGTGCCCCTCCTCTTCCCTATGTTCTTTCCTTAACTTTAAATGTTTTTGTTTCTATCTCCCCTTGTGTCTCCCTAAAACTCCAGCGATGTCTTCCCTTAAATATCAGATCTGCTGTGAGGAGACGTGCCCCTCCACCCAAACACTGCTTTAAACAGACCCACCTGATGCCTTTTGAATGCATCACTTTACATTGTAATCGCTGCTTTATTCTTTTAGTTATCACTGGCCTTAGGAGATGTTCCTCTTAACAGTTCGATAGTCTTGGCTAAAGTCTTTTAATATTTATTTGATAATTATGTTTTTTGTATTGGTTTTTTTCTTCTTTATCTTTTTAGCAATTACATAATATAATGATTACACTGTTTATTTTGTATCATGAATTTTATATTGGTTTCATATGAGAACTTTTATTGTTATATTATAATTATATTTATTAATATTGGTATATGGTTATATAATTATAATATTACCTTATGGTAATTATAATTATAATATTACTAATATTTCTTTATATATCTTTAATATGTATTTTGTATTTATAATAATTATAATTGTCTAATAATGATAATTTATCTATTATATCATAATAATATTTATGATGTTATTTATAATATTCATAATTATAATACTGTTTTGGACAATTACAATTGTGAAATATCAAATAGTTACTATTTTAATTATGTTTCTTAATTATCTAAATGTCCTGATTTCGGGGACATGACAGGTTATAGGTCCTCATGGATACTTGGAGAAATAGGTGAGGCTGGAGTTCTCTTATGGTAAGAGACATTTGTTGGAATGGTTACTTGTAAGAAAAAAAAATTCAATAGAAAAGACCGAGGAGCCTACACCTCGGTTGAATGTGAATTCAACACACTCAGTGGTTTAGCATGCCTCTAAAGAGGTGGTTTGGATACAGAGGCTTGGGAAAGGTTATGGTTTGGTTGATAATGGGAAGGTATTAATTGAGAAAGTTAACACTCTAATTAATGTTACAGATTATCTTATGAAACCATACAGATAATTTCTCTTGGTTTTTAATCATTTTCTTGGAAGCTTCATGATTATGTAGGTTGCATTTGAAGTTAGGATGGTTTGATTAGTTGGTGTAAGAAGGCCATTGGCCTTGAGTCTTGTACTTGTTTTATTATTGCTTGTTTAAAATAATTGAAACGTATAATGTCAAGTGGGAGAATGTTGGAAATAGGATGCCATTTAATTGCAAATCAAAAACATTAATTATTTCACGTATCTCCTAGATTCTTGGAATGTGTTCAACAACACTAATATTATGATGAGATTAATTATTTGGATGAAATAAATCATGAAATTGACATTTGTAGTTATTCCTAAATAATAGGAGCATGTGGGTGCACACATGGTAAGGTGAAACTCACCTTGTGTTCAATTAACTATACGGAGTAACAGTTAACACTTTTGTATGCATGTAAAGATCCTAGGAGTTAGGATTTGATGTTTGCATGCTTGAAGTTTAGTTCAATTCAGTTCAGATTAGTTCAATTCAATTCAATTCAGTTATGGTTCAATTGTCTTCAGTTAGTTTTAGTTGTATGTTAGTTAACTTCAGTTAACTTGGAATGCATGGCTAATAACATTGAGTTGTATGACAGATAATAGGGACTACTCCCAGTTAACAGGGGATGACCATTCTTTGGGAATGGTGTTGAGTAAATGTTTCAGCTAACTAGAAATCACTTGGAGCCAACTTGGGCACCCAAGATGCTTTCTTGGATTTACCTCTCATGCATGATAAAATATTTTTGAAGGCTCAGTTAAGTAGGATTACTTAAGGGCGCCAACTTTGAGGAAGAGCTTTAGAATTATCACTGAAGTGAAGGAGAAGTTGTAGCTTTAGTTTGGGACACCCAAATGCATGAAGCACATGTTGTAAGCTTTAATCTTAATAGAATAACTCAACTTGAAGCAATATGGCGTACCTTTTCAAGGGCTTGAGCTTGTGCATTGTAATTATCACCATTTGGAGATTACAAGGTTGCATATTGTCTCTATATCTCATTCAAGTTGAAGAGAGTTTTTTCATAATTGTGATTTTCGGTGTGAAGAAGATTGGTAAAGACAGAAGAAGCATTCTCAAGCAAGAATTGGAGCTATTGTATTTCAAAGATTGAACAAATAGAATAATTCTTGGTGGAGTTTTTCCCGAAAGGGTTTCTCCACGTTATATCTTGTGTGATCTTTCTAATATCCTGTCTAGTTCTTCTATCAACTTCTCTCTTCATTCTACAATAGTAAAATGAATTAATCAAGATAATCACCCACAAAGAATATATGTAACAAAGAAAGAGCTTACTTAGATCAGCAATATTAAAGTTTTACAGAGTATTAAGCTAAGAAAACACCTCATTTTTCAACACAAACAACATATTAGTATGTAAGAACTATCCAAACAGATCTGTTCTCATTGCTTGGAAGGAAAATTTACATCTTGTATTATTGACAAACGATATGCCAATCTATAACATTATTTTGAATGGAAGCAATTTGTTATAATGGTTTTTATTTTAAAATGTATGCACAAAATAATAACTTAAGTTGACACATATATGTGTATGCACATTGACCTTCATCTAAATGCATACACATACTTGTGACATACCTTCTTTTGTTACTTATTTAATTCATTCTTAATTGAATACTGAATTGCGTTGAATGTAATCATGTGACATGTGTATGAATTGAATGGATAATGTATTGATCAGTTCCATTTGAATCATTTTTTTGATTTTATTTAAGTCAAGGAAATAAGTAGACTAAATTACTTTTCCATAGATATGTGTGTAAAGAATGTTCTCTTGTTTGAATAGAACAACACCTAAGTAGAGTAGAGCACCTCAGGTTAGATGCTGCTAGAGGGTAGATAGTTGCTATGGAATAACTGTGTTGTTGAAAGTTACCTTCTGAGATGGGTGCCGAAATGGAGTTCAAAGAGTATAGGTTTTTGCTTTATCCAAAACCTATCATTTTTTGTTGCAACTTAATTTTTATGCTTGGCCAAGCAATTAGCCCATTATGTATGTATGGACTTTGTGATAACACTCTCTGCCATTCCTAGCATAGATCTTGCATTTTTCTAATCACAGATAAAGATGCATGTTGATGTATGGGCACACACCATATTCCACCTTGTAGATTGTTCTCTTGCTAAAATTTCCGTGTAGGGTCGGGTATTCTTCAAGTTGGAAGAATTCTAGGGAAGCGTAAGCTTCGTGGTTGGGTGGTAAAGTGCTTCAACCATGTTCTCATCCACTAGTAGAGGCGAGTGTCAAGAGGAAACCTTGGATTTTTTCATGATTATCATGGTCTAAGATGTAACCTTGATGTAAAATTTATATATTACATTGACTTTGTGGCCCTATGAGCCAAGTCAACTTGGATAAATTGTATTTGGCATTGAAATTGAATACATATATATATTTGACTCATTTTAATTAGACATGTGTTGCTATGATTGAAAATAGTTGCTTAGTTATGTCTTTTTAAAATTAAATATTCATAATTTCATATTGCAATAATATAATTAAGCAATAATTAGAATGGGCTATTACAAGGAGAAGAAGGGACCATACAAAAAAACATATTTAATATGGGACCAAAGAAGAGCTTTACCTCAAAAATTAGTATGAGAATATACATTAATGAGGAAAATAGAGTTGCTTGAATCAAAGTAGAAAACCACCAAAGATAAGGAATGTTTTCTCGTTATCTACTAAGAGGGTGTGAGCCAACGAGGATCTCATAAGGAAGTCAACCCTCTAATAGAACCTAGAGCTCTAATACATTAAAATTAACCACCTTTCAAAATCTTAAATGATAGAGCCACATAAAGTTTAGTTTCTTGAAGAAAGATGATATCAAGATTGTGTTCTTATATGAGATCTAAAATATATTTTTGATGAGGGGTATTGCTTAGACCCATAAAATTCCATGAGTATCTATTGTCTAATGTCTAAATGACACTAGATTCAACTAGTGATTCCCCTATCATCTTTACATTATCTCTTTTCTTTTTGCTTTGAAGAGCTTGTATAGTCCACCCTTATTGAGATTTTTTTTAGGATCCCTAATAAAGGTAGAACTTTCTTCTTAAAATCATTCTCTTCAACTAGGGCTTGAGAAAGTTTTGACATGACACAATTTGCAAATTCTTTGATAAAATCATCTATCAAAATAGGAGATGATACAATTAAATTGGTATCAACATTATTTTCTTCTTGAAGCCTAACAAATCCCTCAAATATGATTGGGAGATGGGGAAAACCCCTCTTTGGGTAACACTTGTATGCTAGTTGGTGCACTAGTTTTTGATGGGCTACATGAGGTACTAGAGTTAGTAAGATACACATCTTATCCAATAATGAGCTTTTCAAATAGAGTGGAATCAAATTCTTAAAAATTTTAAGGACATGAAACCTACTATTGAGGTTATCAAAGCAAATCTAGAATGAACGAGAAAAGTGTGCAAATGATGCACTTTTCACCTCTATACAATTAAATGGGGCTATCAATGCATCTATTAAGGCATAAAGAATGTGCATGCACATTGACATGAGTAACAAACAAAGCAATTGCACTATGTGAATAAATATGTGTAGTATAATATATCATAATTCAATAAAGGGACTCATTATTGTTGGAGGTTTGGCTACATTGTTTTGAATGATGTGATTACATATGCATAATTTGATCTAAGTTTTTTAAAGTAGCCAAGAAGATTTAGGAAGTTAGGAAGTGGTCCCATATAAGGCTTTAAGATTTACAATTATAGAGTGATAATTCTCATGATATAAGGAAAAAAACTTCTACAAGATAAATTAAAATTTTGTCCTAGAAAATAGGAGAATACTTTTTAGCTCTCAAATTTTTAACATTCATAAAGTGAAATTTGAAATTTCTCTTACTAACTTAAAGATTTTCTTATCCTATGATGATATTAGAAGACACCTATTTATTTCTAGTAAATTTTTGATGTTTTTTTTTTAACAATATTTATGATATGAAATATAGAATTATAATTTTCTACCAAATCATGAAATATCAACTTTCTAAAAAATTTTCCCTAAATTTTTTACCACTAATTGGCCCTATAAAATTTAGGAAATCATATAAAAGTCTCAAAAAATTTCTTAATTACATCCACTAGTTTTTTCAAGATAACCCCTTTAATAAGACCATAGCCTTGATTGTACAATATATGATTCCTTTATAAAATGGATTAAAAATCAATAAGAGAATTATTTAAATAATAGAATAAACAAAATAATATATCTTTTTCAGCCGACAGTTTTTTTTTTGTAGCTGTTTTCACTCGTATAGTTGTCTCACGCCGGGAAATCAACTTTCAGGGATAAACATTCATCGCCCCACGCCTCAAAATAAATCTTGACTCGCAAGCAATATGTTCGTTTAAAAGGCTGCAGATATCTTGTTTCGAACTCAAGAATTAGCTCTAAAACCGCGATAATTTCAGATCTATTTTTTGTTTAACGTGAATAGATTGAAGAAGCAGCTACAGGGGGGGGATTAGTTTTCTTTCGTCCCATTTTATAGAAAATTCCGCTTTGGCAGGGTTTCATAATAATTTCCAGCAAACTCTGTCCATCTTTTATCGTTGGCATCGTTGACAGCACGACATAGTTTGTGCAGAATCTTGAGGTAAGTCACTAGCCATGGTTTCAGTGGGGTTTTTATGTACGCGGTCGGATCAATTTCTGTTGCGGTTTAGTTCATTCTAGAGCAATTCTGTTGTTATCTGTTAAGTGAAGGCATTGGTTCTGGTTTTATCTATGGCTGTTTTCATATATGATATTATTGTAATACCTAGTGTTAGATTCCTATTTGTTTCTTCACGTAGAGATATTTTGAACTGTGTAATGAATTTTACGCTTATTTGGAGGTTTTAAATTTTTGTGGTTATTTTCCGAGAAATTTTTCCCGACAGAATTATTTTGTTCGAATTGAATGGTTACTAGCTACAGCTGATGGTGTAAATGCAATGGTTGCCAGAGCTATTTTCAAAGAGAGTGATTAGTAGAGATCAGACCATCTTCATATGTTAAACTTAAACTTATTACATTCTTCTCTATAAATCTTATACATTGTGCATCATATTTCTTCACAGTTTTGTGCCATTATAGTACCAAATGTCACAAGCCAAGGAATTGGCTTGATACAAAATGACTAAAATTTTAAAATATTATGCCGAATAAGTGACAAACAGCTTGGTTTTCCAGATGGGTACATGCTCTCACATGGTTGGTTACGTGGTTAGGATTCTGTGGCACAATTAGGTACTGAGATGCTTTTAATATTATTACATTCTTTTCTGAAACCACATGACTATGCCATTTAACAAAAAGAGGGGTGCTACATTTGAGAGATCATCTTCCTACAGACAAATAGAGCTAGCATCTCTGCTTTTGCATCAATTTGCAATGATTCAACATCCTTTTACAAAAATATTATAAACATTATTGTGTCTTGCAGGTCTATCCTTAAAGTATTTGGTTATGTTCTAGTTTGACCTCAACTGGGATACTAATAGATGGGATTGTTCTATGAGTTGTTTGTGTAGGACATGATAGATACATTTTTGCATTATGAAGGTGGCATTTCGTGCTGAATATGACTCATGTAATATCCTGTTTGAACTTTTAATACCGTGGAAGGAATATTTTATAATATCTAATTGGGTTTAATTTTTAATTTCTATACAATAATATGTACATCAGAAACTATACTTTCTCTGGTTGTTATTTTTGACAATTAGTCAAATTTACAGAATTAAATCTCTCTTTTAATGATAGAATTTTTTTTTTCGATAAACAACAAATGCTATTAACTTGAAATTTTAATAATGTCTACTAGAAGATCAATCAACTTAGCACAATGGTGATTTTTGTGTGAAATCACTCTTGAGAAATTGTGGGTTTTTGTCCTTTAATTCCTACCATGAGGGGTTTTGTCCTCAGGTTAAATGAATTGCAGTCCCATGTGCCAAATGAGTAGTAATCAGATAATAAAGATGTGTTCTTTGTATGGTGGTTACTTCTCCTTGTTTGGTGTCTCTTATCTATATTCTTTTTCCTTCAATAGTCACAATTCTTCACATGCCCCTTGACTTTTAATAAAATTAAAATTTAATTTTATATTTTATTTTTTGATATTTAATTTATTATTATTATAATCCCATTTCGAAAAGGGGACATTACAAGTTAACTCATTTTAGCAGTATAATGACTATAGCATGCCAACGTTGTTTTTGGCTGTCATCGTATACTAAATAGGTTGTCCAATGTATGTGGCTTAAACTAGCCATGCTTTGAAAACCCTTAAACAAAATAATTCTTGGTTGTGACTTCGACTGTGAAGATGCATATATCTACAACAGTGGATATGTATTTTGTAGATTTTGTGATTATGATTAATCATTGGTCTATTACTTGGTTAGATTTATAGTTTGGTGGGGGTTTGGGGGCAATTCCCCCAATGGGGTCAAGGGGCAGCCTAAATGAAGCCCTTCAAAGCCACGTAGACCTTTATGGTGCTCACTATTTTCATGATTTTTTGTACATATTAGAGGGGCATTCTTAAACCAAACGGACATTGAAAGGTTGTTAAGATTTGTAGGGTACATCCATCCCTTTACGTACCCTACAATTTTTTTGAATTCCAGGGAAGTTTCTGAATTTTTGAAAAAAGGGGATAGGGTGGGGATGTTTTCTACCTGTCCTCAAGTCCTTGAAATGTCCCCTATAGGTGATGGGGTTGTTTTTGGTAGGAGACACGTCCTCAGGGAGCATAGGATATTTCATGCACTTGATTACAAAATGACATTGAATGGTGTTTTGTAGTTCCTATCTTCTAATTATTCTATATTTATTATTTACATGTGCTTATTTTTTAGTTGTAAAAAAATACTTTGGCTTGTGGAAAATCCTGAAGGAATTAAGGATAAGGATAATCATGGTTAGGTGTAGGTTGAAGGCAATGATGGTATTCCCTTAAATTTCCTGTTGGCACATCCCTTGCACCTTTGAAAGTTGCAAGTGCTAGTAATTAAAATCCATAAAAAAATTCCAATATTAACAAGAACTTAAAACTACTTAAGAGTCTGTAATGTCCCCAAATTGGAAAACCCCTAAATCTGCCCCAATTTATCAATTTCAGATAATCAATTTGGTTTAGGGAATAGCTATAACTTGATTAGGACACTCTTAAATGCTTCTAACAAGATAGATCTTGATATTTGGCCCACAATCTGCATCAATCATAAGATAATCTCCTATAAGCGATTCATTGTTTCTCTGTTCAACATCTACTTATACTTTATTCCCTGATTGATCAGAATATGTTTATATATACTTTTTTCTGCTATCCTTGATCGAGGATCAGATTTCCAAAGAATTAAATGATCCTCTGTCCAGAATACATTCCTTCTTCTTATAATACAAACTGAATCTTTGTTGCAAGCAGATCTCTTACTTCCTATTTTCCTAAATCCATTTGTTGTATATATCTCCGTGTTCTTATGTTCTTATTTTTCTGTTCTTATATCTGTTTGTGTCTCTTTAGCATATTTGTGCTGCTTCCCTTAGTGTAGATTTGTTACTGTATATGATTCCATTCATAAATTTGTAAACTGTTTTTCTGAAATCTCTATCCCTATATATATTTCAATATCTTTTTGTATATTGCCTTTCTTTGATTCGTCTATTAGAGAGATATATATATCATTGCATGTTCTACTCCATTCCATTCCATGATTACTTCCTCCTCCCTCCTATCGCTTATATACCTTGACCCTCACGAGGCACAACCTTCTCCATAAGTCGCTGTCTTTGCAAGTAATCTTTCTTTAAATCAAACTAATAATATTAGTTAATTACTCTTGTTTAATCTTTTTATACTCCCTTCGACATGAGTTAAGGCACCTCATCTTTCTCAAAGACGTATCCGCCCTTTAGAATCATTTATTGCTTCTGGAGTGATTTACTGGTTTGGTTCCCTCTTCAGACAAACCGCGTAGCAATCTTATGGGTTCACATCCTCGTGCGTATTCGTTCTGTACTTGTAGTGAGCATATAGGTAATCGGCCATTTATATCAAACTCTTAGACGTATTTGCTTTCTCATTATGTTAATAACTTTTGAATATGAATGTCAAACTTCTCAACACTTGTGGCTACCAATATAGATAAATAGAGGTGGCTGATACATCTTCATGCAACATTTGTGAAGTGCGATAAAACACTGGCGGCAAATGATAATCGTGATCCTTCAAATAGTAGTGGCCCAATAATATTTATTATGATAGTTTAATGTACTGTTCTGAGTTTCATATTTGCTCTTAATATGCATTTGTCCTTTATTAGATGCCATCGATATGATATACCAAAGATAACCAACTTGATCGCCTTCCTATATTAAGTTTCCAATGTGCTTGATGGACTTTGATTGATGGATGGCATCGCTATCATTGTAATCGATCATAAAACAAGAAAATCTTGTTCATGCAATGCACTAACTTGTTTCTTCCTGATCTTAACTAAGCCGCACATAGAGACCCAATAGTGATTTCATTTAGAGCTTAGCATCATCTAGAACCTTCGAGGGTGGGATGTTGTTAAAATGTCTATGATCCACGTTCAATCCCATTAAAGGCATGAGGTGGTGAGGACTTTTTTAGTTTTTTAGATTAGTGCATAATCTCCAACCCTTTGTGTAGGCCGAGCACATGACTCCAGGGGCCATGCACTTTTTCTCCTTGTCCCTATACAAGTGATGTTTCTATTTGATAAGTTGCCTTTCCTTTCTTGGATTGTGAATGCAGCTATTCATAGGTGAAGAACTAGGTGTGTTAAGCTTGGCTGATAACCAGATTGAAGGCGTGTTTGTCTTTGGGAAGGAAGACATATCAAGAGGTCTTCGGTTAATCTTGCTTGCAGGCCTTCTAAGCATTGTTTGGAATATGAACTTGGGTTGCTCAAATGCGAATGCATTCCATACACCACCTCACCAATACCTTTCGACACTTGGAGGTATACTTAAGATTCCACATCGTTATTCCTTTACACCCACTTGAAATTTCCATGACTCTTATTAGCAATCAATGATGAGTATTCCTTGTATTCATTGCTGCTCATTTGGACAAACATGGGGTGCAACAAATACCTCTTCTTGGTTTCGTTATATAGAAGACGCACTTCGCTACGAGACCACATTTCTTATGGCTTCTTACATCTTTTTGTGCCTCTAGGTCAATGGATACTCTTTCATAGATCCTAGCTGCGTTTTGATTATCTACTTGCCCAAAATGGAATCTAGTCGCTTCTCTATTGCTACATGGGCGGATTTCCAACTCTATTTCATGTTTTCCAAGGCGGGTGAAATCCTAAATATAGTCCTCAGGAAGAATATCTAGTAAATGCTCGATATTCAAGTCGAGAAAGCTTTCTTCATTTTGAGCACAATTATCCTAGACCACTTGTGTTTAAAGAGCATAGATCTTATAAACAGCCTGGAAATGATGTTTAAGCCAAACAACAACGAGTTATTCATACACTCTTTTAAGTATCTCTACCAAGTGCTAGATACAAAATACTTAGACATGTTTTTGAATCGTTAAACCATTCATGAAATCTGCAAGATGAAATGTAGAGATAGTAAGTAATAATTTGTAAGATTTTGTTACTTTGTTTTCAGCATTCTCATGAAGTTTGAATTTAGCTATGTTATAATTCATTATGAAGAGTGCTAAATTTTGGGTGTGATTTTGTGAAGATTAAGTTTGGGCTTGTCTTAATACAATTGTAAAATACATCAAATCAAGCTATCAAGTTTAATCTTTAAATGAGTAATATCTACATTTCCCTGCAAATTGCCGCTCATATGCTTATTTAGTTGCATGCTTAATTGCCTAGGTTGAAGGCGTTATTATCACCTTTTAATTGGATTATATGTTGATAAGGTGAATTCAAAAAACTATTGCAACAATGAACTAGAATAAAGTCCATAAGAATGTACCTCAGATAAGAAGAGAGAGATAAAATTAGTTAGAAGCTAATATGTTATTAATGTAAACACTTGAATTATAACCATGTTTAAGGGGTTGACTTTAATTGAGTAATCCATTATTCTTGTTAGAATGTATTTAATTGGTATGGACTTGTGGAAATATAATACAATAGCTAGATACGTTTGATTGGTAAAATCTAAGTCCATTATTTACCCATCATATATGAATGGGTGTAATATCATTTAACCATTTTCTTCTTAGTTAAGAAAGGTGGCATAATTAGTTTGCTTTATCACTCAAGTTATTGAGTCTATGTGTGAATAGAGTATTTGTCAGGATTGAGCTGAGTCAAGTCAAGAAAGGATTGGTGGGCAAATAAACCTAAGCTTGCTGAAGCATGTCTATATGCTAGGGAAAATGCTTGGTCAAGTCATGCATAATAGGCATGCATTGTTGATACGGGATACTAGATAGATTAGATCTAGGGATGAGTGAAAGACTGCTTACGTTAGAGTCGATACATCTCACTTAGTCCTCAGTTGGCATGGAGTATTTCTAGATATTGTTCTACTGATGCTTAACATGATTGGACTCTATAGGGGTGTTATGTTTTACTTTTACATCCACCCATGGAATAATTGAATATTGAGTGCATGTTCTAGCTTAAAGGTATCATGATAGTCATGCCATGTGTTCCTATTAGAAGGATAAAAATATGTTAAACTATTTCTTTTAAATCTTATTTAATTTGGACATAGTGATGTCGTTTCCTAATAAATTCCTCTCATGCAATATCGAAAAGTAGATTTCCATGAATAAGGAAGACATAGGAATACCTTGGCAATCATTGCATAAGAATGTATACTCATAAAAAAGTATAAACACATTCCTAAATATATATGTATTCACATACATACATGAGCTATACCTTATTTATTTAATACTGCATATTTTTATAATGCTATATTTCTATGAAAGGTGAGAATGCTTGTGTACATGAAGTTAAATGTCAATACTAATATCACTTTCTTTTCTTATGCATCAAAACGGTGTCTTGATGGAATTGAAGCTATTTGCTATGATGAGTTATGCGACTGATAAGTGAATTCCAGTGTGATCCTTGTTTATGTCTGGTATTCATGATATCATCGGTTATGTCTTTTCACAAATTCCATTACTCCAATCAGTTTTTCTTGGTTAGTCTTCCTCGTTCTGGGTTGGGTATTCTTCTTACATGAGGAATTCCGAGGAAGTTAATCACTTCGTGGTAGGGTGGAAACGTGCTCTAGCAATGTTCTCACCCTTGTTGAAGTTGAAGGAGTCTACCATCAGAAGAATCCTGTTAGGAAGTTCCATGTTATGTTTCATCTGTACTCAACCATGTGGTCTTATGTAAGGAATACATTCCTTTATGTACGTCATAATGTTGGCATTTTTACTCCAAATATCTTGTAATTAAGAATTCTTCAAATAATATAATCATTTGTCTCTATTTCTTGTGTAATGCACACGTGCCATTTTTATATGCTTGGTGATGTGTAATTTCTGAAGTTAATTAAGTTTAATTTATGGAGGGCATTACAACATTGTTGGGATTCACTTTCCTTGGTCTTTTGATTTCTAAATCTTTTTAAGGGTTGTTGGTGTTTAGGAACACCTTTGGGGAATTTGGTGAATTGTGAGGGTCCTCCTTGGTCAAACCCCTAGTTGGATGGATTCAAGGGCAAGTAACCAAGATTGAGGACAACAAGCAAGCGTGCAATGGACCTGGGATTATGTGTGTTGATGTAATGCTTTGATAGTGCTTCTAGAATGCTCTCATAAATGGTTTATGGCATTGCTCTTAAATTTCATCACACACTCTTTTAAATGAATGAGTCGATGTCCTTAAATACAACACCATAGCATGCACTCAAATCAACACAAATGTGTGCTACAAGGGCTTGTGAAATGGTTGTCAATGATTAAATTTGACTTTTGAGTTTTAAAAGTTCAGGGTTTAGATCCATGATAGTGGAAGTGACTTGGGTCAAGTCCTTGCAGATTTGATCCAGGGTGGTTTCAATATTGTTGTGAAACCACAGGGATATGTACCAGTAATACTTAAATCTTTCATATGTTCAACCAAGCCAAGTTGTGGAAGTTAGTCCGGAAGCAACATTTTGTAGTAGTGGATTTGTCCTCAAACCAGGTTTTGCATATTTGAAAGTTTCTCCAGGCTAAGTGCATTGTCAACTAAAGCAAAGAAGTTATTCTCATCAAATAATATAGTCCTATGTTGGCAAACTGTTTAGATAAAATTATGGAGCAGCCTTTAACATAGCTGTATGAGTATGTACAAATAAAGTCTGGATAATTCCTATCAAGATCACTATGGATGGCTATAATCATGGGCCAAAACACTAAAAAAATTTCCCCTTGCATTTTATTGCTCCATCCTTTTTGTTTCATGGTGGAGGCATTATAGAAGAAAGCATGGACTTCTTTGGTTTGCTGTTAATGCTTAAGACAATATACTGGATTGCAATTCTCATTCCATTATGCTTTCTTGCAATGCTTCTTTTTTGCAATCTTTTTAAAAAAAATTCAGAGATAAGCTCAGAAAGCTGAAATTTTGCTGAATGATTTGGTTTGAGTAAAATGTTTAAATCATACCCGCAAGTAGTGCCAATGATATATCAGGGAAATAATTTTCTCAAAAAATTGAGTCAGCTGCAAACTATCTATTTTACTATATCATAGTTTTGGATTGATTTAGTACGGTTAGAGTTTCTATCTTGCATTCTCTTCTATTTTAGTGTAAGCTTTTTGAAGGTGGGACCCTGCCACTTCCACATCCACAATTGGAGTAAGCTTGAGATCAATTTTAGACTACAAACTCGAACGTACCTGTCTACAACCCCAGAATACCACGGGGGTTTCAGTTCATGCTTGATTAGATTGTGCATCTCCATTACTGTGCGCAGTCAGTCCTCATACCTGATTTAAAAAAAGTTATTGAACTAAATTCATGATTGAATGTTCTACTTTTGGTTTGGATTTTATGAGTGAAAATTGTAAATATACGATGTATTTGCATTGGCAGAGTTACATTTATTGATCCTATTTACAATAAATCTTGAACTGTCTTGTTTGGTTATATTTTTGGAGAATTTAATGTCAATGTTTCTGATGGATCTTTTTTGGTGATCCAGGTTATCTTCTATTGTTTTGTATGGCGGAGGATGGGAATGAAAAGACGATGAATAGAGAAGAAACTTTGCAGGAGCAGAAAAAGGATTCAACAGAAAATGAAAATAATAATAAATACAAGTCTGTAGAGACTAAGGTTGTAGAGAAAAAGAGGTGGGGGGATGAAGAGTTAGATGATGATAAGGTTTCTGGTGCAGTAGATGTAATAAATTCTATAAATATCAATGAGACGGCTACTGTAGATAAACCTGAAATCATTCTGAAAAGTGATAAACTTATCGAGCCAGCTGACTCAGATGAGTCACATATCAAAGCGGTATGAAATGCTCAGCATCCCCTGTTTTCCAATTTCGTTTTGCTTCTTTTAGATTCCCAACTTGGGGCATTTGAGCCAATGTCCATTTAGGTAGGGCTAACCCTTTTGCTAGGTATGTAGAGGTGACATAATTGGGACTTCTATTTTACCTTTTCGCAGGCAGGAAAGGTATTTTTAAATGGTGGTCCCCATTCTCATTTATGGCTGGAGAATTCCCTGTTTTGGTGGAACTGCCTCATTTTGGATGTGACCGTTGCAATAGCACACACTAGGGGTGGTGATATGTGGTGTGAGCTCAGGGAGTTTCCTTAGTGGCTGGGATTTGAACCTGGATGAATTTAATAAGTGAGTGCAAGTGTTTGAGGCCTGAGCATTGCTAGCTCAAAATCATTAAGAGATTGGATTTTTGCCAAAGTGTGTATAGTGGCTGACTTTGGTCAGTTGAAAGCTCTGCTTTGTCTCCCTTTGTGTGTCTAGCCAGAATAGTGTTTGCTTGTTCGGGTTGCCATAAAGCAAGTAGAATTCATATGCTAGAATTAGATCTTTAGGTTTTCTTGAGCATCCACTGTATTGCCTACAGGCTGATAACGGAGAAATATCTACTTCCATTTCCATTTCATGCTTTTTTTTATGCTACTATTTCATTAACAATGCTGCAGAAATATCTGTAAATATTTATCCACATTTTATGGCTTTTCAATGATATATGACGTTTAATGTGATGCATTTCTCTTTATTTAATAGTGAATTTTTCTTTAGGTGGTTTAATCTGTGGGCAAATTTCCCATTGGATATTATTTTTATCAAAATGCTTTGTTGATCATAATTTGTAGGTTTACGCCCATTTTTCTGGGATGCAGAAATATCAAAATTTGCATAGCTTTGGCATGTTGGTTAAATGATTTCCAATCTGTATATGTTTTAAGGTATTTTTCTCTTGGTTATGGTTGTTTGTGAGCTTTCCTTAAGCTTCAGCTCGTCTAAGCTAATCTTTTTTATTAGCAGACTTTAGTAAATAATTGTAGGCATCAACATTTCAAAAGTTGCTTCAAAATCATGCCAGGTGCCTCTTTGGGAATCTTTGGGATGAGCATGTTTATTTCCTTGATTGACTGGCCCACATACTTTTCCAAACTCTAGGTTTTATGAGGACAACTTGCAAAAATATTTGTAGTGCTATTGGGATGAAAGGGGAGGAGTTTGCTCTGTTAGGTGCTGTAATAGTTAAGTAATAGAAAAGGTAATTTTTCCTCTTGTTCTTGTCCTCACTTGTCTTATTTTCTTTATGTGTTTTCATTATAAGACTTGAACTCAGCCTTGAGGGAACGGCACTGTTATGTTAAGACTGAATTTGGAGTATACTAAAGTATTCAAATGTTACTTCTTGACAAAGGAAAATCTCCACCCCATAAGATGGCTTTCCCATCCAACCTATCAAAGTTCATACTTCAAATAAGCTTTGAATTGGTTCTTATAGCTTCCCAAATAACCTTATGTCTCTTATTAGTCTCCCTTTTTTCTGTCTTTATGGGTTCTTTTGAGGATAAAATTTTAATGTTGATTTCTTTTACTTTCTTTTTGTTATTGTATACAGTCCAGTTTGCTTTATTTGCCATCTGAAGAGCAATCATGAATCAAATGCCTTTTTACTTTTAAAGGATTTGGTATTTCAAGGCTTTCAAGAAATTCTTTATTTGAATATTGTAGCCAAGAATTGGAAATATGTTTCATCATTCATGTTTCCCAACTCCCAAAATTACTCGCATCTCAATTAATTTTCTTTCCCAATGGCAATTGTCTGGAGTCTCTTCTTTGTAAGTAAGGACCAAAGGATTCTTGAATCAGTTTCCACAGTGACACAAGAAATGTTTAACTCAACAGCATCATCAAAACTATATTGATTTTTATGGCTTCTTGTAATATCCCTTCTGCGAAAATCAGATAAAAATAATATTTTATAATTTTGGGTTGGGTGCCCAAAAAGGAGGGAAAAATATTTAAATATTGGTGCCAAGATATTATATATATATATATATATATATATATTCAGTTGGGCGGCCCCTTTTGGAGTGATAAAGGTGTTTTAAAAATAAAATAAAATAAATAAAAAGCAAGTTATCTTGGGTGCCCAAATAAAGGAGGGAAAAAGAGATTTAAATATATTTATTTAAAATGCTTTTTGGCGCCTAGGGCTAGGTTGGCCAAGTAGGGAGTCATAAGGGAAGTTGTGTATTTATATAAGGAGAGTTGGAGGCATTATTCACCATCCAAATTTTATATCTGCTTTTCTGCTCTGCTTATTGGCGAAATTCTCTAAGGACGGAAACCCTTGAGAATCAAGGAGTTGGACAAATTCCTAGCTTCTTCCAAGGAGAACTTCATGACAGCTATGTGCTTCAATGGAGATAATTGCTAGTTCATGTCAGTTTTGCATCAGCATTTAGATTTCTGATTTGAGGGGTGAGTTGTGTAAGTTGGAGGCTCTAATTCAGATTTCTAGGGTGGCAAAGCCCTAATATCAGTCCAGCAGGCCAGCACACCCCTTGGTAGGGTTTTTGAGTAGTTTCATCATCATTTAGTTGCATATTTGTAGCTGGAGCAACTTCGCCCAGCTAGGGTTAATTGCATCTGCATTACTGGGGTTTCTTCATGTTGTGGCGCATGTTTGGAGCCCACTTTACTTTGTACTTTGCATTCATATTTCGTAGCAGCAGATTGGAGGTTTATATCATACATTTATTGGCTCATATTGAACGATCTAATTATGCTATGTTGGTGATTTAATGTTACTATTATCTGCTATAAGTTTTCCTATCTTTTGGTTGCATTATGTGCTGCTGTTCATGCATTATAAAACTCAGAAAATTACATCAGCGTTCTAGGGTTTAAGCAAAAATTAAAAATCAGAAATTAGGGCATCAATTTTGTATTACAAAAAAATTAGAAAATTGCACAAATATTGGTTGGGATATTTCACTTCTGCAGAATTATGAGTCTCAACAGCCAACCTTAGAGCAAAGTAGAAGCAAAGCTTTCCATGCTAATCTCTAAGTATCCCCCTTAGAGGCTTCATCTGCATTTGATTAATTGTAGTCTGCACAGAGGTGGGGGTAATGTAATGTCTCCTTTTGGGAATTTCCTAATTTTAGTCCTGCAAAACAATAATAATCACTAAAAAATGATATTAGTAATAATGATTATCAACTTTATGGTTATATTCATGTTAATACATAAAATGTTATAATATTGAGAGCAATACATCATAGCTAAAACATTATAATATTTAAATCTATAGTTCATAACGTTATCAATATTTGAATTCAAAGGCATCTTAACATAATTAATGATTATTCCAAGGCATATTCCTATAGCCAATCATATTAGGAATTCACTTGAAATGTTTGCAAACTGCAATCTCAAGGATGGTTGTCCTTGTATTGTGAGAGCATGGGTGGATCCTTGTCTATCCATCCCGGGGTGGTGTACTTGAGAAGACCCTCAAGCCTAGGAGCACTCATCTTCCTCCTGGCCCACGAACATGGTAGGATCTTAGGTCCACTCCATCCCTTAGTCCACCTTGGAGGCACACCATCCTCCTTGATCAAGCCCAGGAGCAAAGTTGGAAAACTCGACTCGACAAAAAACTCGCCAAGCCCAAAATTGACGAGTCAACAAAAACTCGGAGAAAACTTGACAACTTAAAAATTGCTTAAATTTCATTAGAAACACATTTGTTTTGCAAAATTCAATGATAAGATGAATCCAATGAGTCCATAAATGAGTTCAAAAGTGTTTTCTATTAAATTTGATTGATTTTAGTGCAAATTGAGTACAAAATCACATTCATGCGTAATCCTGATGGCTGGAAGCCTGATAGTCTAAGTTGTTGATTCCAGTCTTCACTCCCAAATCCCCTCATTGTAATCAATTTTCTTATATGATAAGAGACCCCTAACCTGTGAGGGTCTAGGAGTGGAGATATCAATGATGTTGAGGGGTGGTGCCCCTTGTAGGGGTTTGTGTTTGAAGGCAACACCCCCAACGGGGTCGAGTGGTAGTGCCCCTCATTGGGGTTTGGGGGCAACACCCCCAGTGGGGTTGAGGGGCAATGCCCCTCGAGGGTGCCTGGGGGCAATGCCCCTAATGGAGTCGAGGGGCAGCACCCCTCTTGGGGGTTTGGGGGCAATGCCCCGAACAAGGTTGAGGGGTAGCACCCTTTGTGGGGGTTTGGGGGCAACACCCCTAGCAGGATTGAGGGGTGCTTTGTGGGGTCCGAGGGTAGTGCCCCTAACGTGCTCCCTGTTGCAATGCAGGGAGGGGTCAAGGGGCGGAGCCCTCACCACCAAGCCTAAATTATGGCCTTTGAAACCACATAAAACTTTTTGTCGCACACCATTTCACAATTTTATCACTTAAGGGAGAAAGTAGGTATTTGACACTTCTTTATGAAAAATATTTGCTCTCCAAGTGCTATGTGACGAAGTGTGAGGTGCATTCATGCATTTATAGGGCAAAATCGTGAGTTTTTTGACTATTTTTTTCGATTTTTTTTGCATTTTTGTTTGTGTTTCACATTTTTTATGGTATTTGGCAAGTCTTTTGTACAGACTCGCCAAAAACTTGGTGAGTTTTCAGAAAAAGACTTGACAGGAAGACTCACCGAGTTAAAGTCATAAAGATTCGCATGGCAAGAAAACTCATAGGTTTTTCAAGACTTGCCGAAACTCGGTGAGTCTGCCAACTATGCCCAGGAGCTCTCATTTGCCTCCTAGCCCACGAGCATGGAAGAAGCTCCATTCCATCCATTTTGGGGTGGTGTGCTTGATACGATACATGAAGATTGCCTTCCTCAACAAGCCCAGGAGCACTCATATGACTCCCGGTCCATGAGCCTACATCTCAGGATGGTGTTCTTGATGAAGGAAAAAGCCAATACTTAACTTCTTGTGAACACGGAAGGTTGATTGGCCTCCTTATTTGCAGAACACTTCTATAAATTCAAAATAGATTGCTAAAGGAATTTTCTATGTTAATTAGTAATAAAATATCATTTATAACACACACACACATGCGCGCACATGCACACGCACACACACACAAACAGATATATATAAAAACTTACTGCCTAATAATATTCTTGTTAAAAACAATATTTATTTCCACTAGATATCTTAGATTTCTTATTTTCCTTTTTCCAATCTTCTTCACTTGTGCCTTTCATAAAAATGATTCAACCTCCTTTTTATATCCTTCATGGGGGGGCGGGGGTTGTGAATAGTCACAACTTTTATAATCATCACGCCCCTTACAAGGGATGCACCCCTCCTTAATCCAAAAGCTGCCTTTGTTTTAAATTCCTTAATTGCTGTCTGCAATGTAATAATCACTGCCTTTAATAAAGATTGCTCCCCTTTGTAATGGGCACTACTAGACCTTAATCGTCTAGATCATAATTTAAAGGGGGGCTGCAATCTGGTACTTGTGGCTGGGGCATGACAGGTAGCTGGCCCATGCTCTTGCTATTATTATTTTGATTAGCAATTCCATGATTGGGAGAAAAATAGAACCAATTTGAAATCAAGGCTATTTATAAATCCAATTTGTTATATGCTCAGACATAACAAACACAAGTCATTGAGAAGATGTTATTTGGTCTTCTGTCTGTAGAAGTGATTACATCTTATCCAAGGTTCAAGCTTGCTTTCAAAATTCAGTTTTTTTGATTTTTTGATGCCATTCCAAAGCTTTATCAAAGTGATGAAGAACATTTGATAGACTCAATGGGCAGACTTCCAGATCTGACGGGTTACATACCAAGTGCTCATATTACTGATATATATATATTATAGACTATGATGCTGCCTTTATCAAAATAGCAGAGGCTATCTTTTAACAATGGTTCAAGAAAGCCCATCAAATTTGAGTTAATTTGTTGAGAAGATGGTCATTGAGTGCTTTCCAATGCATGCATCTTGACAACTTTAATCTGAACTTATAACTGATTTTTAATAGATGTAATATTAATGCAGGTTACTGCTGGGGACACTCCTTATACTTCAGCAAAAACATTTGAGGACTTGAACCTTTCATCTGAACTACTCAGGGGTCTTTATTCAGAGATGGGATTTGAGAAGCCAAGCAAGATCCAAGCAGTAACTCTTCCAATGATTATTAGACCACCTCATCAAAATTTAATTGCTCAGGCTCACAATGGGTCTGGAAAGACTACTTGTTTTGTTCTGGGTATGTTGAGCCAAGTTGATCCGACAATTATTGCACCACAGGCACTTTGTGTATGCCCAACAAGAGAGTTGGCAATGCAGGTTTGTCATTGTTAATGTATATATATATTTGCAGTAATTTGAAATCTCATTTTGCGAATGACTTTTTAAGTTTTGTTATGCAATTCTCATTTTAAAAGTTTTAATACAGAATCAAGAAGTCCTCTTAAAAATGGGAAAGCATACATCTATAACTTCAGTATGTGCTGTACCTACTGATGCTGCAAGTTATGTCAAAAGGCGTGAGCCTTTTACTGAACATGTTGTAATCGGCACACCTGGTACACTCAAAAAGTGGATGACGGCAAAAGTTTTGAGCATGAGATACATCAGTATACTTGTCTTTGATGAAGCAGATCATATGCTGGCTCAGGTACCACTTTTTTGACAGATAAATGTCATTTTCCACACTAAAGGCATTTTTTTTTTATGATTCAAAGTAGTTATGTTTGATGAGGCTTAGTAAATTGATATACAAGCAAATGCAGTTGTACACACTTTTTTCTATTACACTTTTTACAAATAATGTAATCACAAAAACTACGTTATTGTAGATATACACTCTGCATACTTGTTTTATTGAGGTAGAGAGCATGATGCATCACTAAGAATGTTGTATAGCTTAGCATATATTTATTTTTTATTTATCTTTCAAACATTGCTCTAGACTTCTAGATATAAGTTGTAAGTAGGGGTGTATTGTTGTAAAGTTTTAGATAGTGGTCCTTGCACCTCTCGAATCTTGGGAGAACAAAGCTTATTTTCATCTAATAATTTGTTTATGGACAAAAGAAGGCTCATTAGCATAGGTGAAAGTTTTAATTTTTTTACAACTATGTAAGGTAATTTAACCTTAGCTCTATATGTAAATAATTGTTGGGGGATCCATCACCACTTCTCCAGTAT
Source organism: Sequoia sempervirens (assembly GCA_007258455.2). Lineage (NCBI taxonomy): Eukaryota > Viridiplantae > Streptophyta > Pinopsida > Cupressales > Cupressaceae > Sequoia > Sequoia sempervirens. Next base: position 87,786,760 of record VDFB02179234.1, read on the forward strand.
GGGAATGCATCCAAAAGGGTTGGGGATGTGTCCTTGGGGAACATAGGCTGGTATTGATGTACTCGGACAAAGCCATCCTGCAAATGCAAAACCTGGAATGTACCCAAAGCAAACCGAATCCTTTAATTGTATTTTTAGCAAATTAAACTTGAATCCAAGGCTATAGGGGATTGAAATGGTAACTTAGGTATTCATGGCACAACATACATATTAATACAATTTTATAAGCTTTTCATAGTGTTCAGAAATTATAAATCTTATCAAGAATTCTTGAAGGACAATATTTCACACAATTACTTGACTTTGTGAAGATTTTTGAAGGCCAGTTTTCAATATAACATGTTTCTATGTTTGAAGGGGTCAAACTTATAGCATATAAATTGCCTAGCATTGTAGTTTCTCATGCCTTGGTACATAACCATACCTTGGACAAGAGTTAAGGAGCAAAAGCCTCTAAAGGTAGGGACATATTTGATCAAGAAACAATTTCATCTATCATGGTCATCTTAGGTATGGACTTTTGGTCTGCACAACAAGGTGGTCAAAATAATACACACACACACACACACAAAAGAGAGTATGAATTTATTTTATAAGTGCTCCTTATATTGTTCATGTATTGAGAATGTGGTTGGGTATATATATGTATCTTTTGCACATGGAAATGGCTATGCACAAGAAAGATCATGATGATCTTAAAAAACTATCATTGTTGACAAAGATCAGTATGATACCCTTGTTGCATATGGCCACACTTTGTAACTTAGTTAAAGTAAATGTAGTGGTTAAGGTCACTGCCAAGTGAGACACTACTTGGTGTGCGCACCTGCTCCCTTGGTTCTTCCCCTTTCCCAAATGGTGTATAAAACATCATTTACCTTATATATTGGTCAAATCTTCGTCAAATCTTCGTCGCATCTATTTTCAATATTTTGATCAAGCTTTTGACAAATCAAATCTTGCCAATACTTCTTATTCTTATTCTTACTCTACATATATGTCAGCCAAGAATAAGGCCTAATATAATGTTGAGAATAGTGTACGGAGCAAATTGGTAATTAGTATTTTTATAGATAAATTATGAGTGTGAATAATCATGTAGTTATTCATATGAATGGTCAATCCCAACCATTGCAACCATTCACAATGCACCTCTTGGTATTTATTAATATATATTCACCTTGGATTGTAAAACATATCTTGCAGTGGAATCACCTCCATAGCAATCCAACTTTGTATATATTATTATTCCTATTGTATTTATGCTTTTATTCTAGCCTTTTAACTTTTAAGAGTTTGACTTTGTGGTCTATATAGTCTTACATTGGTGGATGCATCTATATAGATTTGAGAGCACCCATCATTCTCTCTCCTCCAAAATATATCTTTATCTAATATTGAAGGCAAATATGTATTCTGAAATATTGTGTTATTATCTGAGGTGGGTATGCTTTGAGAAGCAAACTGAAAATCGTGGACCTTTTACTATTGGTGAATGTCAATAAAATAAAATTCCATGCTTGGATAAAGAAAACTGTGAGAGGGAACAAACTGGCCTTTCTTTGAGTTTCTGGGATGGGGACAGGTTTTAGGGATGGGAAAAATTATCCTAAATTTTGGGGACAGCGAAGGGACTTCATATATATATATTTGATAATTTTAAACTTACACAAAATGTAAATAATAAGTGCAGAATTTAGAACACACTACACAACTAATACTTGATCAACAATAAGTTATAATGATTAAATAATACCAGTTGCCAAACCATAAATGTTATAATTTGAAAATCATAGTAGCCGAAAATTGGAATCCATTACAAATGATCTCAAGGTTCAAAGTACCAACTAGAATCAACAAATGACAAGATCCACCATGTTGAGATGGAAATAACAACAAAAATTCTTTCAATCAACAAGATCCATTGACCATTCACAACCCTCAAATCATTCATTGCAGGCTTCTATATGTACTCTTAACAAACTGTCAAGGAAAATATAAAACAAGCAACAAAGTTGCCAGGCCCACCTGGGTAAAGGATAAACTACCACAAAGGTGTCCCATAGCAATCAGTAGCGTAGAGAAGAGATAAAAAGTGCAGTATATTGGTCTTGTATATATAAACACACACACACACACAACACAACTGCTTCCATATTTAGGGAACTGTCTAATGTGCCCATATATATATATATGATTTTGGGTAAGCTGCATCAGATGTTTCCCTAGATATGGATGCAGCTGTGTTGTATGATCCTACTTCATCATATCCATGCCACACAGTGGAACTTAAAGATTAATAACTATCATAATTAGACTGAACAATGGGGACGCGTCCTCCTTGAAAACCAGGCGTTTCGGGGATGGGATATCCCTGGGTTTTGGGGACGCTAAGGAGACGTTCCTTCACCGCATCGCCACCACCTCCGAGACGGTGAGGATGCCAATGGGATGGCAAGGGCGCCGAGACATTTCTGGGACGCCTCGGGGATGGTTAGGCATACCCCAATTGTCTCAGGGATGCTCGAAAGTCTCTCACAGTGGTGAGGGGATAAAGCAACAAAAAAATATAAAATCTTTATTTTTTTCTTGAACTTAGAGCCTAGGGCCAAACCATAATGGCCAATGGGCCCCACCAATGCCTCCTAAACCCTATAAAACACTCCAAATTCCTCATTTTTACTCATAATTTGATTTCAACAGCTAGGTTGAAGAGGAGCAAAAGAGTGAGTGAGGGAGTGTGATTGAAGTACTGCAAGTGCAAGAGGGGTGAAAAGGAGCAAGAATAAGAGGAAGAAGAGGGATTATGCACCAAGTTGGAAGGATTTTTCAAGCATAAGGTAGGATTCTATGACTTATTTGTTATTAGTTTCATTTTCAAATTTTTAATTTCATTCATAATTTCATAGACATGGGTGCAAGTGCATATTCAACAAGGAAACCTAGGGACGTGTCCCTCCCCCCAAAATGCTTCGTTCCTGTCCTCGGGATGTTGCGGGTACCGAGGGACGGCATGGGGACAGCAGGGGACCGTCCCCTTTTTATGCAAATTTGTAGGAAATGTCCCTGAAATGGGGGGACGCCGTTGACCTAATGGGGGACGGCTGACTGTCCAGGGGATGGCCAACCGTCCCCCGCGTCTTGTGAGCTTTTAAAATGCAAAAAAAATACAAAACAAAAAAAATAATGCCCCTGCCTACGTGGCATGCGTGGGCCCCATTGATTTTGACTCCTTTATGAAGAAAAAAGGGCCTCTCTAACCTCATTTTATGCATTTTGTTTGTTTGAGCAGCCAAGGGTTTGAGAGCAAAAGGAGTTGCAAGCCATTGAAGGAGAAGGAGCAGCAGCTTGAAGGAGGAGAGGAGGTTGAAATAGTGTTGTTGGGAGTGCAAATCCACCAAAGAGGTATGCATTTCCTTTCCCTATTTTTTTTTTCATTTTTTTGCAAAATGTGAAGCATACATTGTCTGATTTTTTTTATTTTTTTGCATTTTCAGTTGAAACTTGCATTCTAAAAATAAAAACATGAGCAGCAATGAGGCTTGGAGTGATAGTGAAGTTGAAATGCAAACTAGAAGGGAAAGTGGTGGGGGTGGTAGTAGAACTAGAGAGCAAAGAAACCCAATCCAATGCCCTCCTTCATCAACCAATACCAAAACCATGGAAGACTATGCAAAACACCCATTAGACAAAAAATAACCATTCATTTGATATGTTACAGCTGTGGGTGAAAGACAAAAAAATTCAGGGGGGAGTAGGGTTTGGTTTCGCCATGTTTGTGAAAAGGAGTTTAGGGGCAGCTAGACAAGAGTTAGGTCTCATTTTTTGGGTGAGGTGGCCATGGAGTTAGAGTGTGTCCTCAATTGACAAATGAGCTATTTTTAGAGTGCCAAAAAATTCAAATGGAGTTGGATGGTGGGGTTCAAGGTGGGTCTCCTTCTTTCCCAAGTTCACAATCATCTATGCCTACTCCTAGTCCTTCCACGGTTGGTAGTAGTGGAGTTGTCTTAAGAGGAAAGAGGAAGGTGAGTGGCAGTGAAAAGGCAACCTCAGTTGAGTCTATGTTTAATAATCAAGCAAGAGAAGCCACTAAATCCTCCATTGCCAAATTCTTTTTTGCCCATGCCATTCCATTTCATGTGGCCCGTTCCTCTTTTTTCAAACAAATGGTGAAAGACATAGCCACTATTGGTCCTTCATTCATACCCCTTGGAGATCATAAGCTACGCACGACCCTCCTAGACAAAGAGTATTCCAAAGTTAATGTGTTAATGGAGGAGATGAGGCAAACATGGATGAGGACGGGGTGCTCTATAGTGATGGATGGGTGGATTGATTGTAGATCGGCCACTCATGAATGTCATAGTCACATGCCCTACTGGTTCCTATTTTCTTAAAGCCGTAGATTGTTCGGGGAGACGTAAGGATGCAGACTTCCAGTTTTCCATTTTGAGAGGTGCCATAGAGGAGGTTGGGGCTGCAAATGTGGTGCAGGTGATCATCGATTCAGCAAGTGTGTGCAAATCGGCCGGGTTGATGGTGGAGGGTACTTACAGGCACGTATTTTGGACCCCATGTTGTGTTCATGCATTGAAAGACATAGGGAAGTTGGATTGCGTGGAGCAAACAGTGGCAGAAGCTAGAGATATTCAGATGTTCATTTGCAATCACCACACCTCACTTGCTCTCTTAAGAACATTTTCAAAGGAGGAGTTTCTCAAACCTGTTGAGACAAGGTATGCCATTTACTTCATTTTGTTTCACTTTCAATTTGTATTCATAATCTGATTTTGTTTTAAACTTTTATTTTTTAATGAATCATTGAATCAATGAATGTAGATATGCCACATACTTCATCTTGTTGGAGAGGATGCTTGAGGTGCATGAGCCTCTACAACTGATGATGGTCAATGCAGAGTGGACTAGATGGCCTAATGCAAGTTTTTCTCAAGGAAAGACCATCAAACAAAAGATCCTCGATGATGATTGGTGGGCCAATGTGAGGTAAGACATATTAGATGGCTGATTTTCATATTAAATTTCTGATTTTAGTATTTTAATTTTATTGTCCAATGTTCCAACTTTTGAAGTTTCTAACATGTCAATTAACTTGTCAACTAATTATTTTGAACTTTTCGTTTGCATTTTGCAGATATATTTGCTCCATCTCGCCTATTGTAGATGTCATCAGATATGTTGATACACTCTCCTAGTCTTGGAGAGATATATGAGACATTTGACAGTATGCTTGGGAAGATCAGGCAAGTTATTTCGGCAAATCTCAATGACCCAAACTTGAGTAAACCACAAGTGAGGTTGGATAGAGCTATTATTAGCTCAATCGAACCCTTTTGGATGGTGGACCTATCATGGGAGGGATACACCGCAGTTGAAGACACTTGCTACTCGCCTTCTTGCACAGGTTGCCAGTTCCTCTGCTGCAGAGAGGAATTGGTCCACTTATAGCTTTATCCACTCCCTCAAGAGGAATAGATTTACCTCTAGACGAGCGGAGAAGCTAGTGGCAGTTCATAGTGCTCTTCGGCTTTAGGATCGACAAACTCCAGAGTATCGATAGACTCTAGCTGTACGGAGGGATATTGATCCCGAGGACGTGGCCTAGGTAGATGAGAAGGAGACAGCTGAGGGTTTGGTTGGGGTTCCATTGGTTGAGGAGGAGCATCACAGTGGCAGTGATTTAGAGGATGACTTTGATTTTGATGCGATTATGAGAGATGATTAGGGGCAACAATGCTCTTTGTTTATTCTGTATTCATTATTGTCATATGATATTGTATTTTGATTTTCATAGCAAACTTTAAAACTATATGGCAGCAATGTAGCCTTTGGGCATTTTGATATAAGTTTATAAATTATAACTTGGAGGTTGTTTCATGATTCGTGTATGTTAATTTTGAATGCGTATTGAGTATTGGCATAATGTTGAACACAAATGTTATATGTTAATGTTCTATAATGTGTATTATGCATGCCTTATCCATGTTACCATATGAATATTTAAAATTTCCCTATATTTTTATATAGCTGTCCCTTGCCGTCCCTAATGTTGGCCTCAAAAATCGGAAACTTGGGGACTTGTCCCGCCATCCCCTGCTGTCCCCGTCCTGGAAACTTGGGGTAACCCTGATATTCAATGATTCATTGTTCATTGTTCATATTGTCATCAAAATTCAACATTGAACTTTAAATTTTATTTTCAAGTTTGTCAAACTAGGCCAAAACTTTTGTGTATCCTCTGCTTTTGCGGTTCATACGACCTGAAGTAAGAAAAACAAAAGTGAAATCCTTGATTGAAAAAGATTAATAGTAACGATTTTTATTTGTGTATTCTTTGCTTCTGCGCATCGCGCAATCTAAAGTAAGAAAAACAAAAGAAAATCTTTGTGTCTTAATCCTTCGCATGTTTATTGCAGTGTCACAATGAATTCTCATGACATGCATGAGGATGAGCTTGAGGTTATCAGTGAACTTGACGCTGAGATTGAGAGGGGTGTTCATGATGATCAAATCTAAACCACTAGTTCCATGGCGAGTGCAACTGAAAGTATTAATTGCCTCTCTACATTACTGGCAAAGTATGCTAAGGGTCCTTTTGATTGTAAGTCTCCTTTGAAACAATTTGCAACAAATTTACCTAGCAAGCCTTGGACATCTGGTGGCACAAGGTTGTGGAAGTGCCACTTTTGTGGCCTTGAATCTTTTGGCAGCAATTACTAGAGTTAATGCCCACCTCCTTCATATCTGAGGAAAAGGTGTGGAAGCATGTAAGTTTTTGTGGAGACTAATGAACCTAAAATGCAAAGTTGAGATTATAAGTTATGGGGTGTCAGTGAAGACAATGCAACTACACCTGTATCTATCGAGGCCAGCCACACGATTCTACTTATTTGTAGAGGCAAGTTGTGCATATGCTAGGTTCTTCTTCAAGGGCCCATGCAGTAGAGGCTAGGGGGAAATGCAAGTTGACAAGTAATGCTGGTAGTGGTAACCCAATAGCTAAATTATTCAATGTGCAGTTGAAGGATGATATAGTTGATGCCATTGGAAAATTCTTCTTTGCCAATGGCATTCCATTCCATGTGGCTCGTTCTCCTTATTATAAGGAGATGATGTTGATGGTAGCAAGGGGAGAACCATCATATGTGCCACCAAGGGAGACAAAATTGAGGGCCACAGTCTTGGGTAAGAACTATTCCAAGATAAATGTGTTAAGGGAGAAAATGAAGGAATGTTGGGAGCAAAATGGATGAACTATAGTCATGGATGGGTGGATGAACATTAGGCATCATCCCCTCATCAATATCATGTATACATGTGGAGGGCCCATATTTTCTTAAGGTAGTTGACTTTTTAGGACATCACAAAGATGCCAGATTTCAATTTCAGATCCTCAAGGATGCTATTGAGGAAGTTGGGCCACAAAATATGGTCCAAGTAGTGACTAATGTAGCCCATGTGTGCAAAGCTGCAAGGAAATTGATTGAGACAACTTATAGACATATTTGGTGGACTCCTTATTGTGTGCATGCTAGAATAATGCACTCAAGGACATGGGAAAGATTGATTGGATACAAGCAATGGTCAATGATGCTAGAGATGTGCAAATGTTTATTTGCGACCACCATACTTCACATGCACTCTTCAAAAGCTTCTCTAAGAAGGAATTCATGAAAATTTTCGAGACTAGATATGCATCCTATTTCATTCTCTTGGAGAGAATGCTTGAGTTGCAAGAGGCATCACAACTAATGGTTATGAGAGTAGAATGGAATTGGTGGCCCGAGTCCAAGACAAAGTAGGGGAAGAGGGTGAAGGATGTAGTGAAGAGTGATGTTTTTTGGGGTGATGCAAAATATAGTGTCCATAATTACTCCAACCTTCCAGGTGATTAGATATGGGGATGCCAATGCATCTAACCTTGGAGAGGTGTATGAGTGCATTGATAGTATGCACCAAATGACGACTATCGTGCGAGAGGACCCCACAGTAGCATTCTACAATGAGCACATTCAACCAATCATTCATTGGAGATGGGAGAAGCTTAACACTCCCTCACACATGATTGCCTATGCATTGAACCCCAAGTGATACAAGCAAAGGCTTGGTAGAGTTACAACTTACATGATGCTGAGATGAAGGCAGGGTTCTTTCGAGCCATCAAAAAGATGTATGATTCTATAGAGGCCAGCATCATTTGTACTGAGTGGACAAAATTTTCCACTCTTAGGGGTTATTTTGAGGAGGCAACCAAGATGGATATGGCAACTATGGCATAGGAAGACCCAATTTTGTGGTGAAATTGCCATTGACCAATTTATTTGACTACCACTCTAGCCATTCGATTGCTATCTCAAGTTTCTAGTTCTTCAACTGTTGAGAGGAATTGGTCTACTTATAGCTTCATCCACTTTCTTAAGAGGAACAAACTTACCTTTCAGAGAACAAAGAAGCTTGTGGCTGTACATAGTGCTTTGCATCTCATTGACCACAAGACACTTGTGTATACAAAGAGTCTAGGAACACGGTGGGATGTAGAGCCAAAGGAGCCAACACAAATTGATGAGGATGCTACAGTTACATAGTTAGGGCTGGTTGGTATTAGTTTGGTGGAGCTTGACCATTTGTCCACTTCCAATAGTTCTAGTGACGAGGAGTTTGGGGATGATTAGAGGCCTCACTTCACTCCATTTTGCTATTTTGACATCATCATATTCATTGTAATCATCATTATGAAATCTTGAATATAAAATTCAAATTCAAAATTTTGATTGTTCAAACTTCAGTGTTTTTGATAAGATTAACAGGAAAAGGGCCTTGACCCAAGAGTTTAAGACAACAACATTAAACAAAAATCAAAATGAGGCATGCAGGGCAAAAGACAAAATTGCAAGGCACACAGGCTTGCCTGAGACAGAATAGCAAAAAGGAAGAAACAAAAGCTGATAAACAACACTAGCAACCAAAAGATATAGCACCAAGGATCCAAGGAAAGATTAATTAATCAGGTCCCAATTCTCTAGCAGAGCGTTCAACAACTCCTCCCAATCTTCCTTGGTTTGGACCTTCTTTCCTTTTTTGTTGTTGGCTTTAGCCAATTGAGGATCTTTGTCTTTACTAAGTTTCTTCCTTTGCTTGTTGATTTTAGATTTGCTCTATGCAATCCCCATGAGCACATTCAACATAATTCCATGGATGACAGAAGTGAGATTGCAGATTTCCATTTCCATTCTTTTGATTTTATCATTGTTAGCATTCATCTTAATTTTCATCTCCTTGACATTTTTCTATAAAATCTCCAGTTGAGATCTAATATGAGTAGGAAAATCCTTCGCATTGATCGTTTTTCAACTCTGTCATCCTTGGCAACCTCCTTATTGCCATTGTCAAGAGGTTCAAAGAATAACTCTTCTTACTCCTAGTTACCATCATCTTCTTCTTCATTACCATTGTCAACATCAATATCTTCATCATTAGCTTCTGGGTCCTCCTTATCATTATCTTCCTCTTCTTCATCGTGCAACTCCTTCTCAGCACCATGGCTGAACTCCACCTTAGTGTCCTTGCAAAATTCTTCCATAGCCTCAGATTGCAGCAACTCCACCTGGTCCACACTATGGACTTCATCCTCAGAATCCTTAGGTAGAGGGATGAACTCCTCAACCTTAGAGTCATCCACCTCCATATCCGAGGAGGAAACAACTTGTTTACATTTAGACTCCAAAGAAGAACTCACAACAGGTAGATTAGCTAACCTAGCAAATCTACGTCCCCTTGAAGATAGCGGGGTGTTCTTCTCCAAAAGCAATAAGGTGTTCTGCTCTCCTTTAACATCAGATATGTTGATGGGACCCCCTTCATCCACAACTGAACTTTGATTTCTCTTTTTGTTTTTAACAAAATTAGTTAGGGAAGGGGTTTTCCTTTTAATGGGGGTGGTATCCTAGATATTCAAGCAATCTCTTTTCAGAGTGTTTTCTACAGGGGACAATGGGGAGGAATTGCTACCATTCTTAACAAGCCCTTTTCTCTTTTTCAGGGGAGATAATAAGGAGGTCCTTGAGAGTAGGAGTGGTAGCGGCCCTAGAGGACACCTCTTTGCTTTTAACAACCTTTTTACCCCCCGACTTGGAGTCAAAACTAGGGCTTCCTTTAGCAATTTTATCAAATGAAGGGGAGGGTTCAATTTCTTGAATTCTAACACTGCTTTTCCTAAAAGAAGGGTTGTTCTTAGGGGACATAGAAAGGCTATACTTATATATGGCCATGATTAAACCTTGGTGGAGGGGAGGATAGGCCCCATCCAAGATGCATTTTTGAAAAGAGGAAAAAAGGTAATAAGGCAAGTTAATCTTAGACCCATGCCTAATATGATTTAAGATTGGAAAATGATAGCCATGAATGGTTTGAAACCGACCTTCTAAAGTAAAATACTTCATAACATGAAGACTTAGCATACCCCAAGGCATGCTAACCGACCTTTTTTCCCTATTGTAGCCATTTTGAAACTTTACCAACTTTTCACCTTTTTCAAGAAAAGCAGTAATGAATCTATCATAGTTTCCATTACTTTTCTTCTCAATGCACTCACCTTCACACTTCAAGCTAGTAGCTTTCACAATAAGATCATCCGTGACCCAGAAGCGCACACCCCTGATGGTCACAAAACCTTGCTGCCAAGAATTGACAAACTGATAGCCATGAATGGTTTGAATTTTAACTTCAATGTTAATAACTTAATTGTTAAGTAGTATTAACAGTATTATAGTATTTAAATATTTTAGTTTTTAGTATTTACTTTTAGTTCTACTAATTTAGTAATTACTAATAGAAATTTGCCAAAGTTTCATTTGTAAATTCAACATTGTAATTCTTATACATCTTTTTATGACTATTTTTTCAAGTACTATATGTATATCCCTGCCGCACCTGCCCACCCCCCGACCCCCCAATACTTAGGCCCTTGGTCCCCCTGTCCCTGAAGCTCTTCCCCGCGTCTCCCTGTCCCCTTGTTAGGAAACTCCATGGAACAGTAATAAATTAATAGATTCACATTGTTGAAACCAAATAACAGTTTGATTTGCATGATGTCCCCAAAATCTGCAGGAAACAGGGGATGGGGTGGCGATGTTCTGTCCCTGTCCCCTCATCATCAGAACGCCCCAGGTACCCAGAATGGGGAAAACCCCCAAGGAACCCTGGAACAAACAAGCTCCATAAATTTTGAGCAGATAAAATATTCTTTTTGCCTAATGAAATAATATTTTGGTATAAGCAGAGAATGCTGATTTGATAGAAATTATGATTTTCATACTATTTTGCAATAGATATATTGTGATGTCCAGTGTTGCCAAAGTCAAAAGCTTAATCATTGTAATTAACTAAGATGATAAGATTAGTAAATTTTTGCAAGGACACTGACATACAGAGGAGATTGATTGAGTAAGTGGTGGTGAATATAGCTTGGATCTGCAACTTATGCGTTCTTGGCAAATCTTGTTTTTTAATTCACATAACAGATCTGATCTCACATTTATGTATGCCATACAAAGTTGAAGCCATTTTGATCACCTAATTTTGTGTACAGTTTTAATTTTTCCTCTCAACATTCTCTTTCTTTAGATTCTGAGATGTGTTTGCAGTTTTTGGATACATAACTTATTGACTCTGAAATTTCTTATGTTTTGGAAATCAGGATGGATTTAGAGATGACTCAATGAGAATTATAAAGGACATTCAGAAAAATCGAGGTGATCTCCAGGTATGGAAAATTTTCATTTCCTTCTAGACAAGTGCTACTCAACTTTAGTTGCTGGTAAAGTTGTGAGCAGGCTGCCTGGTTATCTCTCACCATCAAGAGGGGCCTATAAGTGAATCCAATATTTTAGCTTTATTGTGAATTTGATTTTCCTATTGTGTATGAATAATTTTCAGTTGTGCTATATTGGTCTTTTCTGTTTTTGATTTCTAAAAGGCATTTCAATAATATCCATTTAAAATACTTGCTTGGCAATAAATCCATTTTGCATAAATAGATCTTGTAATATATGGTATTAAGATTGTAGGAAGATGGTGATCTTGTCATTTATTTAGAGGAAAGGTAAGGGAGTTCTTGTCAATAGTATAGTATATTTAATTTTGGTATCTGTTTAGACAATGAGGAGTATTCTTGTAAGGAATAGTCCATTTCTCAACACCTTCAGGGTATTTAGGAAAGTATTTTTGTATGATGCAGGCTTGGAGTCTTCTGTAAGTTTTCTTGGTTCCTAAGCCTGCTGTTGTTTTTCTATCTTCCTTAAAACATTTTTTCTATTTTGTTCATTGTCTGTCTTTCTTGGGCTAGCCTTGACTGGTTTATCTAGCATTCACCTTAGGTTTCACCTGTTTGCCTTGTTTCTGCCTTGGGTCTGCTTGAGCTTCTTGCCTTGTGTTCTGTCCAGCCAGTGTAGTTAGAATCTTCCTTGGGCCTGCTTGCCATCCATCATGGGCTTGCCTATGGTGTCTGCTTAGAAGTTACACTTTGATTATTATAGAGTATGCTTGTCAGTCTTGAACCTAGGCCATTGTAGTAGTAAGTGATCCCACTTACTCCAAATTACAACCTTATGAGCAGCAGTCACAGCTAAGATGCAGGCAAGGAAATCTCAATATGATTATTAGAATATTTTGAAAATTGAGTTTAATTTGTTTTGAATTCCTTTCAGTTTATGCTAAACAGATCAACATTCAAATAAACTTGTGTCTGCCTTTGTGGTTTATTGTCCTTGGTCATAACTTCACCTTCAATTTGGCAGTTAATGAATTATTATCTACTCTCTATTTTTTTCTGCTAGGAAATCGGGACTTGTTTGTTTATTGTAGAGAGATGGTTTGGGTCTCGAAGGTTGTTTTTATTCAGATTGCCAAACCTTAACATTACAAAGATAGGTTTACTGACATGTCCTCATATCGCAACGATACCTCACATGGTCTCTTATGCGCTTATGCACACACATATCATAATGATATTACACATTTTCTTGTTACCAAGAATGCTATACCATAGTCCTAAATCAATTATCCCAAATTTACCACAACATGGCAATAAGGTCGTAAAGCAATATCCCAATGAATACCCCAAGTCAGTAACACAAGAGACCCAATACATTGGTAATGCTCAAGTACACTACATGCATTATCATCTTCCCTTAAAGCACAACTTGAGAGATACAAAGAAGATTGCAGTGGCAAGTATTCCCCCTTAATGTCATCTTCTTGAAACCTGATACATTGGTAATGCTCAAGTACACTACATGCATTATCATCTTCCCTTAAAGCACAACTTGAGAGATACAAAGAAGATTGCAGTGGCAAGTATTCCCCCTTAATGTCATCTTCTTGAAACCTGAGTGAAGATTCAATAAATCTTCATTTCTGCTACAAGAACACACCTTTGGGCTCACTAAAGATAAAGCTATGTTGCCGTTTGGGGTTTGGGGTTAACCTACTTTTTCCTGGGTTTCAGTATGGCTGGATTCAGCCTATGTATATATCAAATCAATACAAAGTTACAAATCAATAATCATCATATTGCTTTTCATTGAGAGCAATATTGTCATCAATTGGTTCATTAGAACTGCAAACAGCCCCAACACCACTGACACTAGCTGCACCATGCATTTCATGTGTAGCAACCTTGTGCTTTTCATCCTTGATGGAGGCTAAGGAAAGTTACGCAACATAAGTGTCCAAGTCAACATTCTCAAGGGCTACATCCTAATTCCTCATCACTGCCTCCTTGTAATGGACTTGCTTATGTGAGAGAAGGTGCAAGTTGGAATGCACATAGACCAACTCCTCTACCTTATTTTAAGTCAATTGTTTGTGCTTAACTAAGTGAATAAAGGAGTATGTACTCCAATCCCATTCAACTGAACAAGAAACATAACCTATTGAGATCAGTGTCATGCCCCCAAAATTGCAACACTAAAGTATAAAGCATTGAAATGCAAATAAATAAATAAAATAAATAACAATATAAATATTAAAATAACATAAATATAAATATTAACAACTTAAATATTGTGATGTCCTATTTTATTCAATGCCATAATTATGTCATGCCCCAGCACTCAGATCACAGCAGTAATACATAATTATTTATAAAAAGTAATCTTGAATTAAATAATACCTAAAATCTTGTTAGGGCCTGACTCCTTTTATAAGACAATCGCTGACCAAGGAATTTAAGAACGATCGATGCAAGTGTCTAAGATGTGGACTGCAGCGATTACGTATATAAGGTAACAATAATATAATGCAGACTTTAATTTAATTAAAAAAACAGTAATCGTGGTATTAACAGCCATTAAGAGGCAGCGCTTGGGTTTGAAGGGATATATCCCTTAAAAAGATAAGAAGTGAAAGAAGGTGACTCTTCCCCCAATAAGAGATAAAGGGAGAAACATGTCAAATGGGGAAGGGCACCAAAATGAAGGAATGTGATGTGGAAAAAATATAAGAGAATGGAATATGAATTATCTATTAAAATAAATATTGTTGGCAGCGAGAATTTTATTGGGAAGTAAGTGTAGTGTATATATATATATATATATGTATGAATACCAATCAATATAAATAAAGAATAATTATATATGTAGATATATATGAATACTAATCAATATAAATAAAAGAGTAACTATATAAAATATGTATATATATAATTGTCAATCAATCATGGAATGATAATCATCGAATCATCTTCAGAAGTATATATCTGCATTCAGGGAAGCAGCAATTATAAATACAATCAGTAATTGATATGAATGGAATATATATGCATTTAATATATATATGGTGAGAGCGCGTACTTTAGTTCAATCCGACCTTGGAGTCATAGCGCGTACTGTGGTTCAATTCAAGTATTATCCAGGTTGTGCAGTATCGAGTCTCATCCTTGCTTCCAAGTGTGACGGAATCCAGACGCCTTGACGGGAGTGCCTGGGTGACTGGAGTGCGAGTTCTTCCTAGGGTGACATTCATACACCTAGTTGAGACCCTTGCGCCATTGCAAGGAGTCGTGCATATGGTCGAAGATATATTCCTGAGCATTGGTCGGAGATACGCCAGTTGACTATATTCCGCGCCAACACTATGATCTGCGTATATTCTTGGAACTGCTTGTGAATTTCATATTGCCGGGTATTTTGGTGCAAATCTGAGATGCTCATGATCTGTGTTTTGGTTATTAATTCCACAATAAAGTTGACTGTTGTTTCAGTGTTGTGCATTGCAATTGGATAATTTATGTTTTCCCATATTAGCTACAGACAGATCTAAATCCTTATTGAATTGTTAGATTAATTCCAGTGGAGAGTATAGCAAATCGATATATTGCTTTGAGCTCTCAGCTGATTAAGAATTCATGAAAATTCTAAGATTGCTTGTGCCAGTGATTGCTGAAGGTGTGTGTAAATTGATTGGGCACCTCACTGCCTCAGCCCCGTGTATTGCCTCATTAGGCTAAGGACCCATGTGTGATTGTATATAAATTTGCAAATATTTTTGGCCATATCCACACATGCTTTGATCCATGGAAGCTTGCCAAGACCCTCCAATATGAGGTCAAGGCAATGGGCGACGCTTGGAGTCCAAAATATTGTTGGATGCTTCTCCATCATTACTCTACCTGCAGCAACATAATTTGCTGCATTATCGGTCACCACTTGAACCACATTCTCCTCGCCCACCTCAAGTATGACTTCCTCTAAAGCCTCACAAAGGTATGTGGCCTTTTTTACATGCGCTGAAGCATCAATTGACTTGATGAACATGGTGTCACTTGAAAAGGAAGCAAAACCAATGATTCAATAAAACATAAATTAAAAATATTAATCACTAAATCAAATTCAAATTTCAAATTATTCAATGCATTGAGGGAAGTACAATTACTTGCGGAAGAAACAAGAAAATTCAGTAGCCTCCTATTTTTTCCATCGATCCAACCATCGGTCATGATGGTGCAACTCTTCTTGCTCCATACCAAGCGCTGCTCCTCTATTTCGGCCTTTACATCAGCCACTTTTTGTGTCAAAAGTGGGCCCCTTAAGTCATCTTCAGTAGGGGCTTTGAACCCCACCCCACAAGTAGTTATGCCATCAACCATATTTTGCCAAAAAAGGAGACCTAACACATGTCATAAATAAATTAAATAAGATAAGTATTGTAAAATGGAGAGTTTAACTTTCCAATTGCTCTTCTAGCTGCATCATGTACCTCCTTGTTCCAACTCATGCTCTCAAGCAACGGTAGGGAACCAGGAGTAGTGCGTGGCTCAAAAGATGAATCCATCCTAGATTTACAAACTCTAGGATCAATGCTAATACTCTCACTACCCCTAGCACTGGTGGCAACACTAGCACTAGCACTAGCACCAACACTAGTAGAAGCACTAGCAATAGGACAAAATGGAGGCATGGAAGAAGCCTTTCCAACACCACCAATGCACACCGACTCCTCCCTCTGCCTCTTTTTCATTTCTTTTTGCATTTCAAATGTTTCTAATTGTACTTGCACCTCATGAATAGCCTCAAGAGGTGCCTTAGAGCATCCCACAACATCATGGGTGGGTATGTGTGCAAGATGGTATTTCAATCTACTAATGCCTCCATGAAAAATTGTTTTGCCATATCTACATTTTGCCTCTCCTTTTTTTTTTGCTCAGGAAAGATTTCAACATGTTTCCAAGTTGGGTCCTTTCTAATTGTGGTTGTAGAAGTAGACATTTGTGAAAAATATGATTTGAATTTGAAATCAAGGCTGCTGTAATAACACATAATTACAAAAAAAATGAACATTTGTGAATTGTCATTTATAATTATTAAACTAATACAAAAAAAAATGTACAGTTTGTTCCAAAAAAAATGTAGGGTTTGTTCCAAAACAAAATGTAGGGTTCTAAATTTGTTCCAAAAAAAAAGTATGGTTTGTAACTTTGTTCCAAAAAGAATTGAAATGTTAGAAAACAATGCAATTTTTGTTTAAAAAACACAAAAAGACCAAAAACAATCAAGCGTACCTCTTAGATTAAACTTGAAATGAAATGCAAACTCCTTCCAATCGCATAGAGAGCTCTTGATGCACCAACTGTGAGTATGAAGCTGCCTGAATGTGATTTGTTGATGGATTTTTGGTCTACCTACTTGCTGGTTGCACTACAATGCACTCTTATTTTTCCTCACAACTCTCTTTTCTCCTCCTATTTTGCTAACAAAATGAAATGAAGTTGCTTTTAGGGATGTAGAGGAAATGTAAGTAATAAAAACAAGTTTTAACTTAATTTTTATGTTCTTTTTGCACTTTTAAACACTGCCTGCACTGGCCGAGTATGTCTGATGAGACTTGCCAGACTCGGTGAGTCTCGTCGGGACCCAACCAAGCCCTAGTCCGAGCCCCCTGGACTTGGCAGGGGTGACTCGACCCTGGACTTGCTGAGTCCGGGCAAGTCCCAGAACTAAAATTAGAAAACATATACTCAACAGTGGTGATTTTATATAACAGGCTGGGCAGATTTCTAAGATGAAATACCAACTCAGTTTATCTCTCCGAAGTGTCTACAGCTACAGGATAAGTTGAAATTCATTACCTAGGTCACAGCCACCACTAAAAGTGAAATCTCACTGTGCTCTCAGATATAGAAATTGAAGTCATCAACCTGACTACTAAAGGTATAAAATTTGAGGTTGACAATATGCAGGTTGTAATGGATGGGAACCTGAAATCTCTGAAGAAATATATGGATAATGTAAATTCTCTGATCGCTTAAAAATTATTCACTCAGGCTACAGATGCTAGGTTAAACTACTATCTGAGGTTCAATTTGATTCTCTCTGATATTCATGGTGTTACTTACTAAGAAAATATGGGAAGTACAACAGGAACTCTTTTGCAATGCAAGATCTTGTCAGTCACTGCTCAAAGAATAGAGAGGATCACCATGTTGTCAGTGTTAGTAGCTTCAGAAGTTCACAACATTAAGCATATCTTGAAAGAAAAATAGAAGATATCTGTGAATCAATCCAACACAGATTGATTTGGACTATTTATAGTGTAACGCCATGGTGACAAAAAAGTGACTTTATTTATTTATATTTTATTATTGTCTTGTAGTATTGGTGGTGATTTATTTTCAGTCTGATGGTAATGTAACTAATGGTGAGATGTTGCCCATCAAAAACTGATTTATATGGTTCTGATACCTGGTTGTAGGGGCTGGAAGTTATTATTTGAAAATTTTCTGTTACAATTTCTGCCAGCTTTTCAGGTTGATGGGGAAAACTGAAGGATATATTCTTTCTGAAATTTTAGTTTTGGATTTTACCATGGGTGCTTTGGAATCAGTAAACTTGTGTTTTTCTGTGTTGATTTATTCTTTAGGTATTTGTTCATTATATATTGCATTGTGATTTGGAGTGGATGGGTTTTCAATGTCTGTGAAGATGGCACTAGAGTGATATTAGAATTGTTATCATTATTTGGGCACTTGTTTAATGGAATAAATCTAAGTATTGTTTTAATTTGCATCATCCTTAAGCATATATAGGCAGTGCCATTTGTGTTAGTGATGGTGTTGTGATTTGGAATGGACGAGTTTTCAATGTTTGTGAAAATGGCACTAGAGTGATATTAGATGTTATCATTATTCGGGCACTTGTTTAATGGAATAAATCTTAGTATTGTCTTAATTTGCATCATCCTTAAGCATATATAGGGAGTGCCATTTGTGTTAGTGATGGTTTGTAAATTGTGGGATTTAAATGTGCCAATGTTTCGAGTGGATTGATTCAGTCATTTCTGTTAATGTTATAGCAGCTTCGGTAGCTCCTTCCAGCTCACTCATTCCGTGGATGTCCTAAATTGAATAATAGCCGTTGGCTATTCAATTTACTTTTATTGCTTTGTGTTCCATGCTTTGGCCGACATGAATGAATTCAAATTTCTTAGAAGAAATTTAATACCCATCTAGGCCGACTTCACTAAAAGATATGAGATTTTGAAAGAGGCCGACATTAAAGTCTTCGGTTCCTATACATATGCACAGTTTATTCATTCATTTTATCAATTGAAAAAAAGCTCTTTCCAGATCGGTCATTCTCAAGTGCGAATCTAATAAAGAAGCTCGACTCTATCAAATGCGAATACTTCCATCAAGTGCGAACAGATTGCTACATGTGAATAAGTGACTGCAAATCATCTCTATCGATTTGAATTTGTGTCAAGGTGCGGACCATGCCAAAGTTCAGTGTGAACTCATCTGAGATCTAAGTGCGCATACATCAGTTCGGTGACTTCATCCAAGTGCGATCTCATCACGAATTTACCAGTTCGGTTCTGTCAAGTGTTGTCAAAGTCTGAGAGTTGAAGATCTACAGTGCTAAGCAAACATTATTAGATCAGTATTCTAATATTATCAGGTGTGATCTAGAGCTTGCTATCTGTTGATCTTTATTGCAAGAATCTGCATATCGGTCTTGTGTTAGACCTGATTGTATTTTGTAAAACTACCACTGTTGCATCGAATATAAGAGAGATCTTTGTTGCTGGGTTTTTCTCCATCAAGAGGAGGGTTTTCCCAGGGTATATGCTGTGTTATCTTGTCTGTGTTTTTTAATTATTCTCTGTGCATTAATCTGTACACATAAATTTAACAATTTCAATAGAAATCTTCTTCTCTCTTACCCTTTTATGTGTCTTCCATTTTCTTAACAAAATAAAAAAACCCTGTAATATATTGATGTAGCGGCATTTGTTTTTTATTATGTGGATTGTTTGTCTTTTCTTTTCTCTATATTTATTAATAAGTAATAACCCTTGAGAGGTGTTTGGCAACTTATTCACTGATAACCTGGGAAGGTCCCTAAAATGAGAGAAATTGTTCCCTTAGTGATGAGTAAAGTAACCCATCGACACATAGGATAAAGTTCAGTATATGAGGTTGCATGTTGATGATAGTAATTTCTCAATGCTAACCTAGAATTTTCATTACCATGCAGATCCTCCTTTTTTCAGCGACTTTTGATGAAAATGTGAAGCAATTTGCAACAAAAGTGATTTCAAATCCAAATCAGGTGTTTGTGAAGAAAGAGGAGTTGTCTTTAGATGTCATTAAACAGTATTGTGTTAAATGCCCAGATAGACTTGCTAAAGTTCAAGTATTGAAGGATAGAATTTTTCCGCTTGCTGAAAAACTTGGGCAGTCAATAATTTTTGTTCGCACAAGAGAAAATGCAAGCATGTTGCATAGTAAATTAGAAGCAGAGGGTTACAAGTGTACTTCTATCCAAGGAGGTCTTAAGCTGGAGGACAGGGATCGTGTAATTAAGGAATTCAGAATGGGGCTGACAAAGATCCTTATTGCGACTGATGTGCTGGCACGGGGTTTTGATCAAGCACAGGTTTTCCTGTTGTGCTTGTTTGGATCTTCATTTGGTGATCTTCTCAGATAGAGATCAATTTTTTGAATTATGTATCATGTCTTTTGAGGCTTAAAGAGGTAGTAAAGTAGTCACTATTTTAACAAAGCACATGTTATGACAGGTAACCTTGGTTGTCAATTTTGATCTCCCTACCAAACATACTCCTCCACATGACCCTGATTATGAAGTATACTTGCACCGTATTGGACGAAGTGGGCGTTTTGGTCGCAAGGGTGGGTCTCTCTCTCTCTCTGACCTCCCTCACACTAAGTGCTTCCCACATGGATGGATGCATTCTTAGAGATTAAAGATAATTATTGACAGTCTTACCGAAATCTCAAAGATGCACTATTTCTCTTTTACAGGAGCTGCTTTTAATTTCCTCACTGATGAAAGAGATGCGCAGACAATGAGCAAGATTGAGAGGCATTTCCAGCGGCAGGTGCCTGAGGTAATTTTAGTAGCATTGCTATTCCTTCTCCTTGAGCTGCAGGTTGAATTCTGTTATTAGTTTTAATTTTTTTTATTTCATCAGGAACTTGTTCATTATTAATGATCATTAAATCAATAATTGGTTGAAGGTTTCCGGCTACAGTATTTATTGTGCTATTATTATTACTATGCAGGTGCCTTGGGATGATGAGGAAGCTTTTGAAACTGTTTTGAAAGATGCAGGACTTGCATAATAAACAGATGTTGCTATAGTAATAGTAGAATTAAAGAGTTTATTGGTGTTTGAGCTTGTATACCCATTTGTTCAAAATTGAAGTGATAATTTTAAATAAAATTCTATTCTAGTCAATTTACAATGTACTGATATATAATTACTGCACGATTAAACAATTGTAGTTTTCTTGTGTAAAATATCCCTTGGCATGCAAATCCATTATGTTGTATTGATTCATTCGATTGTCCTTTATCATGAAAGTAACACATTTCTCTGGTAAAAGGAACAGCTGGACGGCTTTAATCTCACACTACTATGTTAATTTGTATGGTTTGGGAACACAAATAGATAAATGGCACAGGTTGGATAAACAGTGTTTACCTGAAGATGTTTCTTTGTTTTGAAGACAAATATGCATTGAACGATATGCTTTTTATGCCAGTGTGTTTTCATAACAAACATAGAATTGAACCATATTTATTTATGCACTTCTTACTTTTAGTTTTGCTTTGAAAAATTAAGGGTCAGTTATTTAAAAATAATCTCCAATCCTTGAACACCAAGGTAAGCACCAAAATATGTGCAATGCCTAAATGTGCATGGCATTTAACTAGCTATCAAATGTTTTTCCTGGTTTGAAGAGCTTGCAGATGTGATGCCTGAATGACCGAAATTCAATTCATAGAGGTTGCTTTCTGTTAATGTATGATACCTGAAGAAAATGATTATGGTGCAATTAGTGGAATCTAGGAAAAATAGGAGGTTTACCATCCGCGTTAAATAGTTACATTTGCAGTAACAATTCTTACATGAATAGCGAGTTTGATTGAGTGATTGCATGTTTAAGAGGTACAGTTATATTATCATCCACGTGTCCATATTGTAGCTAGCAATTTAAATATATATTTTTTTGTTGCTGTGTTATGTTCATTTTTTTAGTTATTTTATTTTATTTTTTAAAATTTTAAAATGAGATCCAACCATAATTTTTAGAAGATAGGTCGGTAGATTGAAGTGATACCAAGACAATTGTGGTCTAACTGACGCACTTCTTGATCCTCCCAATTTTTGCCCAAAAAGGTAGCTCGTACACGCTAAATATTGGCTTCAGGGAAGGTAGCCCTCATAAACTGATATTGTATCCTTGTGCCATGTCCACAAATTTGCTATTTCTATCCAATTTTATAATATATGCAATTATTGGTCTGCCATTTTGTTATATTTCATAAATATAGGTTGGGTAAAGTAATGCTGTCAATAATCCTTATTTATGTGCCAACATCAAGATGGAATAGAGAGAACGAAGACCATTCAGCACAATAAACAACGAAAGCAAGAAAGCAGGCTGTATAACTTAGGATGTTATGTTTATGTGGGACTTGTTTGTAAGAGGATGTACACCAATATTGACAGATGCACATGTTTCAAAACGTTGTCTAGGATAGCTTGGCTTGTAACGAGCATGCAGTCTGGTTGATCCATGATATGTAGATACTAGTTTTAACATTATAATATTCTCTAAGATTTGTGCAAAGAAAGAATGAGACATAAGATTGAGGAAAGCAAAAAGTGTCATACTAAAGAGTGCTATCTGAACACCAAGGTCGAAAGATTTAATGTCGTCGGGTTTGAATAAAGGTAGGAGAGGGTTGGTCTTAGGGAAACACACAAGACATAAGATTGACTCGGTTGCTCGAACAAAGAGTGAATATAGAGTTTTTGGGAGGCAGCCAATAACTTATCACTAAAAGACCAAGCCCAACTCTAAAGTTGAATCTAGAACCGGAGAAGAAGAATCTAGTATGGGCTGACAAGTTTGTTGTTAACTTTTCCCTGGTGGAGTAGGTGCAAACCTTAATGATTAGGTTGGGTTAGAAGGTGCTTTGGAGGAATTGAGAAATGAGCCAACTGAAAATTTGCACCATAGTGTAGATGGTAGTTCTCTTCTTGAGATGGGGCCAAATGACTCCTCATGAGAGAGGAAAGAGATAATATTCCAAAGTACTCACAACATATCAATGATGTTCTTACCAACAACAAAGGAGCTTAGATATCCGAGGCAACGTTGAGGTCAAACTTGAGTGCATCAAAAGATATGCAAAGTGCCACATGGATTGCCCAAATCAGTGAGTAAAGGTCAAGACAAGTCTAGAAGTGGTGAGAGAATCATGTGACACTTTCTAAAGGAGATTGTGTTTGGAGATGGAGTCCTAATTAAGTATGCAAAAGCCTTCAAAGTTCACGAGTCCTAACTATCATGTATTTTGATGTTGATTGTTAATGGACATTGAAACGGAATACCAATAGTGACCATATCCAAACACACTAGTCTATGAACAAGAGAATCTCAGTCTCTCTGTCTATATATGTATACACACACACACACATGATCTTGTAGCAACATGATTTTTTTCAAAGGCGAAGAGTTTCTCTCATTCTCAATATATATATATATATATATATATATATATATATATATATATCAATGTTGGTGTACGTTTTATCATCCACCGAACACAGAATAAAATGTCCAAAGCCACTCTATCCTCTCTTGAACAAAGTCACCGTGTATGCTAAGATTGCGAGAAGATCATATGGCAACTCCAAGGTTTCTTTCATCAAGTCATGACATGTGGATAAGCTTAATGGGCGTTGTGATTTGCTGGTAATACACAAGGTGACTTACGCTAGGCAATTTCTTACAAGTTCGGGACTTAGACAGATTTATCATTAAAGGCTTCTTCGGTTGGGACTTTCGATTTGGATCTCAAAAAAAAGGCAAAAGATAAGGGTTTAGGGGATCTAATCCACGCATAGGAATTCAAGAGACAGTAAAGATCAAGTGAAACAGAGTAACCACGCTTTGTTTCACCTCCTTGGGACAACTACGCAAAGTGGGCGCAATCTTCAAAGAGTGTGATTATAATTTTCAAGCCTCGAATAAGACCGAAGTTAATCATCCACAATCACAAGCTTAGGCTAACTTTACACATCGAATGAAAATCATCCATCCGAAGAAAGTACGAGCAATATTTCACCATTTAATCTATACGATCAAATCTTGCATTCACTTAACAAACATTCAAAACAAAAATTTGTAATATAACTCTATCTAACTCTAATCTATGGTAGAAATAGTTATGCAACCTTGCTCACTACTTGAGAATAAAAGTGATTCAAAGCAAATCATGCATAAGAGCTTTTATTATCGGAAATAGTCTAGTGCAACAATTTCATACACTGTCTCCACACCAATGAAAGTGAGATCACAAGTTTATATAGAGTTTTCAGAATCAAATGAAAGGCCAAGATTAAAACATCAATGGCCAAGATTAATACAACCCAACCCTAACTAGGGTTGCCTAAATAACATCAATTAACAACTAGTAAACAAGTAGTGAGGTGGCAGTTGGAGCTATCTTCAAGGGAAGGCGTCCCTATCCTCTTGGGCAACATTGTGGTCTTCCAATTTTGGTGGCTAAGATCATCCTACACCTCAAACCTATTAAAAGTGTCATCATCCTGCCTCTCCCTCAAGGTCCACTTCTTCCCCCGATTCCTATTGCGAGCCTTGACAGGGATATAACCATCATCACCGTTACCATCACCCAAAATAGGCCTCCATCCCCTTATCTTCCCTAGGCGTATTGCAAGAAGGATGGGAAGGTTGGGGCGCCACTGGCTTAGCCCTAGGGCACCTACGCTGCAAGTGACCATATTCATGACAAAGACGACATCAAAAAGGTAGGGTTTCATAATCTAGCTGTTGCACCCAAGTATAGGATCTGACACTCACTTCTAATGATGTTACTAGTAGCGTCGAGCTGCTTCTTCTAGATCAACGTGTGAAGATAATTCAAATATAGCCTAACAGATATTTGAATTATATACTTATGATTAATAATTGTTGGCGTAACAACTAACACCTTTGGAGTATAAGTTGGTACAGACAACTATGTACACTATGCAATGAGTGCTTTTCAAATTAGGAGGGAAAGCTCCCTCGTTGTGCCAGACAAAAAGTACTTGAAAAGGGAAATAAACTAAACTATATCCTGTCTTTTTTGTCTTAGTTGTAAGAGGTACAAGGACGATGCCGACAAGAAGTGGTCAATAGTTGATTTTTGTTGGGTTTGAACTACAAGTATAACTCATTCACAAGATACCCTCATCCTCTTTAGAGGATTACCATAAAGCTAAAGTTTGACCCATTATCATCCTAGGAGACATTTGTGTGATAGTAGCTTCCCAAAAGGACATTTTAGTTCATATTTGTTATTTAAGGGCTTTAATTGATTTCTTTGAAAGTAACAAAACATATTTTATTAGGGTTAAAAATTCAATTTTGGAGTGTCAATTGTCCTTTTGAAGTAACAAAACCTATTTTATTAGCGGAAAAGACTCAATTTTAGGGAGTCAACTATCCATATTGTGGTTTGTACATTGTTGGAGGATGTTGTGTTCCTCATGGCTTGATTCTCTCACTAGGTGAATCTCAATGATTAAAATTATTGGCTAGTCAATTCAATTAACAATAGCATGTTTAACTTCAATAAAGAAACATATTTAGTACAAGGATCAAAAAATAAACTATTATATATCATTTTTAAATCTATGTTACTCTTAGGGCGGGGTGCCTAGCTCGATTGGCTAAAGCATCTTGTTGCAGGAAAGAGATCATGAGGTCTAGTCTCCCCCAAACCTGTGGTATCGGAGGGCATGTCGCACTAGCGCCACCGGTCATGTGAAAAAAATTTACCAGGCACATTGTAGTTTATAGAGGGATGAATACCTTACATATTCCTACAGTCTAACAAAAAAAAGAATCTATGTTACTCTTATGTGAACTAGGTCTAGAGGAATAACCAATGAAAGCATACTATATATCATACTAAGGATCTACCAAAAAGTGTAAATTTAAACTTCATAACCATTACGATGTCATCATCTATGTTCATAAAATTAGAAAGCATTAAATATTTCACATAAAATAAAAATATACAAAACCATCATAATTATTAGGTGATTATTTCTCACTAAGATTATAATATCATTATAACAAGAAGTACGGAGTTAACATGTTAATCTTCTCGGTTAACATAATTGAAAATATAATTTTATGTTTCGATAGTTATGGATAGTTATCGCAACTAAATTGTCTTCTACCAATAAAATAAAATGTAAAATTTCTTCAGTATGTAGTTTTCCTATATAAAATGAAATATGATTTCTATAATGATCCTCTCGTGCCTAATAGTCGTATTAGAGACCTAATACATAATAGTCCATCTATTCATCATTTATCTTGTGAGAAGTAAATTTTGTGTGAAAGATGAGAGAGAACAAAGGTTGGAAAAGTAAATTGAATGCAACAGGAGGATGAAAGGAAATGAAGGATGACACAAGATTTGGAGAAATTCTTAAAGGTAACATCCAAAAATATAAATGTTGAAAATCAAAGTGTCGAAGAGACAACTAGCCTAAATAAAAATCAAGGAAGAATTTAGCATGCCTACGAATGTAAGGGAATCATTAAATTTTGTATATGCATGCAAATTTTCTACCAAAATTTCCTTCGATTATTGTTGCTATTGTGCATAAAAGATATAGGAAATAGTGAATTTTTCCTTTTTCTTAGAGGGTATTTTTATTAAAAAAATTTAATGAACCAATGTCCCAATATTCATTCCAACTATGGATGTGGCCATAGACATTATATCCTCTATATTTACTAACCTCGTGTGAAAAAAAATATTCTTTCAAATAATTGGACAAAGCAACCTCTATTTAAAGGATCTATTTGTCTTCGGAATCATGCCGCTCAAAACCAATTCCCTCTAAGGCATCCTTTTTACATTTCTTTATACTCTAAGGTTGGGACAGCAGCTTGGTCAAAAGAAGATTCCTCCCAAACTGATTCTTCATCATACTTTGGTCCCCAAACACCCGAATCCCATACCCAATAGTGGACTGTGAATCCAAATCAACCAAGCTACAAGGTCTTTGCTCAAAATCAGCTACCTGCAAATACTAATATCAATCTAGCTATTAATATTATTACAAATTTATTTATTTTTGCTGTAATAGAAGTATCGCTAGTAGCATTAAATATTTATGTTGTTTCCACTTAGACCCAACAAACATAATACTATTTAACTTTGGTTTAACATTAACCAAATGGCTTCCAATTAATCTAAGAGATGATGATGTTCCAATTCATGTCTTTGACTTGCGCAAATAACAGAGCCTCTGCGAGAAATATTAAGTTAACATATGATAAATTAAAGGAAATAATTGACAGGTCCACCCAAATAAATTAAAGGCAGTGTCAGTATGCAGCACCCCGTAGCTCAATGTTTCAGAATACCAACATACAGATTTGATTGGTTGTTGTGCAAATAAAGTGTGGTATGCGATCAGAATTTTATTGTTGCTCATTTATTAACCACATTGCCATGCCTACATGTAGACATTGCTTGTTGCAAAAGTTTTACAGAGCAATTAATGTGATTAGCCTTACCACAAGAGATGTGTCGTGTGGTGGAATTACCTACGCCAACAACCAATACCTCACACACATTAGGTAGAAGGCAGGTGAGCGGACAGATCTGTGATGGTATTAAGCCTTAAAAAATTTCATTTAAAGAATTCCAATTGAAGAGGGTTTGATCAAACTTTCAAATCATGATCAATTATTAATCAATGATGTTCTTACCAACAACAAAGGAGCTTAGATATCCGAGGCAAGAGATAATATTCCAAAGTACTCACAACATATCAATGATGTTCTTACCAACAACAAAGGAGCTTAGATATCCGAGGCAACGTTGAGGTCAAACTTGAGTGCATCAAAAGATATGCAAAGTGCCACATGGATTGCCCAAATCAGTGAGTAAAGGTCAAGACAAGTCTAGAAGTGGTGAGAGAATCATGTGACACTTTCTAAAGGAGATTGTGTTTGGAGATGGAGTCCTAATTAAGTATGCAAAAGCCTTCAAAGTTCACGAGTCCTAACTATCATGTATTTTGATGTTGATTGTTAATGGACATTGAAACGGAATACCAGTAGTGACCATATCCAAACACACTAGTCTATGAACAAGAGAATCTCAGTCTCTCAGTCTATATATGTATACACACACACACACATGATCTTGTAGCAACATGATTTTTTTCAAAGGCGAAGAGTTTCTCTCATTCTCAATATATATATATATATCAATGTTGGTGTACATTTTATCATCCACCGAACACAGAATAAAATGTCCAAAGCCACTCTATCCTCTCTTGAACAAAGTCACCGTGTATGCTAAGATTGCGAGAAGATCATATGGCAACTCCAAGGTTTCTTTCATCAAGTCATGACATGTGGATAAGCTTAATGGGCGTTGTGATTTGCTAGTAATACACAAGGTGACTTACGCTAGGCAATTTCTTACAAGTTCGGGACTTAGACGGATTTATCATTAAAGGCTTCTTCGGTTGGGACTTTCGATTTGGATCTCAAAAAAAAGGCAAAAGATAAGGGTTTAGGGGATCTAATCCACGCATAGGAATTCAAGAGACAGTAAAGATCAAGTGAAACAGAGTAACCACGCTTTGTTTCACCTCCTTGGGACAACTACGCAAAGTGGGCGCAATCTTCAAAGGGTGTGATTATAATTTTCAAGCCTCAAATAAGACCGAAGTTAATCATCCACAATCACAAGCTTAGGCTAACTTTACACATCGAATGAAAATCATCCATCCGAAGAAAGTACGAGCAATATTTCACCATTTAATCTATACGATCAAATCTTGCATTCACTTAACAAACATTCAAAACAAAAATTTGTAATATAACTCTATCTAACTCTAATCTATGGTAGAAATAGTTATGCAACCTTGCTCACTACTTGAGAATAAAAGTGATTCAAAGCAAATCATGCATAAGAGCTTTTATTATCGGAAATAGTCTAATGCAACAATTTCATACACTGTCTCCACACCAATGAAAGTGAGATCACAAGTTTATATAGAGTTTTCAGAATCAAATGAAAGGCCAAGATTAAAACATCAATGTCCAAGATTAATACAACCCAACCCTAATTAGGGTTGCCTAAATAACATCAATTAACAACTAGTAAACAAGTAGTGAGGTGGCAGTTGGAGCTATCTTCAAGGGAAGGCGTCCCTATCCTCTTGGGCAACATTGTGCTCGACAAATCTGGACACGATCGTGATGACTTCCTCCATCGTGATTGGCGGCAACATGCTTATCCTGAATTCAAGCCCGTCCAAATCCTCAGCACATCTGGCGAAGGTGTTCTCCCAATCCGTTTCCTGTCTCACAAAATCATCTCGGATGGACAAGAGGTTCACCACTTTTGTAAAATCCTACCTCAAAATTGGTCCAGTAGTAAAGAAGAAAACTTCATGAACCTTATGCTTCAACCTTTCCAGCTGCATGATGTTTTCTCGGACAATCTCTCTATCAAACACATCTGCAACTATCATATAAATCTTCCTCTGGATTTCTTTAACTTGCTCCTCAACTTTAAGCCCATCTGCCTTTGCCTTTTCTAGAACCTCGCTCTGTATTGTCACTGCCCAAAACCAATGTTGAAAAGCATAAGGCGCTCTCGCAACAATCACCTTTCCCTCTACCAATTCTTCCTTTGGAACACCCCTTAGTACTTTGAGGCATGGAATGAGCCTCTCCTGAATATCTGGGAGGTTGTCCCAAGTTTCCGCCATGTCAGCCAATCTGGAAAGGAAAGAAGAAGTCTATCTGTAGGCAAGCGTCAATCTCTCCATGAACAAAGCTGCTTTTGTGCCCTTGCTTGCCATCCATTCCTGGGCCTCCTTGGCCGTGACTATCCCTTCTTCCACATCCTTGGCCATCTCCTGTGAGGAATTGAGAAGAGGAGGAGCTACTGCATCACCTTGATTGAGTGGTTAGGTCATATGCCGTACATACTCCTTCAGGCGCTCAACCTCCCTTTTGTATTCTTTCTTTTTCACCACTTCCTTTTCCAATCTCGCCTTGATAGTTGAGATGGAGTTATCTAGTTCTTCCACCTCCTAGCCTTTTGTTGTTGGGCCAAGGTCTATAGTGGTTATGGCGTATTCCTAGGGAGTGATCTCATCTTGTGCTTTATCCACTGTTGGTACCGCGATCTGTATGGAACGACCGTCGGATTCGTCCCTCTGAATGGTGGAAAATTTCTTGGCAGGTTTCTTAGTAGCAACTTGTTCTAACCTCGCCAAGAAATACACAGTATCATCTTCTTCTTGGACCTCAATTGGTGCTTGAATTTTCATCCTCTCCTTCAACCAATCCGGAATGGTAGGCTGCTCGATACTATCCTCCTCCTGAACGTTCCCTTCATTTGGAATATCTAAGACTCCTCTGAGGGCGGAAATCATCCCCTCTTCAAAATCATCATTTTGGACTTCCACTTCATTATCCGAACCCAATACTTATGTGCCCGTAGGAGATGGGGGCTCATCATCGTCCAATTGGATCGACTCATTGTTCTTTTCCTGAACTGTAGAAGGTCTCATCATCTCAGCCAAGGATTCGTCTGCGGTGGCTACTAGCTCGTCAATGTTCCTAGACGCCGCAGAACGGGATGGCTCCATCTTCTGTCTTTTTTGGAAAGACTCTATGCTTGCAACTACTTCTTTCCTCTTCTCGCCAATCTCAACGAAATCATCATTGTGGGATGCATCGACATTGGAGGAGTATGACTCCGTCTCGCTCATTAAGTCATACGTGAGCATCACCCTTTTCTGCCTCAACTCCTGGACCTGATGGTCAACCCGCCACTGAGAGTACTTAATCACTGGCCTCATCAACGTCGCCAAATCTGAATGCTCAAGCTTTGACCACTTCACAGAAGGAAGAGGTCGGCTCTCATCAAAGCTAGGTTGGACATAATTTCCATCATCCTGCAACTGATCGGGCACCTGACAAAGTTCGATTGCCCTCATAAAGTCCACTAGCACTTTAGACCATAATCTTCTCCTGACTTCATACTCATCAGCGGTGTTCGCCCAAAAGTCCTCCAATTCTACTCTATGTTTTTATCTTCTCCCATCCACGGTTCAAATGTGATGATGTAGGTCAAAATTGGCCCTAGACATATAAGCTGTGAATGGGTACCATTGGATTTCTAGCTTGGCGCTCTCGGCTGCTTGTGTTGATGGACATGTCTCTTAACATATTCCCAATAAAGAATGGGAAAGTAACAACTGCCTTCTTACTTGGCCTTTGGATGTTCTGGTACTCTTCCAGCTGCCTTAGGACTTCGAGCAAAATCATCTGATTTGTTGGATAGATAGGCAGCTTGTAAGGATTTCTAGTGAATCCTTGGATCCTGACATATGTAAACTTTGGAAACTGGATAAACCAAGACCCATACCTATTGATCAAACTCTTTGCTTCGTGACTCAGCCTCTGGTGCATTCCTCCTTGAAGTATTCTTGTGATATACATTAGGAAAGCATCGTGCACCTGCCTAAAATGAGATTTCTCCCTGAGGTGAAGTTGCGGGTAGCAATCATAAGACTTGAGTTCATTCTCCCCATTGCCAACTTTGCCTTTGCAAATCAGTCCTGAGTATCTATATGTTCTGGCTAACAAATAGACAATGTACGAGCTCATATGAAAAAACTTGGTCTTTTCCAAATTGGTCAGCTGCTCGTGAAGATTGTCGCTTATCATTCGAGACTAGTTGAACATCTTCACGCCGGAAGTGATTTCATCTATAAAATAATACATCCATGTCTCAAAATATGCACCTTGCAGATTGCCGGTTATCCTATTCAACATCAGAATGATATCTCCATAATCCTTTTTAAAATCTGTCCGGCATGGCTTCTTAGGCATCTTCTTTATGGATGGTCTAGGCTTCTCCAGCCATGCCTTATTAACATTTGTGGTGCACAACTCAGACTGACTATCATACAATCTCTTGGCGTCCTCCTTGGTTTTGTAGACGGTCCGGTGATGTGTTGGGATGCCGAATGCCTCCTATATTGCCACTTCGCCAAGGTGAGCCAAAATCCTTCCGTCAGGTGCAACAATTTGTCTTTCTTGAGCATTGTAAAGGATGGCACATTCTACCATCAACTCAACACAGTCTATTGCCAGTGGGAATCCGACTGCTTGGAAAATTCCATTCCTCACCATCCATTTGGCAATCAGTGTCGGTAATCCAACATGTCCATATACTCTCTTTTTGAACTCCACGAAGTCTACATGTCCCAGATCAGTGTCTGCAACATTTTTCCATTTGGAATTTATCTTTGACTCTCGCTATACCCCTTTACTGGCGAACTTCATCGACACCTTCTTTGATGGTTCTCCTACTGTGGTCATCAACCTTAGGAAAAATCTTCTGGCTGCAAATCAGATTCAAACTTCGAGAATTTAATCAAAAATCAAATGACAAAGTGGGCCAGTCTTGCTGAGAAGTTCGACTTTTAGCCAAGAAATTCTTCGCTTCTACAAAAAAATTACTTCCTCAGCATAAAATTATTCCTTCCTCTGAGAAAATCGATCTTGCCTGCAAAAGAATTGATCGTGTCTCAACTTTCTTACAATTTCGAGAGATTAACTTCTCTTCAGCTGAGTCTGTAAACAATGAGTTGCCGAAACTCATTATAATGCTAAAGAATTCAATTTGTTTTAGCAACTGCATCTTTTCCTTTCGATTTCGATTTGTTTTCTCCTCTTCAAACAGACAAGTTTCCATTCTTTTTCGAAAAAAACTCCATGGCGAGCTTATCTAGGCAAATCTCTTTGATTTTCCAAAATTCAATTTTTGCTAGATGTTTATCTTTGATTTTCAAAATTTTGAAAAAAACATTAAATGTCCAATTAAATTCAATTTCTCCAAGTTTTAATTCATGGCGAATTTCATTTTGCTCAAGGTTTTTTTTTTTTCGGCATAATTTGTTTTCTTCCAATACATCTCTAGCGAATTTTATTTTTTTGTCCGAGGCATTTTATATTTCTAAGTGTTGGAAATAAATTATTAAAATGTTAAAATATTTAATTTATTTCCAACCCGTTCGTTTTTGACCCATGACTATTTCAAGTTTTTTTTTCTTTGGCTAAATATTTATTTTCCAAGTTATTTCAATTTTCGTCTAGCCAAGTTGCAATTTTAGCCATCTTGCCAACAAATACTACGCCATATCCTTATTTCCTTCTGCCATGGCGAACTTCAAATTGTGCCAGGCACATTTTCTCATGCCGAAATCAAATTTTTCTGTTGCTTGGATGATTTTCTCTGGGCAAAGTATGTGCTTGGATGTCCTTTTTAGGCAAAATTCCATAATACTTAGACAAATTTTCATCCCTTTTAGCCAGGGGCGGATTTTCTTGCCTCTTTGCCATATACATTTTCCTCTGTGCACTTAGCCAACCTCATAATTTTTTCCCTAGGCATCCATACTTAGGCAAAATTTCAATTTCTTCTCCCTTCCTTATGCTAGGCAGACTTCATCAAATTCTTTCCATGGCCTAGGCAGACTTTAACAACTTTATTCCATCTTTCATCAATGCATGGAGGACTTTTCATCTTCCTTGACACTTGCCTTTCTTCTCATACTTAGCCAAAATTCACAATTTCTCCTTCTTAGGCCTCCATACTTAGACAAATTTTGAATTTTTTCCTTCCAAGGCATCAAATACTTAGCCAAAATTTTCAATTTTCCCTCTTCTCATGCTAGGCGAACTTCACAAATGTCTTGCCAAGGCTTGGGTGGACTTTGGAGAAGGCATGCCAAGTCAAGGGTAGACTTCTTTGTGCCTTAGCCATTTTATCATTATGTCGGGGCAGACTTCAAGAGGTCCTTGCCATCTTTCCTCTATGGCAAGGGCAGACTTCACAACTCTCATGCCATGTCCCTCAAATTAAGGGCGGACTTCCTTAATGGCTTGACATTCTCCTTCTATGGCAAGGGCGAACTTGCCTTAGGTCTTGCCATACTTCATACTTAGCCAAAATTTCAGATTTTTCTTTCTTCTTAGGCCTGGGCGGACTTTCAAGAAGTCTTGTCATTCATTCATCAACATGCTGGGCGAACTTCCATGACTTCTAGAATTCAACCTTGAATACCATACTTCAGATTTATGCTATCCCAGTCATGAATTTTATGCTGGTCGCCATGAACCTCTTGATTTTTCGTTGATTTTTGCATGCTTTTCATCTGATTTTTTATTGATTTTCTGATTTTCACATTGCTCCCCCATGCTTTTTAGTTGATTTTCTTGATTTTTTGCATTGATTTTCTCAGATTTTCCCTTGCTTTTCCATGCTTTTCTTGATTTTTGCTTTATTTTTTGCTTGATTTTTTAATTTTTACTTTGATTTTTTTAGTGATTTTTTGAATTTTTTGGCTGATTTTTGGTTCTAAAGATGGAAACATTGACTTGCTTGACTAGGGTTGAATTTCTAAAAATAGAAAAAGAAAATCCCTAAAAATTAGGGAACCCTGTTTGGTCCAAAAATGCCATAAATGAAAAAGCAAAAAAGCAAAAAAGCAGATTCCCTAAAAAGTAGGAAGTGTTAGAATTGGTCCAAAGCATAGGCAATCCTTGTCTCCTGGACCTTCTGAACCCTTCCATGACATTTATGCACTGATTCAGGCATGGATTATCAACTTGGCTCAGATGACTCAAAAAACTGACTTGAAACTCTTAAAATGATGACCTCATGAAACCGTTGCGCGGAGGCAAAACCCTAAAAACTAGCAAACTACTGGGGGTCCCCATTTGCAATGGGACGATGTGTGAAAAGGTCACAACAATCAAGAGAAAATTTTATGCCTTTGAAAAAGAATCCATGTTGCTACAAGTTCATGATGAGATGATTGAAATAACATATAATATCTAACAAGAGAAACTTATTTTTAGGAAAGTCTCAAGTTGATCAAACAATTTTCTACATAACCCTATGATAGAAAAACATGCATACAAGCTTACAAAATAACTATAATGTACATATTAAAGACATACTAGCAAATAACCCATGGTATACTTTGGAAAACCCCTCAAGATGGAAAAATATAGTCCCCAAAAGCATCCACATTCAATGTATAATTGAATAGTAAAACATTACAATACAATTATAGAGCCTCCGTGAATCCTTTTGAAACATCAAGCTCCTCCAATGGATCTTTGATGTTTCTAAGCATGAGGAGTTAAATGTTTCAAAAGTATTGATAGAGACTTTGTAAGTGTATATTAATCATCCATTGCTAAATAATACATTAAACACGTGGATGTTTTTTAAGGTTGGGGTTTTTTTCTCTCTTGAGAGTTTTTATAGGTTACATTTTGTGTAATCTTGTAGGTCTTTGATATTTGTATTATGATTATTTTGTAAGCTTGTATAAAAATTTTT
The DNA here is from genome assembly GCA_007258455.2 of Sequoia sempervirens. Lineage (NCBI taxonomy): Eukaryota > Viridiplantae > Streptophyta > Pinopsida > Cupressales > Cupressaceae > Sequoia > Sequoia sempervirens. Next base: position 87,822,297 of record VDFB02179234.1, read on the forward strand.
CTCATAAAGTTGTGTAAAAAATAGCCATTTTCTTAACAAGTGATATAAGAGCCATGTTGTGATTGAGGGAGGTAAAAAATCCCTTTTTTGTTTAAGCCTCGTTTCATTAGATTTGATGCAAAGTTGAATCCATGACAATGTTAGAGAGATTTTGGACATTTCAAGGTATGAGATGTGTTGTGAAATTATAGATTTGGATTTTTGTTGTTGTTGTAAATCTAGAGTTTGAAAAGATTTGGTAGAAAGGTTTTTATTAGGTGTTCACCATGAGGATTTTGTGGATGAAGTTTCAGAATTTACCTTTTAAAATAAAATAAATTTCACCATTGGATTAAGGAGGCCTAAAAGCTAAAGATTGGCATAGAATTCAACCTACTTTGACCACTAAGGCTTAAAAAAAATTGTGCCCTTATTTTGGCCATACAATTTGTAGAATTATAAAAAATAATTAAAAATATCTAAAAAAATTATTGATAGTTTTAAAAAATAAAAATATAGGGGTAGTGCGAGGTCTGTGGACCTATGTATTGCTTGTGCCTTGTGGTGATATAGGCATGATGCAACCAAGGTACGAGGTTGCATGAGGGTGCATTGCCCAACCTGTCATTGTTGCCACCTTGGCAGTGACACTACCACTTGTTTGTTGTTGCCACATGATTGCTCAAGAGGCATCATTGTTCAACCTAAAGGCCTAATAGATCATTTTATTTTCATTGGCCATAACTTTCACATATAATATTGAATTTATGACTCCTTATAGTTGTTAGAGAACTCTTTAAGAATTATGAAGTGGCATAGGTTTGGGTTTCAAATTTTGTTGTTTGTGTCAGAATCTGTTGTATAATGCCACCATTGTTCTAGAATGGTTAACATGTATCTTTCAAATACATAATTAGATTTTGGATTTCTAATAGGCGATGCAGGGAATTGGTAATGTATTATATAGTGGATCAGATGTTTTTTCACTTAGATGATCAAAGAGAGATTTGCACTTGTAGGAGCTTGAAATTCGAGGTGTGATTGTATGAGTTTCTAGACAAATTTATGAGAAAAATGTGGGAGTGCACATTTTTATGAGACCATCATGATGGTGCACTAATTCATTAGATTTTTGGTGTTTTTTGATACAAGTTTGTACATATTTGAGTGTTGACTTTGATAGAAATAGGTATACAAGCCGTCTTTTAGTTTGAGAACATGGTTGATACATGTGTGAGACTAGGAGTCTTGGTTTAGTGAGAGTTGAGTGTAGGTACAATGATGGTGATGATTTTGGTATTAGGGATATTCATGTACTTTTGAGTATTGGCATGGCATGATCATGTATGAGATTGACAGATTGTGGTAGTTGTTGGTTCATGATTATAGGGGGTGGCATGGTTTAATGTTTGGAGTTTTTTCTTATCTCTTGGATTCTTGTTTAATTCTTTGACTATATTTACTTGATTGTGGATTTGTTTGACAAATCAAATCTATAGGTTATCTAATGTTTGAGTCTTGAGATCTACAAGTTCTATTCTTTGTTATCTTGGTTTTGCAGGTTATGAATGTGATGGTTTGTATGTTGCACTGGTTTGGGATCTATGAGTTCTGCAGTTTTGTAGGTTAGCCACCCATTGGTTGTAGTGAGGTGACTTGGATAAGGTCTTTATATCCATATGTTTTTTTAGTGTTGATGCAAACTCAATTAGTTGGCCTTGTTTGTGGTCATTTATGCATTGGTATGTTATGTTAGGATAGGAGAATGGATGATGAAAGTGCTTGGATAGTCTATTAATGGGATGAGTAGCATGGTTTTTTTTATCACAACGCCAACTTGGTTATACAATTTATGGAAGTTTTTTACAATAATGATTTGGGTGTAGTTTACCTTTTTTTCTTGGAGATCTTGGTTCTACTTTATTATTTAGAGTTTCTAGTATTGTGGTTGAGTGTGTGTGGACCATGGGTGATCTTCATTTAAGAGATGGTTATCATGATGCCATGGATAGTTCAATATCACGATTTAGTGGGAGCTTTGGTAGTGATGTGGAGATGTTGACATCTTGGCTAGCCATGGAGGACTCTTGGAGTCTTTGGTTGAGGTGTTGGTTTATGATTTGTTAGTTTTGATAGACAATCCTTGGTTGAAAATATGGTTTAGTATTGTGCCATATTGGATTCATGTTTGCAAATTAAAGTATTAATGTGATATACGTGCTCTTGGGAGCAAGATATGCTTAGATTATGATGTCATTATATATTCTTGATTTAATAGTTGGGGCTTTGATAATTGTTTGGATAGTTCTCTTGGTATTGAGTACATTGGTCATGTGCTTAGGAGCCTCATGAGAGCGCAGTGTTGCATTTGGAGCTTAGCATGAATTGATGGGCTATAGTGCTCATGATACTTGAAGAATTGGGTGAGGTTGGAGTTCTTTTGAATTTAAAGACATTTGTTGAGACAATTACTCCTTAAAGGTTTTAACAAGAAGTCTAAGGAGCCTTCATTTAGATATGACTGTGAGTTCATGATGGACCTAATATGATATTATTTTTGGAGAGAGCTAATGTGGCTCAGTGTATCTCGAAGGAGCAATTTTATTCCCCACACTTGGTCTCCTTGATGGATAATCATTTGATGGGTATTTCCCACTTTATTTAGATGTATTATGTTTTATTATTTTCTTCTCATGGATATAGGTCTTGAGCTATGCATGTCAATTTTGAAGGGTTCATTTGAGGAGTGTTTGACATGTTTATCTTCTCATGCATATGCATTTGATTCGTGATGTCATTTATGAGGATTTTATATGTTATTGGGCTTATTCGTAGTTAGAGAATAGATTTGAGTTTGATATTCCTTGGTTTTATAGAGGCTTACATCCATTTTAGTTATATGAGATACATATGTCTTATTTGATCTATGATATTAAAGATTGGGTGTTAAAACTTTTCAATTGGGGTTGTGAAAGAGGTCTAACTTGACAAAACTTAACACTTTGAGGTGTTAATAAGGCATGCTATATGATTTACAAGTTTTCTCTCTTTTGTTCTATGGCTACTTCCTGTACATTCATGCTCACATGGTTTGGTGTGGAGGACATGGGAGAGTTATGGTGACTTGTGAGAGAATATGCAATATTTTTTGTTACATATGTGGATAATTGTGACCGTTCTTTGTTATTACATGATATATATTAGACACACCTTAGTATGAATGTTGATTGGTAGCCTTGGTATGCCTTGATCTATTTATAGATTTGATATTATCCATGCAATGGTAGTCCTTAAATGTGTATATTTCTTCATTGATATGTTTTATACAAGGAGCTTGTGATTGCAGTTTATAAGTTGGATATGTTGTTGATCTAAGTTTTGTTAATGTTTGAATACTTTAAAATCATGGATGATTGGATGAATCAACATTTGCCATGGTTACTATTTCTAGTCATGTGGGTTTTTTCCTTGGAGATAGTTTGAAGCCTTTGTTATCATTTTGAATTTGGTGCTCATTTTGAATTTGGTGCTTGTGTTCTTTGGATTGGTGCATATTCATCTAGGTTTGTTCCTTTTCTTCCATAGTTGAGATGTTGGAGGATTAGATGAGTTATTTATTAAGATGATGGTCACATTAGATGTTATTGTAGGTATTTTGAGGAGCACAAGAGTGTGATGGAGATTCATATAATTTTATAGATAGCTATGAAGTATTTCATCAATCTTGCACAAGAAAATAAATTCTTTTATGCAAGATATTTTTAGCTGATAGGCTATGTATTGTAGGAGCTTTGTGTCGGAAACCTGTCTCGTGCCGGCAAACTACGAAAATTTTCCACAAAACTGGTAATAGTTTCAGTGAAATGCGAAGTTGAATCTGTTAAATTTTGTAGGTGACTTCCAATCTTCTATCAAATCTGCATTTACTCCACCACCTGCAATCAGATTTCTCCACCGCCTACAATCGGATTTCTCCACCGCCTGCGATCTGATTTGAACTTATCTCCGTCCTTCATCGCCCACTATCTCCTCTATGCACTAACACTGGATATCTTAACCACCGAAGAGCAGATGTTATGAGAAACAATCGATTCTTTGTGCATCACTCATGGCTTCGCTCCAAGACTGTATATGATGCATTGCTTCACCATCAATCAATCTTTTGTTCATTCTTCAGGGATTCTCACCAAGACTGGCACGTTTCTTAAACATGGAGGAGCAGATGTGACGGAAATCAATCAATCGTCTGCATTATTCAGTGTTTCCCACCAAGACGGGATATGATATTTCTTAAACCACAGAGGACCGGATGTGAAGGAAAGTATAGCCAGCCTCATCTTTCATAATCTCTTGAAAACAAAGGATGCAAGGTGTTTTTCAACAAGAACTCAATCCAAGCTGGGGAAAACATGCCTCAAGCAATAGAAGAAGTCATTCACTCAGCCTCTGTTCATACTGTCATATATTTTCCCAATTATGTATAGTCGGTTTCGTGTTTGAAGGATCTCCACCTCATCCTCAAAACAAGGGCTCCCATCATTCCTGTGTTTTGTGTAATTCAGGCTTGCGAGCTTCGAATGAAGAACAAAGAGAGTGTGTATGCTCGAACATTACAGAAGCACACTGGAAGGTTTGAGACTCGTGTATTGAGGAATGCAAGAAGGCCCTTTCTAAGGTTTCGTTCATCAAGGGCTATATTTTTGAGGGGTAACAAAAATCATTTTACTTGTTCTCTTGCTCTGTTTTCACGTGTTTTCTCATTCTTGGTTACTTTACAGACATTAATATTAAATGGAATTTGAATATATGAATTAATCTTAAAGGAAATTAATCCCGAATTATTTTCCCCAATTTTAAACTTGGTAAGATGCACTGTCATTTCAACCCGGTCGAATCTGTAGAGGGAGAGACATCTTTACCTGAAACAAGCATACCCGTCGCTTGCTGAATTTCCTCTTCTGTAATCTACAGATGGCTTTCTCCAACAATCTATTTCCTGTAGACAATGAAATCGAAGAGAGCAGCACAGGGAGCAGTGTCGCTTCTGTAAGTGACAACCTTCGAGAATGGAAGTATACCTGCCTGTGCAAGAAGTGATTATTGTGAGGGGTTCAAATCGTTGTGCCACAATGAATACAGGCTCTCTGAATTTTTATCTCTGGCCTTCACATTGGACTGCCAGATCTTACCCTCCTGCTTCTCGCCCATTTTTCTGCAATTCCTTAACCACTATACAATAGGTGTAGATGCATCATTTACGAGCTTCATGAATAGGTGATATAATACACGAATGTGGCTATGTAACGCATGTGTGAGGTGATAGTTTTGCTGCTTCTGGGTATCAACCATTCTAAAACAAATGGTCCGAAAGGGGTAAGATTCAGAATAGTAGACGTTTCCACCATTGATATGGTGGCACAAATTGAGGGACATGTTAGTTATTATAAAATATTGGTGACAATATTTTTTAATATAATGTGTTTATTATCATTGATTTAATATTTATTTAATTATTTTACTTTTTCAAAATATGTTAATTATTTAATCTTATTTCATAATTATTTCACTGCATTTTTAAATATTGGGATATGTTAGTTATTTTTAAGTTTTAATGTTTATAGTTATAATATGAGTTTTTTTGTTTTATTTTCAATGTTGAATGTCAATTATAAACTAGCACTTGCACCAGAAGGGGTGCAAGGGTTATGCCGATAGAAAAATATAACACCATGTTTCCCTCTGTGATGAATCTTTCAGTATAGTGATAAGAAGATATGCAACTGCCCATATGTTAGAAAGAGCAATCGAAACATTCTACAAGCTGATAGAAAAACTATTCCAATATTGACCGGAAGCAGCGACAAAAGGTACTCAAACAATGAGGCGCTCCTTAGCCATTCAATCAAATCAATTCATAAACTTAAGTTAGCAGGAACCAAGCATCAACATTCGCCTTCATCAAAGTAGCTGAAAATAAATCAACAGAGCACAATGATAAAAACATCTAAAAGTTTTTCTTATTTCAAATTCAACAGATCGAAGTTGGGGAAATAACATTCACAAGGTAAATAGGGGCATGAGATCTCAGTCGGTGCAAGAACCAATTTTAATACAGCCGCTCCACCTTCCTCAATTCTTTCCCTCAAGCGCTACTCACTACTCTAAACCCCTTATACGATGTTATTTTCCTTTCTCGTTGCCAAAAAAACATTAACCCAACCAAATCGCTCAACAAACATAGAACGGTTTCTACAGTTGCCACCAACTAACACTTGGATCGACCTATTCTCCAATACCCTTCTCATTCCATCTGGCTGCTAGCAAAACTATTCCAAACAAAATGAATTGATTAAACACCTGCTCTGCTCAAGTCGATCTATGTACTCAGGGAGACAAAGCAACTAAGAAGCAATAACCTCCTTTCTTCTTCTTGGCCGCCACTCTACTCACAGCCGAGTAGCCACTCTCAAGAACCATTTCTTTTTTTCCTACTCCATCCTCTTTTTTCCCTAACTACTAACCACCCCTCTCTATCACAGAGTCTTCTTGTAAATTTATATGCATTTATTGCAAAAAGATATTGTAAATTTCATCATTTATTCCAGCAGAGATATTTATTAGATTATTACTTTTTTTGACGAACAACCTGGTTTCCTACTAGATGAAAGAGGTCAAACAACTTGGTTTGGAGTGTGAAACAGGTTTAGGCACAAAGCTCATACAATATATAGCCTATCGGCTAATTATATAATTATTCTTCACAATTTGTCGCTAAAAGATATATGATTAGATGGAGGTTTGCTTTATCTATTGATGTAGTATCATATTTAATTAAGTGTTTTTATCTTTTATGATATTTTAAATGGTGACTTGTATTGTAGTTCAAATGTGATGATAAATTTGATTTTGGGGTTGCCCATAAAATAATAAGACATTTTATATTTAAAGTTTATTAAAACTTTAAAATATTAACTATTAAATATTAAATGTCTTTATAAATACATTTAACTAAATTATTTATAAAAATAAAATAAAATAATGAACAATATTAAATAATCACTTAGGGGAGAGGGGCCTATAGTGGAGCAGGGACCAATAGTGGGATAGAAGTAGTCCTTAGTGGGCCCCATAGTGGAGCACCTTAATATCCAATTACAAAACACTTTTTATCCACAAATTACACAAACTAACAAATCATGTGATGTCACATCAGTGCACCAATAAAACACGACTTGGTGCACCACTATCGCTCACTTTTTTTGTTGCCTTTTTGGATACCTCAACAAAACAACATGTTGATGTGGCATCACATTTGATGATGTGACCCTAAAACGAAATATAGAAGCATGTGAGTTGGCAAATAAACTATTGTACAAAATTGGGTGTGATTTGAAATTTCGACATAAGATTTTGAGAAACGCATATTTAGGGTGCTCCACTATGGACCCCTCTCCCCTATACATTTAAGTTTACTAAACTTTCAATCTTTATTTAAATTATAATTTAATTTTTTTAATTTTTTTTTCCACTTTCCTTACTCAAAAAATGCCAAAAACTTGATGGTTATAATTATAATAGGATTCTCAAATGCCAAAAACCTGATGGTTATAATTATAATAGGATTCTCATAAAAAATAGTTTTCATTAACCAATATTCTATGTTTTAGATATTTCTGTGTAGAAAAATAACAGTGATATAAATCTAAAATAACCCTCTATTTCTATCCTTCCAAGTAAGGGTGCAGTCACCATCGGCCTATGCAGTCCAAAAGAGTAGAACTGTGTTCGAATCATGTCCAGGTTATTAAAGTAAAAAAATAAACCTTATTGTGAGTCTACTGTGCAATAGTGGATTCTTGTTTTATTTTCCTTAATTTGCTGTGCAATAACAGAACACCAAGAAACAGGAGCAGACAAAGAATCAATTAAACATTGATTTCTATATATATTAGATGATTCAGAAAAATATTTTGTTATACAACTTAATTGAGAAAATAAAAGAATAATAAATGAAGGAGTGGATGGAAGGCCTTCTCATTGAGAATAATTCAAAAATTTCAACCAGAAACTAAACTTTGAGCGCTCTCTTTTCATCCCCGCCCAATTTTTTTGCTTGGTCATTTTTATTTTTTTTAATTAAAATTCAAAAGAGTTCTTTCTTTCTTATCAATTTAACATTAAAATATTATAATAACAAACTTTCTTATTTCTATAACGTTCGGGTTCGAAACCCTTACTGATACTAGACTCTCACTATTGCAGGCACTTGCTTGAATTGCACGCGCAGTGGCTGCAAATTACCGACAGCAACCCAACCATTCCCCTATTTTAACCAAAGTCTGGTTGTTTCCAGAAAGCTTCTCCATGGACCAAACTTTGGCTCCCGAATTATTTTCACAAATAGAATGTGCATAGATTGCAACATGCACAACCGTATTGCGTTGAAACAACGAAGTGTTTCCAGGGCAAATATGATGGAGTACCACAGGAAGCCCTTCCCTAGATTTTTCCTGCACAACGTATTGCAGACGAGTTTTAGTGAGAGCAAGTCCTCGTCCTTTGCCTCCTACAGCGGCCAAAATGAAGTAATCCAGCCCTGATTGCAGAGGGTGACCCTCTGTGTGTCTAACATCATGGCATTGCTTCCCTTTGCACTGATATCACGACCATTGAAGCAGCCAAAGACTGGAGTATCACTGATGACAAGTGAATGGCCATCGTGAATGCAACTTCTAACAAATTTCTCTTCACACCTGTTTCAGAAATTCTGAATACTTATTTAAGCTAGCTTTAATTCCAATCTCTGCAAACCAGAAGCACAATTCCGTTAGAAACATAAGAATAATCATAAAAAGAAAAAGGAAATAATAAAATAAACAATAAGCCTGAATGATAATAAGGATTTCACTGTTACATTTGGAAGGAGGCGACAGTAAGCTTCTATCGTCACAGCTTCTTGAATGCCTCTCTCAACGCAGCTTGGAATGGGAAATAAGAGTTCAGTGATGAATTGATCAACTCATGTCCAGTGTATTTATGGACATTTTGGGCGGTGATTAAAGGCGGCGAGATTAACAGCAAGACATATAGGTATTAATGAGAAAATATTCTGCAGGTAAATGAAATCTATAAACATTAATGTATTCAAACGATGATATTTTAAACAAGATTTTTCCAGCCTTTCAAGCGAAAATATTAACTGCGAGCAGAAACGATACGACACCAACGCAACAACAAGCTGTTTCCAGTGCTATCAAATGGTATCCCGGCGTGAGACAGGTTTCAGACCAAATCTCACACTATATATAGCCTATCGGCTAATAAATGTAATTAAGAAAAATAAATGTGAAAAATAAGGCATATTTGAAATTTTATTTATACTACTAAGAATCATTCTTTCAAATTGCTATACCAAAAATTATAATTCAAAAGCAAATTATATTTGTTTCAAACATTTATAAATAAAATATCTTCTATATGAATTTCAAACTTCTATTACAAACTTATATAAACACAACAGATAAATTATCATGTATGCATACATATACTTTTCTATTGGCGTACCCCTTCCACCCCTCGTGGTGCAAGTGCTAGTTATTTATGGTGCATCTTTAGATGTGTGTAGTCACATTAATATTTATTATGGCACACTTATAAAGTTGTATGTAACATTGGTTAGATATTTTATGTGTGGGCTCCACATTAGAAATATATTTAATCTTGAAAAAAATAGTACTAATAAGTAAATGTTGGGGTCAATGGCTTTGTGCACTCATGGTTTTTCTACTACCACATGGTTGTTTTATGTGAGCTTGAATCTATAAAAGCAAGCACATGTTTAGTGGTTGGGATTGACTTGTTGGCTAGTTGACTTGGCTATCATTTTGTATTGTTCTCTTTTGTAGAGTACATATGTGAAACATGATATGCATGGTTACCCATTATTCTTGGAAACATGGAAGATGCATTGGAGGAGCTTGATGTTTCCAAATTATTAATGGAGACTTTGAAAGTGTATTATAATGTTTCATTGTTGAATAATACATTGAGTGTGGATTCTTTTCTAGGTTGCATTTTTCCCTCTTGAAATTTTTTCTATGGTATATTTTGTGTAATCTTGTGTTATGTCTTTGGTCTTTACATTACGATTATTTTGCAAGTTTATATGCATGTTTTTCTCTCATAGAGTTATGTAGGAAATAGTTTGATCAACCTAGTAATTTTCTAACACACACACACACACACACAAAGAGAGAGAGAGAGAGAGAGAGAGAGAGAGAGAGAGAGAGAGAGAGAGAGAGAGTAAACAAAGAACTAGCCTACAAAATTAAGAAATGGTGGTTGTAGAAGGGTTGATAAGTTTGTTGTGTAATAAAATTGTTAGAAAAATATTGTCAAGATCAACTACTAAATATTGTATCATAAGCAACACAAAATAAAGTAACAAAATGAAGGATCATCACTCAAAAAATTTGATACAATATTTTTGAAGCGTATTGTCTACGCAACCAATAGAATGCACATTTGATAATATTTATTAAGTAATTGAAAATCAAAATAGAACACTTTTTATTTTCAATGAATTAATAAATTCAATCAAATATGCATTCTATTGGTTGGGTAGATGTTGCCTTTTGAAGCGGGGAAAACAATTTTGTGGAAGAAAAACTTGTGTTTTAACAGAGATAACATTTTAAATATTACAATCTCTATAAAAATGTGAGTGTTTAAATAACAAGATATTTATCACACTTAAAGAAAGGGAAGAAGAACTATTTTATAGAGATAAACACAAGAGTTCTACATTAAATCATTTCTAAATTTGTCACTCTACATTAATATATGTCTATATGTCCTTTTCCTCGTGACGAGAGATGAGCACAAACATACATGCAAAAAAAGAGGTTATATTCTAATATTATTTGGAAGGAATATAAAGCCATGAACATAGGTAGTTAAAATCTAATATTTCTTGTAAGAATTATGGTAACACCTAAGAAAAAATAATGCTCTAAGGAATCTTTAGCCAAAAGAAAAATGAGTTTAAAATTAGCTAAAGTAATAAATATAAAATAATAAAATCTTAGCTACCTCACTAAATACATAATCTCCTTAAGGGGTTCATCCCATACTGTGATGGTTAAGTGATGGAGTTTTTGTTGTGGTCACCAAGGTTCAAATACCCATTGGGATACTATGATCACAAGTCGTGTGCACTTGCTTATCTAATATATTTATAGATTTGGTCCTCAACATTGATGCTATTGGCATTCATTGCAAGTGATTCAATGCTCTAGATTGTGCTCCAAACCCCTGTTGGACTAGTGTGCTCATGGGATTTTACCCTCTTTTCCCCTACTAGGTTGTTGGGCTTGTGTGCTCACAGGCTTTCACCCTCTTTGCCCTTGCTGGGTTGTTGTGTTCACAAGTTTGAAAATTTCATGTTGATGATGTGCATTTATGTTAGGGATGAGGTCCCCCATTTGTGACCTCACCTGGTTGGGCTAGGTTAAAAATCCCTCCTTGCAACCTTAGTTGCAACTTACTAGTAAAAAAAAAAAAGAAATAATTTCCTTAAATGCAAAAATAATTTATACATGGGGTTCATCCCATAGTACGATGGTTAAGAGGTGGTGTTGTTGTTGTGGCCACCAAGGTTCAAGTCTCCGCTAGGCTATTGTGATTGTAGACACTATGCCTTCACTGATCCAATGTGCTCACAAGCTTGAACCACAATGTTGATCTTGTTGATGGCGTTCATGCCATGTCCCAAGCATTCATGTCTGAGGCCCATTTCCTCACTGGGCTGGTGTGCTCATGTGCTCTATGCCCATACTGCACTATCGTGCTTACGAGAGTGGACTATTACTTGTGTTCATGTCGGGGAGGAGGTCCCTCATTTGTGGCCTCCAAAGGGTGTGGCCCTTACAACCACCTTCATTGAACAAACAAATATATAAAAATAAATTATACACAAAGAAAAAATAAATCTATCCTATGGCACCGGGACTTAATAATTAGAACTCTAAAGATGAAGGAAAGATGAATTCTAACACTCTTGTTTAATCTTTACTTGGGGAATACAAGAGAGAGTAAGTTATATTATCATTTCATAGGATTACAATGATAAGTAACATTTTCTCTAAAGTGGCTTATAAAAATATTTATTACTTGATAAAAAAAGAGAAGAATTTGGTTTCCACCAATAATTATTTGAATAATATGATATTGAAGTACAATGTGCTTTTATCTAGTATTCTTTTCCAACTTAATTTATTTTCTTGTCATAATGCAATGGTATTGGACCATTTTCATGGGAGGCCCAACTCTTCAAGAATTATTTTAAGACAAAGAGCCTCCTAGTAGCTTATGTACACCAATTTTATGTTTCTTCTTTAGCATAATCATTCCATACAACTTTATAGACAACTTTGTTTGAGTTTCACATGCCATTTATATCTATGTATGTTAGCATTTATAGAGTGCACAATCCAAAGTATAATGCAAAATATCACATGCAGTCATAGAACATTGTTTATCAATCCAACACACCTTCTAGTGTCATTTCATGACATGCTCCTTGTTAGCACAATGTGTGACTAGAATTATAATTGGTTGAAGATGAAGTATCATAAATGATCAATTGGTTTAAATTCCATAATAAACTATCTTCACAATCATCTAATCGACAAATACATAGTCATAACATAAATAAAAAATATGACAGATAGGAGTAAATACAAACCCAAACATTTACCTTGAGAGTATGTTGTGCAAAAAAATCATATATTAATAAAAAATGTATTATATTTCTCATATTTTTTTGTCTATACCTCTTGTCTCCACATTGTTTTCAAAACTTACCACACATTTGATTCTTCCTCTAGGTTGTTTGTTAGACCACAAGAGATCCAAATCATTGGTCTTAAAGTGATTAATCTTGCATGTCCTATCAAATGAGATCTGAGTATATGAGGTGATGTCAAACCATTAGATCTATCAGATTACCTCCAATTTCTTTCAAATGCATTTAAATGGAAAAAGTGCAATATTTAGTCCACAAAATGATCAAAGATGAAATCGTAAAGCTCTTGGAGAACACAATTTTTTTGTTTAAACACTTTGTCAAGTCTTTGAATGGGTGGTTCCATTGGCTTAATCATTAAGTAAAGCTTTTAATGGTTGAATTTTCCTTAGGCAACAAGTGAATTTCTATGTTCCTATGTTTGAGGATAAAATAAATGTCTACATAATAGATAACTAGTTAGATTAGTTAGTGTATGAATGAATTTTCTAATGAATAAAATATCGAGATTTCACTTCTCAAATTATCTTTACTTGTAAAGAAGTGGCAAGCCCATACTTTATGGGAGGAGGACTAGATAGAAGGACGATTTGAGAAAATTTGGAAAATTTCCTAGAAGCCTTCAAGGACGAACAACAATACCATCCTAAATCTGTCAATGAAAAACACTATATTTTGTGGCAACAAGTTGATTGATTAGTCTATGTCTACACTAATGCCTTCCATGACATTTGTACAAAGTTGAGCATATTTGAGTTAGAGCAACTTAGAGTCCTCCAAGTATTGTAGTAGATGTTGGGAAAACTATTGTTAGTGTTCACATGTTTGTTAGAATTATAGGATACATACAAAAAATGTTTGTTAGGAGTTTGTATATTTATGTGTGTTTGTTATAGTTTGGTTATCTTTTATCCCATGATGTAAGGGATTTGTTACGAGAGTTCTCCTATAATATAGGAGATTCAATTCCTATATATTGGCATATGTAATCCATGATTAAAAAGGCAAGTGTAATAGAAAATAATATTATTTGTAGCTGTAGCATTGCTTCTTGATTTCTAATAGTGGAATGATTCTATTCATTTAATCTAAATTGAAGTTACCCAATATTGAGATAATGGGAGAATCCTATCATCATGACTATAATAAAGGAATCAAAATTGAAGGGTAAACATGGAAAACCACCAAAGATAAAGAAAATTCCTTTTTAGACAAGAGAAAATTATCTAATACTAGTAAATATTGTGACAAAAAAAAATCAAATATCCACCCTAATGTAGAGTGATGTAGAGAAGAGCCTATTAGCACATGTAGAAATAGAGTGTTCCCATGAGATAAAAATGGAGAATAAAAACCTTGAAGTTGCCTATCTTAGAAAAATAACCATATTGACTGCATTAGATGTTGAAGTAGAGTGCCCATTCATTGACAAATGTGGGTATGAGGAAAATCATTAACTTTTCTAGTTGATGGCAATAGCATGGCAATCTCATCTTTGAATTGACTAGTACACTCTTGAATTTTCCTTGCCTCATTTGTAACCTTATAGTTTGGGATTGATTAGTTAATGCAACACTATAGGTATACATGTCATACATTAATGCCATTTCTCATATGCTATTCATACTTTTTTTATGATGAGTTAGTATATGACATGAGGGATTTTTAGTAGTGATTTGTTATCAATTATATATTATATATTTTTTGGTTTTTGGGTTATGAAAAAAAGAACTTGTTTGGTAGCCTATGCTTTCACCCCAAATTCGATACTAGTTTTATATATGTAGCACTATATCACCCTATAGTAGATTTCTTAATTTGTTGAAACAAATTTAGCTCTCCATTATATATAACCTAGTTTGGGCCTTGTTACTTAGAAGTTATAGAAGCAATCTTTAATCTAATTCTAATCATTTATGATTTTTTATTTTATTTTAAAGTTATGGTTCAGTTGTCACCATTTTAGATTATTTTTTTTGTTGGATTTTATGGTATCACTCCCATCATTATTGCTAATTTAGGGAAAAGGGTGGTTGTACCTCCAATTAAATTATATGCAAGTACGGGCAAAGAGTGGTGAACCACCAATAAAATTATAGGAAATTAAGAGCAAAGTGTGGTGATAAGAAAAATGTGTTCAGTCACTACAAAATTATGGGAATTTAGGGTTAATGTGTTTAATCACCCATGCAAATTTTGTTAGGTTTTAGTGAGATAGAAAACTAAAACCTTAGCATGATTGTGGATTCTCATTTGAGAAAAAAATCTCCATTTATTACTTGCACATTCACTTCATCCATTTTTCACATTGCAAATATGTTATTTCTAGATTTGCATTTATCTATCCATTATCAATTTTGAGACAAGAGGGTGCTTTCTCAAAACTTGGAATATATACAAAGGTTAAAATTCAATTTCAATTTTCCATTCCTAGTGAATTTTGGAGAAATATTATACTTAATTATCAAATTGCATAACATTTTATATAGAGTATTATTTGATTAATCTCTATAACTACATTTCTCATGTAGACCTCTATATTTCTCCTGTGTTAATATTGACATAAATGTTATCATTGCATAGAATTGTGTACTTTTTATTGCATATTTCTCTTGTGTTGATATTGATATAAACATTATCATTAGATAAACCTACATAGTTATTTTTTTGTTCTATATATTTTATGTATACTATACTAATGGTCTTGCACCACTGGTTGAGTAAAGTCCACGTTGTATTTAATTGTAAATGGTTTCTTTGTGAAACTTCAATAGGATTTCATTTTGTTTCATATCAGATCTTTGAAATTTAGAGTCTAGAATATTAATTTTTGCTCATTGTTTTGTCTCTATGTTAACAGATTTTCCTCAGTGTGGTCTTTGTTATGTTTTTTAAGATAGCTAGAAATTTTTGGTCTCCAATCACTTGAGTTATTACCAACAATTGGATTTGTAGATTGGAATCTTCATTGGAGGTAGCAACTCTTATAGTTTCTATATTTAAGCCTAGAACTTGCAAAGCTATAATGTTAAGGTTTTGCATTAATGCATTATTAAAAGTGGTACAATTTGAAGGGCACACAATCTACTGAGAGGGGGGGGATGAATCGATAGATCCAGACAATTACAACAATTCTGAAAACCTTCACAATTACTAAATAGTTTTTCAACATGAAGAGCACTGAACCATACAAGCTAGTAAGTAAAGCACAACACAACATAACACATAACACTAGATTTACGTGGAAATCGAAGATGGGAAAAACCATGGTGAGAAAATCTCACAAGAAGGAATATAATTTAAGTGAATTTTACAATGTGATGTAGGCACCAACCTACCAGAGACACCAATCCCCAAAAGAATCAGTAGGCACCAATCTACAAGAGACACCAATCCCCACCGAAACAGGGGGGCACCAATCCATTCTAGAACAATACAACAGGTAGAACACCAATTCTATCAGGATACATAATAATGGAGAATTTGAAATTTAACTCTAGAGAGATAGCAAACACTCTCTAACGCCAAGAATGGCCCATTGAAACTGGCACTCCTTTTCTTCATGCTTCTATCACATACCTTCCATTCATTACACAATTGTACATCCCACTTTTATACAACACACTTATATACCTTCCAATGCATTTGAACATTTAAAATATATACATGACATCACATTAACACTCTTCTATGTCAGCCAAGGATATGCATCAACTTAGACAACATAGTATGGACCTAAATTCAAATTGTACGAAATGTGTAATACAACGATCTAGACATGTTTCCAAAAGAACTTGACGCCTTGTGCCACCATGGGAACCTTAAGTTCATGTCTTATTCTCATTCTACACACTTGATTTGAATTCTGAACGTTTCAATCCATTACCTCAAATACCTCAAACTTTGAATAGCTTGATGAAATTTTTGTTACTTCAAACTCCTTGCACACTAAGTCACACCACCAAAAACTCAGGAAACAAATAGAACTAGCATAGGAATACTATCCTTCCAAGACATAGAGAAACACCACACTTCTAAAAGAAATTCCATCTATATTAATCAATCTCTTTGCCCAAAAGGAACCCTTCAAGAACACCACACTCATGCTGACTAAATACCCAACATGGTATAATAAATACATGAACTATTTGAAGTCAGCCATGCCACAACTAACATGCTACAAGATATGATAGATTAGAAACCTACACAACATGCTTTTGGAACCTTAAGTCAGATGGAAATTCTATTACTCCTATAACCTTCTTCATTTTGACAACCTTCGCATCAAACAACCTTGACACCCTTTGATAACCACTATCAACAACAATGACCTGTTGACATTAGTTTGACATAAATGGAAACCTATGGTCAACAATCTCCCCCTTTTTCATTTATGGAAAACAACAAAATGCTAGGGCCACCACAACACTCTTGAATGAATAAGTCTAAATGATTTCTATGTTGTAGCATTTACTCTCCCTATGAAAGATATGATATTAAAAGATAGTTATTATTTCTGAGCAATTCAACATTCTGAGCACTCTCTCCTTTAACTTGGAATTTCCTCAATTCAAGATAATTATTCTTTCTGAGAAATTCAAAATTTTGAGCACTCTCTCCCCCTTTTACATCAATGGAAAATGATCAACATTCTAAGCCGGTATACTATATCATCTGAAAACGTGTTTCCAAAATAGACTCCCCCTAAGTCCAAGCACCACTAATTTTGAAACCACTCCACAAGAGCACCAATCCTTCTTGTAGCAGGGAGACAAAGCTCCCCCTCACCCTGTACTTTCCTCTTGAATCAAGAGGAGGGAGTAACAACTCCCAATTTCTATCGAAGAAACTTGAATGTCTCCTTGGAAAGTGGCTATGTGAATATATTTGCAACTTGTTCCATTGTATCCACATATTCCAACCTTACTTCTTTCTCAACAACCTTCTCTCTCAAGAAATAATATTTGCTTTCAATGTGTTTCATTCTTGAGTGCATCACCAAATTCTTTGAAATGTTTATTGCACTTGTGTTATCACAAAGAATAGTGATAGGATCTTCAAACTCAACCTTCATCTCCTTCAAGTTTTGCTTCATCAAAGAACTTGAGTGCAATGTGATGCTGCAACAATATATTCTACTTCTGCTATAGATAAAAAAATTGATTCCTGCTTCTTACTCAATCAATACACCAAATTGTGTCCAAGGAAGAATGCATCACCACTTGTCTCATCTAGTCATCCACACAACTTTCCCAGTTTGCATCTGTGTATGTTGTAAGAATAAAATTTTCACTCTTTGGATACCAAAGACCAAAATCTTTATTAGCCTTCAAATACCTAATATACTCTTCACCACATTTAATTGAGTCTCTTTAGGTGTTGCCTGAAATATGGCAACCATTCCATCTGCCTACATAATATCCAGTTTGGATGCTGTCACATACAACAAATTCCCAATCATAGAATAGTTCAAAGTTTGATCTACCAGAGTAGAATCATATGTCCTTGCTCAACTTACACCTGGTAACCATAGGTGTTCTGGAATAGGTTTACAATCCTCCATCCAAAACTTTCTTAACATCTCCTTTATGCATTTGAGTTGTGAAATTAAAATCCCTTCATCTGATTGAACAATCTACAACCCCAAAAATAAAGATAGTTCTCCTAACATAGACATATCAAATTCATTCTACATAGCATTCTAAAAGTTATTGCATATTTCTTCTCTACTACCTCCTAAAAATGATGTCATCAACATAAACTACAACTATCAACATTTTTTATCCTCTATTTTTATGTACAAATTGTTATGCACACAACCTCTCTAGAATCCTTGCTACTACAAGTATCCATTCAACCTTGAATACCAAGCTCTAGGAGCTTGCTTGAGTCTATACAAATCCTTTTTCAATCTATAAACTTAATCCAGAATGTTAGTGCACTGAAATCTTTCTGGTTGTTCAATATAAACCTCTTCTTCTAGTTGTCCATTCAAGAATGTCGACTTCACATCCATTTGATACACATTGAAATTCTTGAATGTTGAGAGGGCTAAGAACTTCATGATTCCCTCTAGTCTAACCACTAGAGCATATGTTTTCTCAAAGTCCATGCCTTCAACTTGAGCATACCCTTTACACAAAAGTCTTGCTTTGTTCTAGATCACTTCTCCTTCTTCATTCAAATTTCTTTCAAATATCCACTTTGTTCCAATCACATTCTTTCTTTAGGCCTTGGGACAAGTTCCCAAGTTTCATTCTTCATAATCTGATTTAGCTCTTCCTTGATATATTCTATCCATCCTTGTTCTTTGTTAGCCTATTTATATGTCTTAGGTTCTATCTTTGATAGTAAAGAAAAATGCACTTGTTCTCTTGATCTTTCCAGCCTCTTCTAGGTTAGAATCCCACTATCTTTATCACCTATGATCTGATCTACATAGTTATTTTTCTAAACATACTTAGTTGTAGTTTTTGTAATAACGTCTTCTGGATCTTCAATGTTTCTATAAATTGATTCCTCATCATTTTCTTCCTCTAAAATAGTAGTATTCTGAATAGTTTCATCAACCTTTACATTTTCACTTTAATTATCCTCTTCAACTTTTTGTTATAACATCTGTAAGCTTTGCTTCTTAAAGAGTAACCAAGAAAATACCTTCATCTTATCTTGAATCAAACTTACCGAAATTTTACTCATCTCTCTTGACGTAGCACTTGCTTCTAAATATTTTTAGATACCTTACTAATGTCGATCTTCCTTTCCATAGTTCATTTGGAGTCTTCTTTGTCTTGCACCTAATCTAAACTATGTTCAAAATATACATAGTTGTCTGTGTAATTTCTCTTTAGTAAATATCTGGCAGATTTTCTTGACATAACATAGTCCTTTCAATTTCTTGTACAATCCGATTATTTATTTCTATAACTCTATTTTGCTGTGGATTTTTAGGGGCATAAAATTGCCTCTGATTCCATGCTCTTCACAAAATCTCTCATACTTCTTAGTTGTAAATTCTCCACCTCTATCTGATCTCAAAAATTTGATTGTCCTTCCAGTTTCATTGTCCACCATAGCCTTAAATGCTTTGAACTTCTCAAAATATTTTTTATTTTCTATGAGATATATAATCCAAGTCATCCTAGTATAATCATCAATAAACATCATGAAATACTTGTCTCCTTGTGGAATCTTAGTCCTCATTGGTCTGTATAGATCTATATGTACCAAATCCAATGGATTTGATGTGGAATACTCTTTAGCAAGACATTTTCTTCTTGTCTACTTCCCTTCATGACATGGATTGCAATTGATTGACTGAGGTTTATTAATTCTTGGCCTATTTCAAACAACCCTTTTGAACTAATTTTGAAAATATCATCAAAATTCATGTGTCCTAGCCTTTTGTGCCAAATCCAATTTTCATCCTTCTACGCAGTGAGATAACTCTGCCCATTCAACTCACTGAGGTGATAAATATCACTTCTATCCCGCTTCCTTCTACAATCAGCTCATCGATACTTGATTCTTTGATTTCACAACTATCAACACTAAAGGATAACTTGTATCCCTTATCACACATCTGACACTCAAAAAATTATTTGTTTTACCACCATCAAGACTTAAAGTACCCTTACCAGATATTTTAGCAATTGAATTTTTTCCAAGGGAAACAAAACCACCTTCAAACATATTGAAACTTATGAACTTACTTTATCTCCAATCATATGACTAGAGCATCCATTGTCTATAATCCACATGTTCTTCTCCTTCTGAGCATGTAGTGTAGTCTAAGCAATCATAAAAAAATTAGACTTCTTTTCTTCAAGAACCTTCTTCCAGACTTTCTTCAGAGCATCACTTCTTCCTTTTTTTGGTAAGAGGGAGCTCACAAAATTAATTTTGCAATTCCTTGTAATATGTCCAAAATTTTTGCACTTGAAACATATGACATTAAAATTGAACATAGGTGTAAATGCATTATTATTGACAAAATTATTTTTTCTTACTAGAACTCTTCTACAATCCACAAACTTATGTCCATACTCATTGCAATTAAAATAATAACCAAAAAAAAAAACCTTAACCTGGTATTGTATACTTGTCTTTCAAATCTACTCTTGTTTTGCGCTTGAACAAATCCATCATTCTGAGTCATTTTGCCATCACTTGTCATTGTCCTTGCTGATTTTAAACTTCTAGAACCAGTCACCTCCATACTCACCTTAGTATTCTTCTTTGATTGTTTTGTCACCCTTTTCTTTTGATCATCAAAACCTACTTTTATTTTTCCATGCGAAGCTTTCTAACCTTCCAATATTTGATCTAGGGTTTTAGTAATTTTAATGAACTTCAACTACAACTATTGATTTACCTTCTTAAGCTATTTTTTGGTTGCAACAACTTCTGCTTCAAGCTTTTCATAGTCTTTGTCTCTTGATAGTAACTTTTTTGTTATAACTTTTTCAACTCTTTTAGCTTCTTCTACTTGAGTCTTTAGTTAAACAATATTTTTTTCAGTATTCTTCAAATATTTTGCACCTTTTTTTTTGGCTCTTACTTCTACAATTTTGACATTCAACTTCTTGATTTATTTTCCATCCCATAACAAGTTCCTCATAATATTTTCTTCTTCTTCAGTTTCTCCAAAACCCATTTTAGCATCACCGTCAACATTTTCAAAATCCATAAACACAACTTTTCCATTTCATCTCTGGATGCATCTTCATCTTCTTCTTAAGTGGAATATACTTCTTCTTCATTAATGTAGAAACTCTTTTATTTTTATTGTGGTGTAATATTGCACCCTAGTGAAATTTACCATAAAATACCCTTACTTTAGCCTTATAAAATTGATAATGCTAAAACCCTACCACCTTAAGCCTTTATCCCTTTTGTACCTTGTCATTTTTTTGTTGGTGGAGGGAATTTTGACTAGGATGCTTCTATGTTGCGCACATGTTAACACACCACACAAACATCCTTGAAAGATTCCTAGGTCAGTGGATGTTATGTTTCATGGCATCCATGAGTTGTAATGCTTCTTGCAAATGCAAACCCACCCAAAAATGTCTCTTTTGCATCCTAATTCTCATTTTGAACTCACTTCTTCATTCCATTCAATCAAACACACATTCTAACTTTCATTCTTGCAACTTCTCATCTTCACTCTCTCTATTCTTGCTTCCATTATTTCTACACAATTTTCTTGCTAGTCTCAATCTCTACATCATGCTCACACATTTGTCTTGTGCTCTCAAAGCTCTCGTCCTTCCTCTTAGCTTCCCAAGCTTGTAGAAGGGAGGGTTAAACTCTTTGTTATTTGCATTATCAATAATATAGATAGCATATAGATTTTATTTTCTTTCTATACACATTGTATACTTCTTTCTTTATCATCTTTTCTCTATTGTGGTCTATTGGCTGTCCATGGAGGTGGAAACACCAAAGTAGGGGTTTGATTGAGGAAAAATCCAAAACACAACCCCAACATTTTTCTGTCTCCATGTGTGTAGGTGCTTCATTCATGAGGATCTTGCAGGAGGTTGGACCTACCATAAGTTGGATTTCTAATACCCTTCACTTGTCATTTCGTTCATAGTTAATTTATTTCATTTATAGTATTCTTCTTGTTGTACTAGTTATTTTTCTACATGTTTATAAAATTCTGTCATTTCTTGTTAAAATGTCAGATTAAGGTTCTTGGGTTGTTAGTGCGCTCTATGAGTTTTAGATTGTAAACTCTACTCTCTGTTCGTACGAGACACCAACACACCCCTGAGAAGATAGTGCGCCAAGTTGTTGTACGTCTCTCGTGCTAACGTCCTCTATATGAGAGCCAATTAGTCTATAGTCTAAGACCTCTGTGGTCTATTCACCCGATTCCCGAAATCCTCCATCCTAAAAATATAAAATAGAGTCTAGCCTATCTTCCATTTTCTACCTCGTCTTTCTACCTTTTTCATTGAGGTGACCAAGGGAAATTTTCTCCCTTTAGACCCTATTTGTATTGGGACTTGGTTGTAGCGAATCCTCTGCATATTTTTGGTGAACTTGACATGAACCTTCCTTCTTCTCTTTGGTTTGAAATTTTTTCTTCTCTCACATCTAGGGCATGTTGCAGATAATAAATTTTGAGGCTTTTATGAGCTTTACGACCCAACCTACAACCTCTAGAAACATTATAAGAATAAGTCCTTAAAACATCAGAATGGGATCTAGAAGGTATAGCTCCCCTTGAGCCGATACCACTTCAAAGATACTATTGTAGGGATCTCTATTGGATTCACTTCTCCCTTTGGTGAGGTGGAAACTCATGTTCCTACCCCTCCTCCCCCACCCTCTACGTATTCCATGGAGGATGATGCTACTCTCAAGATTCTTGTAGAGAAAATCTATTCCCTGGACATGAGACTTGAGGAGCTTGAGAGATTCTTGATAAAAGATGGCTTTTCCCAAGCGATCCCTATCATTGAAAAGCTAAGAGTCACGTTGGGTAAGGGTCAAAGAGGAATAGAGATTCTTAGTTTGATAGTAGATATTATAGATATTGATGTCCCCTCCTACACCTCTAACTTGTGTGTTACCCAAGACGTCGGCTCATAGATCACTTGAAAATAGCTAAATGTCTCGATGCCCAAGGTGTCAGTGTGTATGGATGACATAGGTCCTTCTATTAACACCAAATTTGTACCTAAGTAGAGTAATATGCTTAAAGTAAATATGATTCCTTTAGGTTTTAGTTATCTACACCTGAGACTCAAAGTGTCTCTATTTTTGGCTTTGGAGCTAGTGCCTCTATGGGTACTGGTGTTGGGGGCTCTACTGGTGGTTCTTCTAGAGTTTTCGCTAGTCATACCTCATCTACTGATCCGATGCTCAACGCTCTACTACAAAACATGGGGTGCATGCAAAATCAACTTTCCAATTGAATAGTTCTATCTCCTAGCCTATGTTCCAACATTTCTGTCATCATAGTCCTCTTTCCATTTCCATTTTGAACACTCCTATCCTTCAATGGGTGGAGATCCCGAAATTCAAAAATTATAATGGTCGTGGGTATCCGTGGATGTATGTCTCATCTTCAATACACTGTGTACTAATTTCTTTCATAATGATGCTCTTTTGTCCAAACTATTCTCATGATCTCTCAAGGACATTGGCTTGGAATTGTATTATTCCTTGCCTGAGAATTCTATTTTCTCCTTGGACCATCTAGTCAACCAACTTCTCCAACAGTTTCAGGCCAACATCGGGCCAAATATTTCTTTCAATGATCTCATGTGATGCAAGTAGGGAATCCATGAGAAGTTGATTGATTTCATAACTTGGTATTATGCTATATTTGCCTAGATTTCTTATCCTTTACCTAACTTCAGTGTTCAAAAGGTACTTATTAGGAACTTGCAACACTTGCTGCAAGAAATTTTTTATTTTAATGAAGTATCCCTCTTTCATGCATATGTGTGCTGCTTTGAGATAAGGATTCATCCTTGCACTCCTGCCAAGATGATTGATCAGTCATGTTGGTCTCGAGTAAGATCAAGGCCATGGTTAACAAGGTCTCTGTTCCATCCGATAAAAATAATACATGACATAATAGAAACTTTACTAAATTTTCAAAATCATATAATAGTGTCTTGCAAAAATTATTAAAAGTTAAAGTAATAACATTTCTTGAGTGGATATGGACCAAATGTCCTTCTGGGATAATTTCTATCAAATCGGTGTATGAAATGTCAGAAAACTAGCTAATCCAAAAGGGAGACTTTAATTGGAATATGGTTTGGAGTAAGAAATTAATACCAAAGATAAATTTCTTTTGGTGGACATTTTCTCATGGCAAAATTCTCACAATTGATAACCTATAAAACAAAGGATTCTACTTAGTTAACAAATGCTATCTTTGTAACGAAGTTGAAGAAACCATCATGCACCTATTGTTTCAGTGTCCTTATTCATAGGAGGTTTGGTATTTTTCATGAGGAATTTGATGATTGAGTGGGTCTTCCCTCTTTCAATTAAAATGTTTATTGATGGTTGGAATATTTGTCCCTACTCTCATAATATCATAATGGATCTCTGGAGGCAAGTTCCCCTATTCCTCATGTGGGGGTTGTGGGAAGAAAGGAACAATAGAGCTTTCAGGGATGTTGCTAAGAACAAAAAAGAGTTGTGTATGTCAATAAGGAAGCATATACAAGAAAAAATTGATAATTGCAAGTTTTCTCCCTCTAAGAAGAAGCCTTCCTACAAGGAGCTGTACATAAAGCAACTATGAGGTATAACACAATATTTAACCAATACCAACTGGGTGAAACAACTTATTAGAAGGAGCACTATCTGGATACCTCTGGACCCAGGATGGATAAAGTGTAATTTTGACGGGTACTCAAAGGGGAATCATATTTTGGCAGGAGCAGGTGGAATAATTAGAGATCATTTGGGTAATTTTATTACTGGTTTTAGCAGACGCCTGGGTATTGCTACTAACAACATGGATAAGGATATGGCCGTGTGGGTGGGAATAAATTATTTGAAAGAAATTGGTTACTCTAATGTCTAGGTAGAAGGTGACTCAAAGCTTATAATAGATTATTTAAATAATTTGGCTAAAGCCCTGTGGGAACTAAAGGATATTCTTGATGATTGTAGAAAGATAATTAAAACCTTTCAAAAGTGTAAGATTAGCCATGTTTTTAGGGAGGGGAATAAGGCAACCGACACAATTTATTTTCTTAGTAGTCCTACGTGGATAAGAACAATATAGTAGTGATGGATTATTTTCTTAGTCACCAAGTTGTCACAATAATTTTTCTTAGTGGGAAAATATTTACCTTAGAAAATCGAAGTGGCAATTTTGGAACTTTTCACAATTGCCAAGTCAAACCAAGGAGATTGTTTCCAAAGATAAACTCGGGATTTTTAGTAGTCCTACGTGGATAAGAACAATATAGTACTGATGGATTATTTTCTTAGTCACCAAGTTGTCACAATAATTATTACCCTTTTTATTTTGATGATGGGTAACTGGCAGAATAGTGATTTGAGGTACTCTCATAATGACATGAGTACGATAAATATTCAGTAGTATAAAAGAAACAAGATGGAAAGAAATGATTTTTTTGAAGCCTCGTGTAATAATAAAAAGGGAAAGGATATTGGTATATGTCAAGTAATGATGCTAAACATCCAAAATCCTAAAAATCTTGCTAATGATTATCAATAGGACATATTTGCATGTGTTAGAGATGACATATTGGAGGATAATTATGAAGGATTAAGTGTGTCTTAATGGAGGGGATTCTGTCATTTCCAACAAAGGCTGGTTTGGAAGGTGTGAACTATTTCTATGTGAAAAACATGATTTTTTAAAATTTATCGCTAGAATTTTTGAGCCGTCACTTCTCCAAATGAAAAATACCCAAGTTACTATTAAGGTTGAAAAGTTTGAAATCCCAGTGGTTTCTATGGAGGATGAGAAGGGTCTTAGTGCAGATTACCTGCTTCTGCGTATAGATTTCATTACCAGGGAAGAAGCGATGGGAGGTCCTAGAAAGAGAATAGAACCAAGCAAATATGAATCCCTAAAGCAAAATGCAAAGCTTTGGAGTCTCTTTGAAATAGTTGGCTACAATGAGGAGCTTAGCTACAAATTCTCAAATGCTCTAAAGGATGGAGAGGTCGAGTTGGGTGGGCTCCATTTTACTTTGGATGCTAAGTTGATTTCCAAAGTGACGGGACTCAGTTACGAAGGAAAGAAAATTTATAAGGTGAGTACAAGTAATTACTAGACCTATATTGATAAATTATTTGAAGCCAAAGAAAAATCACAAAGATTTTAGAATGGTTATTCTAGGTTGTTGCTCCCACCCCCTACCACAATGTCTGTTACTTTTCTATGAAATATTTTACTTTAGAAGGTTGCTTTCAATTGGTGCATGGATACAATTTCCCCATCCTAAACCACATTAGGTATCTAGAAAAAATAAACCTTCCTTTTTTCCTCCTTTCATCGCTAAAGCATAGCTTGACTCATGGTACTAACCCACCCTTGCATCAGGGTTTGATTAGATCTATTTGCAAGTATGTTCTAGCTACCACCCCACAAATGAACACCTTTCATAATTTGATTGAACATAATTCAACCCCTAAAAGCTTCGTTAAAATTGAACTATTGGAAAGTCAACCCCACTCCCTTGAGAAAAAATAAAAACCAGTAAGAACCCTTCACCTAAAGTTGTGGACCCCTCTTGGATGACGCTCCTTAAAATCACCCTTGAAAAACATAACAATTCTCCCATTGCTTCCGTCACCAATAAGAAAATAAAATTGTTGATAAAAAAACTTGGCTTTGAAAATACCACAATAACCATTCCGGATGATCAGGATATTAGTCATGAAAGTGGTTCCTTTACTCTTGTGGGGTGTAGATCTACCCATATTGCCCTAGTTGCATCTAAGGGTTTGGATGCTAGTAAGAAAAATAAAATTTTAGATGATAAGAAAGTGGATACTCCTGAGGATTCCGAGAAGAAAAAAGGGAAGAGGGTTGCAAAGAATGAGAATGATACTTATTTTGAGGAGTATGTGCCTGATAGTTTGGGTGAATGTAGAAATTCAGAGGATGAAATGTTGGGCTCTGAGGATTATATAGGATTTGAGTCAAGAAGAGGAGGTTGGTAATATTCAACATGAAGGTGAGCAAGTTGTGGAAGAGGAGAAAAGCATCACTGAAAATAAGGAAAACATAAATGAAAACCCTTTTAATCCTGAGGATACTTAAATTAATACTAAGACCCTTTGCAATGTTGACAATATGAAAGAGAAGGAAACATATGATGCTAAGAAAATAATGGAAAGGATAGAAGAGAGGATGGAGCTTTTTGAAAGGATGATGTAGAATGAAGACAACTCAAATAGGTTTCAAGTTATTTAGGAGGCAGTGAGAAATTTTTGTAGGGTTATGGATGGTGTTATGAAAAGGTCATTGATGTCTACTATATATGGGTAGGGCAAGATAAAAAAGCAGCAGAGAAAAAAAGGAAACAGGGATGAAGTGGATCAATCCGAGAAAATGGAGACTAAGGACAACCTCAAGGAAATGGTGGAAGACCTGAAGATCATGGCTTGGAGACTAATTGAGGATGCATAGTCCTCTATTTTGTGCCTGGTTTTTCCTTTTCATGCCATATGTTTATAGGTGTTTAGGTTTCCTTTTTAATTCTATTTTGGATAATGGCTTGATAAGCCTGTACTATGTTATTCTACTCTATATTTTTTATTTGAAGACTATGGATATTCGAGGAACTTATCATAGGCTTTATCTACTTTATTTATTTTTATGGGTGGATGATAATATGGTTTGGTTAAAACTCTACTAGCTACTAGATAGGTGTTTAAATTTTGATTCCGTAGGTGTTGGTTGATGTGTTTTTGATTAGTTCTGGTGTGGAGATGTGTTGTTTCTAATCTTGCTTTCTCCTCAGTTTTGTTGGTTTGTCTGGGTGCTATTTCCCTGGATTGTTTTGTTGTTTCTATATGAGATCAGGGTCCTTTCCCTACTTAATCAATAAAAAAAATTTCTTGAGATTCAACTATTTTCCAAGCCGTATCCTCAATGGTATGACTCTAAAAAAAAATTTCAATATCATCAAGTTGCTAGATATGATACTGAAAGATGTGTGTCTGTATCATGTGATTCAAGACCACATTGATGACAAGACTATTTGACTCGATGATAGAAATATAACTCTAGAAAATTTGTAGCCAAGCCTAATAGCTAGCTACATATGTACATAGATCATTTCCTATTACATTATGCAAACTTGGTCACTCCATCTTCTAATCTTGCCCCATATAAATATGTGAATGTGGTCTTATTCACTCATATTCATCTTGCAAAGCATGTGAATATTGTCCCTGATACCACACTCACCTCACATGATATTCCCTTGAAGAAGGAGCCCTCTCCATTGTATGTTCCCATTTGAATCAATGGTAACATCATAACTAGTGTTATGGTTGATCTATCGAGCGGTGTGAATGTTATCATAGAGGAGGTCTTGTTTATTAATAATTTGCTTAAGAATAAGTATGATGGATCACAAACTACCCTTCACACATATGTGGGTTTTCCATTACTCCTATGGGTACTATTTCTTTATCAATTTCAATTGGTCCTAAGGTTATGGATGTTCCATTCATTGTGATCCTAGAGTTTGACTTATTTAGAGAAAGGTAGGAATTTCGTGGCTAGCCTCTATGGGTGCATTCACTTTTGTGATACATAAATTTTTGAAGTATCCCCATGAGGGTACCTTACACATTATCCAGGAAACTGGATACAAGCCACTGGTAGCACGTGGGGGCTTCTCGCTTGACCATTTTTGGCTCACCCAAATTAGACCCCTCCCTCCTAGGGGAGATCTCTTGTATGGAGGTTATTGCAAATATAATACTAGGGTCTTGGAACTGAAAGGTGGTTTTACCTCATCTCCATATACTATTTATCTGAAGGCTTATCTGCATGCACAAAAACATGCTTCATCTTCTACCCCTCCAAAGGGAAAGAACAATCTTTATCTTGCTAGTTCCTCTATTTTGTCTTTTCCTACACCTCATGCTTCTTCTTCTCAACCCTCAATGACATCTCATGTTCCTACTACTATGCATAGCAAAGGAAAAGGAAAGGTTCCCATGTTGTAGAATTCAAAGCCTTAGGTATTCTAGCTTGTTGTCTCACCCACATTGCCCACACCCACCCTGTATGGCAAGGGGAAGTCTTCCTATGGGGTTGTCCCAGCGTCTTGGCCTTCGCGACCTCTACATGTTCTTCTACCAGACTCTAGGGAAGGGCATGAAAAGAGGCCTGACACTAAGACTCCTATATCTATTTCTACTCCTATGTTTCTTGCTCCTCTTGCTCCTCCTAAGGAGTCTCCATAGGTGACGGTTGTGGAGGTTGCTCCTGTGGTAGAGTAGGATCCCCCGAACTCTTCTTAGGCTATGCCTTCTAATGTCCACAACTGATGTAACCAACTTGCGCATGAGCATAAGCATAAATGAAAGGATCTAGACAAGGAGAACACCACTTTGTAGAAGAGTGATGAGGAGCTTTTTGTTTCTATTTTTACTCTCGCTTCTTCTATGGTCACTTTTTCTCCTATCTTTCCTTTTGCTTTAGTCCTCATCACCTTGGTTCTTCTTCCAAATTCATCAATAGATCCCAATGAACCTCACCCCAAAAGGGTGCAAGTGTTCATTTCCCTTTTGGCGAAGCCTCCCCTTATTACCTCTTCCCAATATTCCTCCTTTTTTGTAGCCTTTGGACATGCCTTATACAAAGGTGGTGTCCCATATGGCTCCATCCCCTTCTTCTTCTTCTAATTCTTCTATGGGGATTCCACATCTTCTATTGAAGTGCAAGCTTAAGGATGACCTCAATTCGAGTAAGGGTTGTAAGAAATCCTCATCTTCTTTGGAGTCTTGTTTTTCTTTGGATTGCACTATCTTTGTGATGGAGGCAACCCCGAATTCCCTGAAGTTAGTTATTGCTCCTCTTCCTAAGGTTAGTTGTAACTCTTGGGTGTCTTACCCCACCATTCAGTTGACACATGACACTCTTGTCAAGAGCATGTTCAACTTGTTGGAGGGTATTCTGACTCTATCATCGATTGTTTTCCTTAGTCTCACAAGAGCTCGATGAAGAGGACCTTGATGGGCCTTCCTCCTTGGCCCTTGTTGTAGGTAAGTCAGTAGGTTCAAACCTTGATAACCCTACCCTTCAAGCTTTTCCTCCCTCCCCTTACAATGATCTAGACTAGGAGAAGGATGACCTGCTAGTGGATTCAAATTAGGGTCGCACTTCTTCTACATCTATAGATTAGCTTTGTGTGATTATTTGTGTTCCCCCATACTTGCTTGTTTGTTTTTTGTGCTCTTTCCTAGAGGAACCGTTCTACCCTTGTATGTGCTTAGATATAGGTGCAAGAATCTATTGTAACCTTCTTTTATGTGTCGTAATCTTGAATTTTCACATTGGGGGCATTTAGGCATTCTTCCATGTTGACCCAATTTTATCTTTTCATTTATCTTCATGTGCCCTTCCTCACATTTTGATAAATTTGGGGTGTGATGAGACTTCATGTATATGCTATATTATGATTATCTACCTATATATATTAGTTCTTACCCTGAATTATCAGATCCCCCTATCTCATAACTTCTTCATCTTTGCCTATATTTTCCTTGATTTTGTGGATTCTATGAGTTGTACCTTCTATGATAACATCCTATAAATACATCTCACTATGTGTTTCATGCCACAACATCTCCTATTTTTCTCTTCTCCTTAGAATGACATGTGCTCCTCTACATAACACACATAATTCTAATGGGGGGATATCATATCTACTTAATTTTCAATAAGGAGTATTCTTTCAAAAGGATCCTTCATAAAATTTCTTTCAAAAAGATTCCTTGACAAAAGAATCACTTGCTAATTTTTTTTTTTCAAAACATGAGTATTCTTTCCAAATAGTTCCTTAACGAAGGTTCTTTCAAAAGGATTCCTTGATGACATAATCACTTGCAAAAAATTTCATGCCTTTCAAAATTATTGTTCTTTCAAAACTATTCCTTGTTGTCTTGACGTTTTATATTCTAGTGTCTAGCTTGGGGCAACTTGAATAGACTTGTCTTGTCTTTTTAGTGACTATCCTGTAACATAGTTTGCAATGATGTCTTGACGTTTTATATTCTAGTGTCTAGCTTGGGCCAACTTGAATATACCTGTCTTGTCTTTTCAGTGACTGTCCTATAACATAGTTTGCAATAACCACAAAACTTTATGCTTTCAGTATGAAATCTAGCCAAGCTAGCCATAACTATGAGCATCGTCTTATATATGATAAAATTGTGTCTATTATGGTTCACCTTTCCACCTAATATGTTTGTAGTGAGATTGAAACTAGCTTTACAAGATTGAAGACCCATGTCCTCTTCACATTTTGGTGAAGCCCCTTTTATGTCAGGTATACTGGATCAATTGACTGCTTCCCCTCTATATTTGAACCACAAATTTTTGTAGGAGGGTGCTCTCTTACACTTCTAGGGTTTTTCACCTACAAGGAGAAATGTATCCCACAAAAACTTGGAGGTTCACTAAATACTAATGCTAGTATGATTAAAATATTTCTAAATGAAATGTCATAAATGCAAGGAAATGATAAAAGATAATGAATACAAATGTAAAACCTAAGAAATGTAAGATGTTTGAAAATAGAGTGAAGATATGCAAAATGACCTAAGAATGCAAGTAAACAATAACAAAAATAAACAAGACTGGAGAGGTGCACCTGGAAATTGAAATGTGATGTAGAGAGGCTCTGGAATCCTACAAATTTTGTTGTTGAAGCCAACTGGGACACTTACGCCAAGTCAGGCGACTTAGTCCTATTTCAAGGAGATTTGACCGGAACAGGTTTCTGCCAAATGGGTACTCAGAAATGCAAAAACCGCTTTTCAGTCTTGATAGTTGGACTAATTCACCAAAAATGGTGACTTAGTCCACCTAAGAATCTCAAGAAATTTGGGGCAGGAATCTATAGCTATTTGTCTACACTTCCCTTCCTGATAGGTGTCCAGTTTAGATTTTGTAGAAAATGGGCTAAAAGAGGTCTCCAAGTTTCAATTAGGGATTTTTTGACTCAAATGACTTTGATGGATTGTTGACCACTTTTTAACACCTTCCTCTTTGAAAAATCTACATACAAGACCTGCACACAAACATGCAAAGAGGGGGAAAAGGGTTAAGGGTTAGAGAATAGGGGTTTGCCTTGGTCAAACCCCAATTTGGTAATCAAACCCTAGAAAATGAAATGAAATGGAAAGAGAATGATGAATGAACAACATGCAATGCTACCACTCACCAAACCCTTGATGTAGAAATCTGAAGATATGCAAGAAGATGCTCCAATGGATGCTTGATAATGCTTAGAATGCTTGAGAATGATTAAGTAAATGCACTAAAGAAATTAGAAGATTGTAAGAGATTAGGAGATGAAAAATGAGTGGAAAACCCTTTATTTATACTTGATTTTACTAAATTTCTTGAAAATAACACATCACATGCCGACCTTAAGGTTAAGAGAATAAAATCCTGCCAGAAATTTGAAATAATTTAGATTTTTGTGCCCAGTGGGACTAAGTCACCCCAGGTGGCGACTTAGTCCCACTAGGGAAATTTTACTGGGTGTCAGGGATTGAAGTGTATTTAATGTTGTTTAATGGGAATATTCTAAAAAATATACTTAAGTAGGGCCAAAAAGTGTAGTAAGGGGTCATTTAAACATAAGAAAGGGTTGAATTAGTGATGACAAGCCTAGAAAAGCATGAGAGTTTGTTACAACTCTTTGCAACACTTTGAAATACGGCTTGGTAAGTGATAAAAAGAGGTTATTTAAGTGAATTATAGTGAAAGGGTCCTAGAAAAGTGTGAAAGTGGGTTACAACACTTCACACTTTTACAAGACATCCTAGAATTCTTAATGTTTCTCAAGGGTCCAAGACCTAATGTGAATGTGTTGACCACATTACAACATTAAGTTTAGGAAAAATCAAGCCAAAGTCGATGAGAGAGACTCAAATGAGCATAAAAATGTCAAACTATACATTTTTTGGTGACATATTAAGCCCCAACTTTAGTGAGAGGATGAACTTGCTTCAAACTCACACTAAAGTAGCTCAACATGCATATCAAGAGGGATCCAAATGCACTCATGCTGGTAAGATGATATAACAACAATCAAGAGGGGTGATCAATCCCCTAGGATCAAGATCTCATGGCAAACCAAACACCAGCACAAAGGAACACACATGAGAATGATGAAAAAGAATGAAAGAGAGAAAAGGAGAAGGAAAAAAGAGAGAGTCAGATCAAGCTTCGATTGTTTTTCCATCCTATTGTGGATCATATCTAGGTTGTTTTTCTAGAAAAATAAATGTATACTCACTCTGAGGTGATAAAACTCATGGCTATCTGCTAGGTGAGAAGGCCCAAAAGGTGAGAAACATACACTCATGGTTGGTATGCACTCACACACACACAGGTGGCTATGGGGAAAATTCATGCGTCAAAATGGTCTTCCCAGTCAACCATACCAAAGTTATACCTCCTGATAACTTTAATAAGGTGCCACAAAAGAAAATGACATTTCGAGCTTCATGAGACAAGAAAAACTTCATATGCTTGGAGCTCATGAACAAATGCAATGGCACTATAGGTATTCAAGTTGTGTTATGCAAGGTGGCCATATAAAAAATACAAAATGCAACATGCAAAAGTATTTTCAAAGGAGTCTTGCTTAGTTCATGTGAGGTCTATGACTTAGGGAACATTGTGTCTAATGTCTCCAAGAGAGGACCAATCAAAGAATAGAAAATTCACAACTTAGCGGATGCAGTGCGTCACATCAAGCCACCAAGAGGAGTGTAATATGTTAAGATAGATCACGCTCATGAAGGACACTACACCCAATGTCATCCACAAAGCAACAAAAAACATCATATGAAGTGAGAAGGCTGCACTAAGAACCAAAAAAAAAGGAAAAATGCAAAATGATAATGCCAATGTATGCCCCAACTTTAAAGAAATTGCCACAGTCGTACTATGAGCAATTACTTTAAAGTAGCAAATGAAAAATGCAAACAACAAGAAAGACATGAGATCCAACTTGGAAAGTCCCTATGCCAAGTCATATGTTTTTGAGTAAGGCTGTGTCATGCGAGAGAAAGGAAAAAGAAAAAGGAAGGGGTTGCCCACAAAATGAAAACACCAAACATATAAGGGATCTATGGATTTGGGGTCAATATGTTCTTTGTTGCAAAGGATCTCAGAACTGTCTTCATCCCCCAAATACATAGAATTGAAAGAACGATGCAAAGAGAGCGAAAATAAAGAAAAAGAATGATTCATTTGGGTCAACATGGAAGAGACATAGTATGTCTCAACATTTTACATCGTCCCCAAAAGGAAAACACAAGAAAAAAGAAAATGAAAAGGTGAAAGAAAAAGGAAAAGATTTTGGGTCAACATGAGAGAGACATTTCGGTCTCAATGTCTTGCGTCATCCTCAAAAGGAAAACACAAGAAAAATACAAAAGAAAAAGGCAAAGAAAAAGAAAAGAGAGGGGCCTTTTGGGTCAACATGAAAGAGACATTGTGGTCTCAATGCCTTGCATCATCCCCAAAAGGAAAACACAAGAAAAGATAAAGAAAAAAGGCAAAGAAAAAGAAAAGAGCCTTTTGGGTCAACATGAAAGAGACATTGTGGTCTCAATGCCTTGCATCATCCCCAAAAGGAAAACACAAGAAAATGATAAAAGAAAAAGGAAAAGAAAAATAAAAGATCCTTTTGGGTCAACATGAAAGAGACATTGAGATCCCAATTCCTTGCATCATCCCCAAAAGGAAAACACAAGGAAAAAGACAAAAGAAAAGGCAAAGAAAAAGAAAAGAGAGGGGCCTTTTGGGTCAACATGAAAGAGACATTGTAGTCTCAATGCCTTGCGTCATCCCCAAAAGGAAAACATAAGGAAAAATATAAAATAAAAAGGCGAAGTGATGTACGACATATGGAAGAATGAAGGTACAAATAAAAGAATGTCACAAAGAGAGAGAACATCAAACACCACATCATGGGGGAACATGTTACACACTTACAAACACACAAAAGAAAGAGAAAAAGAAAAATAAAAATAAAAAGAAAGACTAGTAAGGTAAATGCAAGTCAACCATCAAGCAAGTCATCCACCTCCCAATCATGTTCATGATATGCCGAGGGCAGGCAACTAGCCAAAGGGACAAGTGTGAGTGCCAAACTAGGGGAAGCACCAGGTTCTCACTCTTTGTAGGAGATTTGTCATTTAAGCTCATGGAAGAGGAAAATAATGTATTTAGACCATTATTCATCTCTTCGTCCATTTTAGTGATCTCACCATCATCATCCAGATTAATCATGATAGGAGGACGAATGATAATTTCCAATGAAGGGTGTATCACGGGTTGTGGTTGTTGTATTGGATCATTTTGTTGTGATTGGGGAGGAGGGTTGTCATGCATTGCTTCTGTCAAGTGTGGATTTTGATTTTCTTTGTTTTCTTCTTCTTGTAACTTGTGAGAAAGGGCATGACATCTACGCCTACGCTCCCTAGCTCCTCTATTTCTTTTGGTTTTATTGTTGAGTTATGTTTGTGAAGGAGTGGGTTGATCAACCATAGGTGGATTTTCTTCCCTAAGGGGAGGAAAAAAAGGAACCATGGAAGGTTGTTCATCCACTTTCTCCTTTTCTTTATAAACTTGTTTTATACAAGGAGGCATGAAGGAGTTGTTATCATTATCTCGCAGTCGTTTGGACAATGTGGGGGAAGTTTTGGGTGTTGGTTGAGGTTGATGGTTTGGTTCTTGTTCAGGTTGAAGCATTGTTTCATCTAGAATAAGAGTGTTGGAAGTGGATGGGGACATGTTGAGAAGAGAAAATTCTACAATTTTCTTTGCTTTAAACTTTTGGTAAGCAATGAAAAATAAGTCTTTGCGAGGTGTTATAGGTTCCATGGGCTCGGGTCAAAAGGCTTATAAGGAGAAGTTTCCTTTAGAAGATAAAGGGTTAAAGCCACTATGGTGAACAATGAATATTTCATTGTCAAAGAGAAACTTTAAACATTTGTGTATGACTGAAGGGACAACTTTCATTGAGCAAAGCCATGGATGGCCTAGCCTCAAACAAAACTGACCCGACTGCGGGATGATGGAGAATGTAGCATCCACTATTTTAGGTCCTATTTGTAATGGAAGGATGATCAATCCTATCATAGGGAAAGAAAAACCATTGTGTGTTTTGATCCATGCTCTTGGTTTATCATAACCATCTTGATAAAGATCATGTAATATCAAAAATTCCTCAGTGATCACATTCTCTCCACAGGTGGGATCTATGAGTATCCCATTAGTGGGCTTATCATAAATACAACCAGCTATGTAAAGAGAACCATTGGGGGGATTTTGAATTATTTCCT
Source organism: Sequoia sempervirens (assembly GCA_007258455.2). NCBI lineage: Eukaryota > Viridiplantae > Streptophyta > Pinopsida > Cupressales > Cupressaceae > Sequoia > Sequoia sempervirens. The sequence goes on from VDFB02179234.1 coordinate 87,859,156, forward strand.
TAGAGGAGAAAGTAATATCAAGAGATTTCTTAGGTTGGCCCTTACGAGGGATAACATCTATTGGACCTACCATTTCATCACATTATGTTTAACATGGGATTAGTGAAAATTTTAAAATTTTGGTTTGGAGGGGAAACAAACTTATTGCCTTGATCATTAATACCTGTAATGGATAGATGACCAGAATCAATGAGGTCTTGCACAAGGTGTTTAAGATGCTTACAATTTTTCATGTCATGTCTATTTGGTCTATGATAATGACAATAAGCATTGGATTTAAAGGTTGGAGGTAAAGGATTAATAGGATCAGGTGGTTTAACATTAGGTAAGGTAATCATTTTTTGTTGCAAAATTTGGGACATTGTGTTATGAAGGGTATCTGGTAAAGGTGTGAACTGTCGTTTTGGATCTCCATAACTATAAGGTATCACAACTTTAACGATTGCCACTTAGTTGTTGACGGGTTGAGTTGGTTGTTGAGGGGGATTGAACTGTAAAAACCCTTTTTTTTTCTTTCTAAATAGTTGTGATTTGCTTGGATTGGCATGTTCAGATTTCTCATCTAGGCTAGAAGTGGACTTGGCATCATGACTACTAACCGAATTATGATAATCGCAAAGGGTGGTACACAAGTGCATAAAGGAGGGAAATTTCATCGTTGTGAGTTTGTCCTAAAATCTAGTTTGCAAGTTTTTTATAAACATATTTTGAAGATGTGGATCAGGAATCTTGATGTCAAATTGAGAGTAAAGTGATTGATATCATGAGATAAAATTAGTTATCTTTTTGTCTTCATGTTGTTTGCATCTCATCAAATCGACCAAGGTCTTATTTGGAGTCATATGCACATGGAAATGATTTATAAATGAATCAAGTAGTTCAATGAATGAACAAATTGAATTGTTTAGTAAGGATGAAAACCATTCTAAGGCAATGTATTTTAAAGTCCTCGGAAATAGTTTTTCCAATAGTTTATCATTAAGGACAAAGTCACTACTAAGGTAGTGTAAGCATTAACATGGTTAGAAGGATCTCCATTCCCTCCATATTTCTCAAACCTACTTATCTCTATTCCTTGTGGCATCAGTGTTCATAATCTTTCTAGAGATAGTGGGCTACTACAAACATAATAGGTGGGTGGTCCATTCTGATTTTGGTTTATGGTGGATATTTGCTTTTGCATAGAGGAGACGGTTTGGAAAAGTTGCGTTATGAGAGTGGAAGGGAAAGTGGTGATGGAGTGTATGTAGTAGTAGGTCAAGTGAATGTAATACTTATAGATGGTATGGTGGAAGAGGATAGAACATGTGAGGCCACATAAGAATTAGGAATACTAGCATGAATAGTCAAGGAAGGAATCATATTACTAATGTGTTGCATTGTGGTTGTGACTTGAGGAGTGGTATAGGTAGGTATGGATGCTATTGTTGAGGGAGGAGGAGTGTTAGGTCCTCCTTGGCTAACCATAGTGTTTTTTGGTTGAGATGTACTAGAGGTGGAAGGAGCATGTTTATGGTATATCTCAACTATTTGTTTTATAACGTCTAGGTCTTCATCACATTCAAGTAGGCGATGGATATTCTCTATAGAAGGAATGACAGTGGTTGAAATGTTTTCAAGACACACTTGATGTTGAAGATGTGTTAAGTCCTCGTGAATGTTAATGATTTTGTCTTGTGGGATGTGATTGTTTGATGTGTCAATTTACATGTTATTGGAAGGCAAAGAGTTGCTAAAGGTAGGATCCTTGCCTAGTGTACTAGTTGCAATACTAGGAGTGGAAGCCTTAGATAACCCAAGATCCACAACAAGTGTATTATCGTGGGATAACATGAGTCTTAAGCTTCTTCTCACTAAGGTATTAGCAATAGGACACCAAACACTCATGCAAGGGCTTCTAAATGTGGGTGAATTGAAATAAAATGAAAATTGTGAGAAATAATGTGCTAATAACTACAATTCTAGAAACTATAACAAAAATGCAAAAAATGCTCTAAAAATGTTAGAAATTATAGTGCAGAATGTGCATGAGGACTAAGTCACTCAGTGTGGTGAATTAGTTCCAGTAGTGATTTTTTTGGGATTGTTCAGAAATTTAAATGAAATTTTATGTTTTTTAGATGTCCAGATGCAACTACAGTGTGAAAATGTAGAATTTTTGGAATTTTTAATGAAATGCAATGCAAAAATGCAAGCTATATGAGCTTTTGACTAATGCAATTTTTAAAACCCTAGGATGCAAATTAAACAATGCAAAACCTAATGCAATGTTGATGCAAGTTATTCTTAGGATGTAAATGCACTGAAAATTAGAAGTAAAATATTCTAAATACGGGTTCACCAAAATGAACCGCATTTTTTTGTAGGAGGGTGCTCTCTTACACTTCTAGGGTTTTTCACCTAAAAGGAGAAAGGTATCCCACAAAAAATTGGAGGTTCACTAAAGACTAATACTAGTATGATTAAAATATGTCTAAATGCAATGTCCTAAATGCAAGGAAATGATAAAAGATAATGAATACAAATGCAAAACCTAAGAAATGTAAGATGTTTGAAAACACAGTGATGTATGCAAAATGACCTAAGAATGCAAGTAAACAATAACAAAAATAAACAAGACTGGAGAGGTGCACCTGGAAACTGAAATGTGATGTAGAGAGGCTCTGGAATCCTATAGATTTTGTTGTTGAAGCCAACTGGGACACTTACACCAAGCTGGGTGACTTAGTCCTATTTTGGGGAGTTTCTATCGGAACAGGTTTCTGCCAAATGGGTATTCAGAAATGCAAAAATCACTTTTCAGGCCTAATAGTTGGACTAATTCACCATAGATGGAAACTTAGTCCACCTGGGAATCTTGAGAAATTTGGGGCAGGAATTTGTAGCTTTTTGTTTGCACTTCCCTTCCTGACAGGTTTCTGGTTCAGATTTTGTAGAAAATAGGCTGAAAGAGGTCTCCAAGCTTCAATTAGGGCTTTGTTAACTTTAATGGCTTTGATAGATTGTTGACTACTTTTTAACACCTTCCTCTTTGAAAAATCTACATACAAGACCTGCAAACACACATGCAAAGAGGGGAAAAGGGTTAAGGGTTAGAGAATAAGGGTTTGTCTTGGTCAAACCCCAATTTGGTAATAAAATCCTAGAAAATGAGATGAAATGGAAAGAGAATGATGAATGAACAACATACAGTTCACTACAACTCACCAAACCCTTGATGTAGAAATTTGAAGATATGCAAGAAGATGCTCCAATGGATGCTTGATAATGCTTGGAATGCTTGATTAAGTAAATGCACTAAAGAAATTAGAAGATTGTAAGAGATTAGGAGATGAAAAATGAGAGGAAAAACCTTTATTTATACTTGCTTTTACTAAATTTATACTTGCTTTTACTAAATTTCTCAAAAATAGCAAGATTAAGGTTAAGATAATAAAATTCCCCCAAAATTTTAAAATAATTTTGATTTTTGTACCCAGTGGGACTAAGTCACCCTAGGTGGCGACTTAGTCCCACTAGGGCATTTTTACTAGGTGTTAGGGATTGAAGTGTATTTAATGTTGTTTAACGATAATATTCTAAAAAATATACTTAAGTAGGGCCAAAAAGTGTATTAAGGGGTCATTTAAACATAAGAAAAGGTTGAATTAGTGATGACAAGCCTAGAAAAGCATGAGAGTTTGTTACAAATATTTACAACACTTTGAAATAAGGCTTGGTAAGTGATAAAAAGAGGTTATTTAATTGAATTATAATGAAAGGGTCCTAGAAAAGTGTGAAAGTGGGTTACAGCACTTCACACTTTTACAAGACATCCTAGAATTCTTAATGTTTCTCAAGGGTCCAAGACCTAATGTGAATGTGTTGACCACATTACAACATTAAATCTAGGAAAAATCAAGCCAAAGTCCATGAGAGAGACTCAAGTGAGAGTTAAAATGTCCAACTATACATTTTTTGGCGACATAGTATTTAATATATTTCTTCAATATCTTTCTAATTAGCTCACACATGCTCTGACTAAAGTAGGGGCAAAATTTTGTCATAAAATTACATCCTAGTGAAGTTTCCCATAACATAACCTTACTTTATCCTTATAAAATTAATAATTCTAAAACCATGCTACCTTAAGCCTTTGTCCCTTATGTACCTTTTCACTTTTTTTTGGTGGAGGAAATTTTGACTAAGACACTTCTGCACCATGCAAACACTTGTGTACTGCGTAGTCGTCCTTGGAAAATTCCCAAGTTGGTGGATTTTGGGATGCTAAGTTTCATGGCATCCATGATTTGTAACACTTCCTACAAATGCGAATCCACACAAAAACATCTCTTTTCCCTCCCAGTAGGGAAAAATTTAGTGGCAAATCTTTGCCAATTGGTGAATATTAGATATCAGCCAAGTTGAAATTTGTGAATTAATCGCACCCAATAGGGTGGCCAAATCACTCAAATTTTATGAATATCAATCCAATGCATGTCCATTTGCCATTGATTTGTTTTATGAGGCATATTTAAGTAATCAATTCGCCATAAAAAACTACACATTTCAAATGGACTGATTAATATTTTTGCCTAGAATCTCGAAAGCATGTAATAAATCACCTACATATTCACCAATACTATTAAAACAATATTGTGTATCAGGACCCATTTCACCAATTAAAATTTACAAATAGTTGCTTGTGAGGACCCATTTTTCCAATTAAAATTTACAAATAGTTGCTTATGAGGACCCATTTCACCAATAACATTAAAAAATAATTACATTTGAGGACACATTTCACCAATTGTTGTGACACCTCCATACTAATCATAGGGCCATAATCACCTTGAAAATTACAACGTATTGTTGTATAATAACACGTGATTCACCAAATTTTTAATATACCATTTAAAAACCCCATGGAATTCGCCACATATGGATTGATATAAATACAATCGAAACTATCATTTTTTCTTACACATTTTGTTTAGTTATGAACTTGTGAGATCTCAATTCAGGATTTGGACTTGGAACCTTGAAGTTGATCGTAGAAAAGTTACAAAATTACAACATAGGCATTCCTGCATTAACGAATAACAAGTTAGTGAAAACCTAAACTTAAAGGTGAGTGATCATTTCTTCATAGTGTTATAAGATTTATTTATCTCTTTTCCATTCTTGCTTCAATCTTAAAGATAATATTGAGTAGGGAATAGGATCTATATTCTCTACCCTTCTTAAACAAGAAGACATTTTTTCTAGCTTTTATTCGAAGTGAGAGATCAATATGTTGAGCAGAAAGTGCAACAAGGGTAAGACTCCTTAGGGTGGTGAAGGGATTGGGAAGCCATCAAAATGCCCAAAACGTAGAGTTACCATACAATATTACTTTGGAAATGGAAATGCTTCTGATCCATTAGATCAAGATGGAGCTACATCATCAACTCTTCCACTAAATATTAATGAAGGCATTCACAATACCTCACTAACACCAAAAGGTCAAGCTAAGATTGTTATTGAGTTAAATGAGTCAAATGAGGATGGAAATACCACAAACAATGTTCCAAGGGATATCCTGGTTAGCCAAAATGAGATAATTGACTTGGATGATGTTGGTAGCAAGAAAAGAAAAGGAAAATCAAAAGTGTGGCACGAGTGGGAAATGACAAGGAATTTTCAGCTTGATTGGGTGTCAAAGTACCCGTTCATTGTACCAGTGGAGAAAGAAAACAAAGATGAAACTCCAACCAAATGAAAGTGTTTGATTTGTAGTTGGAAATGTAAAAGAGACAAGAAGTTGCAACTTGATACTATAGAAAAGCATATGGTAAAGTTTATGTAAAACAAATCATAGACATAAAGGAAGAATCAGTAGTACAATGAAAATCAAAGGAAGAATGTCTTCATGTTACGTATGCTGTGAAACATGAAGAGAATAACCAAAGAATGTTGAAGCTTGTTGCATGTCAAGGTACAATTGAGGCTCAATTTGGAAAAGCAATGAAAGGAGCACAATTGGAAAAAGTTGTTCAAATGAGTGTTATTTTTCATATTTTGTCCAAAGGGCGTTCTATGATAGACTACCCAGAATATTTTAATTTATCATTTGTTTTGGATATTCCTCACTTTCCTAGCACACATTGGTTAGTAAACACTGGATGGGAATGGGGAAATTGTCTTGCTATAGTGGAAAAGCAAGATTTAAAGGAGAAAGTAAAAGAGTCAAACTTCATAGCATTATCTTTAGATGAAGTTACTATGGTAGATAATAATTCTTGGGTCTGTATGCATGTGTATACTGTAAAACATGTCTTCCAAGCTCATCTTCTCTATGTTCATAAAATGAAGGACAATTCAATATTGTAAAATTTATTTGAACTATTCAATAAATATTTGAATGAAATTGCAGGTATGGATGGCTTGACAATTGCCAAAAAGTTGGTGTGTGTAGGAGTTGATGGAGTTGCAGTAATGCGAGGTGATAGGAATGGTGTTTGCACAAAGTTACAAACTACTTGTGCACCATACATGCTTTGCATTCACTACATGGCCCACAAAATGAATTTAGCATTTAGAACTGTAAGAAAGTTTCCTACAATATCAAAAGTTAAAAATATAGTCTGCGAGCTCTACACATACTTTTGTCGAGGTCCTAAACGTTTCACATAATTTCAAAATTTTGTTGAGGGAATAACAATAGGAAACAAGCTTCTCAAGGATTTTGATACCAGATGGATCTCCTTGTATGGACCAATGCAGCGAGCTCATTCAAAATATCAATCCTTGATTGGAGTAATGTACGAGCATCGCACCACAGTAAACAAAGCTCCTGACCTCTTACATAGGTTACACAATATAGAGACACTTTTAACTTTAGCTGGTCTTCTCCCCATGCTAGATGAAATGAACAATCTTTTGAAGAAATTACAAGACAAAACTATGTATATTAATGAATATTCCAAGCTACGTAGAAATACATGCATGGCCCTCGATCATCTACATCTAGATCTAACTTCTAAAAGCCCAAATTTTTTCATCTGGCAAAAAAATACATATTTGAATCAGCCTGATAATTATTTATAGTTTAATGCAAGTGGGTACTTATGTATCTATGCGTGGATTTGAGATACCAATGTACCATTGTACAATAGCCAGGCACTCTTTTAGAGAAGTACTTGTTATAAAGGAAGATTTTAATGACATTGTTAAATCTGTTAGTGATAATTTGAAGGAAATTGCAAAATCTCTTTCCACAGAGATTTATGAGAGATTCCCTTGACAAGAAATACTTGAAGCCATGGGTATTGTGTATCCTCAATTTTGGATAAACTAAGATAGCCCAACCTATTTTCATGATAAAGTAAAAATCTTGGTCAAACACTTTTTGAAAAGTGTAAAATACAATGAGTAAACAATATAAGGAATTATAAATGGAGATAAGCTTAGACAACAATGTAAGCATTTTGAAAGAAGTATGATGGACCAGTTTGATTCCATGGAGAATCCCTTTGAATTGGGATCAATAAAAAAGGCTTGGAAAAACTTAAGTCAGAGTGAAATATTTCATAGTTCGATATCAGAATATTTCAAACTTGTTGATTTATGTCAAACAATGATATTGGGGTCGATGGAGGATGAGAGAGTTTTTAGTCCATTGGAATTTTTGAAATCAAAGATAAGAAACAAACTAGACAAGAATTTGGAAAATTGTTTGAGGGTGAAAGGAACTACATATAATGTCAAAAAAATTCCTTTTGAAAGGGCACTCACAATCTGGAGGTCCATATGTGAAAGAAGAGGGTTGTGCAACACTCCAAATGCTAGTACTAGTGGCACTAACAATGGGACAAATGATTGTGACACAATGAATGTTGAATTTGAGATGCAAGGTGAAGAAAACGAAGAATAGACTCAAAATCAAGATGACTCTTTTACTTTATCTCAAGTTGAATGTCAGTTTTAGGACCCTGACTCCATTTGGGAAATGGAAGTGAATTAGAAACTTTTAGGTATTTATACCATAGTTCATGAATCATTTTCCAAAATGTAGTTGATGATATTTTATATTGTATTCCATGGAACATGAAATTTTGAATCATTGCACTTCATGAATCATATTACAAACTGTAATTGATGATATTTTATATTGTATTCCATGATATTGAATTTGATATGTGATTCTACATCATTTTTAAAGAACAACACTTATCACACTACTTATAAATTCCTATTGCATTGTCATTCACACAATATTTGATAAATAACTTAAAGGAATATTAATCCATTCCTTGAATATAATCTAACAATTCAACATCCACAACATAAAAAAATGATGTGATATGACAAATTATAAATAACCCTTGATTATTTTGAGTCAAAAGATAGTGAATACAATACTAGAAAGCAAGATAGGTCGATATTCAAAATGAAAGAAATACACTTAAGTATTTGATCATCTTTTGTTATTATAGATGAAAACTCATTCGTCAAGTCATTTGCTTTCATGGAATTTACATGGAGAGCAAAAAAGGATGAATATGTTAAGGATGAGGAGGTTACCAAAGAAGAGCTGATGGAAAAGCTAAAGAACTATGAAGATAGGCTTGATGATCATGTTCAATTGAGCAATATCAAAATTGTGACTAGTGGAACCCCTCAATTTTTTTGTGTTCCACTAATAAGTATTGCAAAATCTAGCCATCTTTCTAATCTGGGTGTGTCCTAAGGCTTAGGGTTTCAATCTTACTTTTGTTCTAGGGTTTATGTGTGCCTTAAACCCTCTTAAAAACCCCTGAGTGTTGACCCCTTTGCATACATTCTAATTCATTATTGATTGGTTTCTACCCATTTCTAGTCTCTTAAGTCACATCTTGAGCCATTGAACCCATCTAGTTACTGGCCTCTTGGACCTAGTATTCTTGATTGTTACCCGTTGAGTAATTTTAAATCTTGTTTTCTATTATGCAGGTCATAAAGTTTTTAGTATTTTCCATGTTCCTAAGTCTAGGTTTAATATTTCATTGTTGGTCTAAAGTCTTGGTTTTAAGTTTATACTCCTCGTCACTCATTGACCTAGCCGAGTCCCCCATTTTAAGTGATAATGTTGTGCACGTGCAAGATTGAACTTTAAATGGTGGTGATTGGATCGTTTGATTCGATCTTGTCTGTTCCTCACTCCCTTGTTGAGTTTTAATTTTCATTTAAATATTCTAATAGGCTATCAAGCGGGTGACATGTGCCCCCTTTCCAGGCAAGGCCCATTATCATATGAAGTCAACAAGCATCAAGATCTAACAGATCAACGGTTGAGATGAAATGGTTCGAGTTAATCTTGACTGTTCCCCACTAGCATACGAGGGACCCACCAACATCTCCCATCCCTCAAAGGGGAAGCGGGGAGGTGCCACATGGTGCAATATAAGCCGTCAAAGAACTATTGAAAGGAATGAAACATTTTGGAAATATTTCAATAGTGTTAAGAAGCATTAACGCCCACGCTACTAAAAGGTTTCTTTTGAGCACATGGAAAATTGCAATGCAAGATGTTCTAATCTTGGTCGTTTGTCAGGATTGAAGGATATGCACATCGACTGATGGCTTAAAGGATAAATGACATGTAGGTTGAAGGCGCCAAATTCAATTTGGGTCATTTCCCGCCTCCTTGTTGCTATAAGATGCACACAGGTTAAACTCAACAGGTGAGAGGGGAGATGACACGTAGCCATTTTCAAAGCTCAAAGTAATGGTGGGGCCTATGAGATGATATGGAAACAAATCCACATGGCACAATTTGACTGGCCAACAACAATGGTTGTCTATAGTCAGATTTTCAAACTTGATTGACCTAATTGAGACCATTTGTCAAGCCATCTCATTGCAGGATCGATGACTAAAATTCAAAGTTCATGATTGAGGCCAAATGAGTCATTCTAGTTTGTGCGAGCAAACAGTAATGGTGGATAAGATGTCAAACTACCAAATTAGTTCGGTTTAAAGGCATAAAAGCTTGATTTAAAGAAAAATTGGAATTTGCTAAAGCATTCAATGTATCAAAGGATTTCTTGCTGCATATTTAAGCTCATTGACATCTAGAAATTAGGGTTTTCAAAGTGCCTGCAAAATAGTAAGTGATATCAATGCCCTAATTTTCAATTGCTTAAAAGTTTGCTCGCTCTATCATTTTGTCACTAGGATTTCTATTTTGTTGCATTTATTTTAAGGTTTGACGTTCAATTCGAACAATTAGCTTGTTTATACCTACTATTTCCTTGCGTCAAACCCATACCATAGTTGTAGGCTTATAATTTGGTGAGAGTGAAACCCTATTTTGAGCTATTTGTCACCCATGGAACCTAAAGTCAAAGCGTCAACAACAAAAGACCAAGCCTTTGGGTCGAAACCTACAATTAGACCTTTGGTTCAGGATCTAACTGAGCAATTGAAACCCTCCACATTTGAAAAGCCTAAGGGTAAATTTTTGTTCCAAGGTACTCAAATTGTGGATGGCCTCATTGAAAAGCAATGCACTATCAAGATGCATTAGTACCATACACTGGATGGGAACAGTTTAAATATTGGTTTGGCAATTGAAATTGTGGCATCCCTATTGGTAACCTTTGGATATTAGACATGGGAAAATTGGTTGTGTCAATTGTATACATGGATGTTGATCTCTTGAGATCAATGGAAACAAACTATGACCCAATCTCCAGAATTGTAAGGACCTACGATGTCATTGAAATGGTAAAGGTTACTAGGGGAGAGATTGTTGAGATCTTCAATCTAAATAAGTAGAGTGAAGATATGGTCAAGATTGATAAGAAGGCACTCAAATCGGAGTATGAGAAAGTAATAAATACTTTTAAGATCTCAGTATTGCAACATTTTCTAGCATCTATTAAAGGTCAAGGGAAAATCATCTTGGGCCCATCAAATAAAGAGTCATTCCCTATCAATTATTTTGTGATGCAGATCTAGGAGGATTCACAATTCAACTCAAATCCACTTCACAAACACAACTTGATTCCACACAACCAGACAACCAGTCTAAGATTAAGGCATACAAACACATTGACATCACCAAACAATGGACTCAAACTCTATTCTCAACACAAATGAACTTCAAGGGCTCCAATACACACCTAGGGATTTGGGAATTCACATGAACATTCAGAGGAATCTAACAAGATTAACATCTCTTACCAAACTTAACTTGATCACTTACCAACTCAAACATTCCAAATATGTGTGCATTTAGATTGGACTGTCCTACAATGGCTAAGTCCAAATTAGGCCATTCCAATTACCAATCTTCAAGATACCCTACACACAGAACCTCAACTCCATCCAAGTACATTAAATAGGTGGAAATAGAGCAAAACAAAAGACCATACCAATAATGGTAACCATTTAAGAAACAAAATTCTAAAACTCAGATTTAAGCCTTCCTTATTAAGGGTTTATTGAAAGTAAGTAACCCAACCTCTCATTTTCCTTGTCAAAATTTTTATCATGTTCAAATATGTCTGCAATAACTGAGTAAACCATCTCCCATGCATATTTCACAACATTCCTACAAATCCCTGTCTTGAACCTCCATTCTTGACCCAATTGTTTCAACTCTGTGGTAACAGGGCTGCATACAAAGATTCATCCAAAACATACAATTCATCAATATTGTTATGAGAAGGAGACACAATACATTTTGATAACCCCTTTCAATCAACAAAGCCCAAATAGAGTTCCCCTTTCAACCATAAAACACTAAAACCTTGTTGTAATCTGCCTTAACCAATCTATTAGGAAAACACAGTCAAAATCATTTACAAGATGCATGCTCCAAACTTGGCTATTGTTGACTAAATCATCTGTAAAGTGACCTCATACACCCTTGACACTGTTCCAAAACATCCTCCATCATTATGGACATTAGATTCAATAACAAAACATCAAGAAACTCATTGTGCACTGTTATTTTCCCACATTCTCCTCAAAATGTAGCCTAGGGAATCAATAAAACAATAGCAAACATGATACTTACAATATGAAACTTTAGGGAATCAAAGAACAGACAATATTGAACCATTTCACCGATTTCTAGGCCTTCCCATCGGTTAGGACATGAGAAGAACAATTTATTTTTCTACTGTATACCCTAGATGAGGGTTTCAGACTGTTTGCACAAAAGAAGCCACATCTTACTCAAATCTCCATGAAATTAAGTCAAACCAAGTGAAAAATGATCTAGACACATAATACTATATTTTACAATGACTTCCCCTTCATTATCAATCCGTACATGGTCGTACAAGAGACAAAAACTCTGTTTTACTAGTAAAAACACATAAATTCTGAGTTTTGTTCATGTTTTCTTCATTACAATGCAAAACTCCTTCCTGCCTCGACTTGTGTGAAGCTTATTTATGCCTTAAAGACCAAAATAACTCATAAAAATCAACCACAACTGATTCTAACCTACTTCTAATAACTTGATTTGTCAATTACTTAATTTTTTGCTCTTTTGACAATGTTTACAATATGAAGCAACTTTGAACTTTATGTGATAAATAACTTAAAATATGATTTCCTAGGACTCCAAATGACCTCATGCATATAAAAAATGGCTCATTAGGCCTTATTACAACATTAAGACATCAAAATGGAACAAATGACTCAATATGGCCTCATGGAGGCATGTGATCAAACATGTGCTCCTGCACCATTTTGTGACCTATTTTCAAAAGAACTTTTACTCCTTATGCCAAATCTTAGGGTTTGACCCAGCTACAAGTATGCCCATGGTTGAGATGTATATGGCTGCTCACATCCAACATCCTACATGTAATACACTTTATGACTTTGGGTCATATTTGGCTAAAAGGATACATGAGGGCCTGATTGCACTAAAGAATGGTGATGGGGTGATATTCTATTGGTATTCTTTATTCATGAGTATTTTTCTGTTTAAGGGAGCTACTTACTTTGGAAAAGATATGACATTGGTTAGAAAGGAGGGTGATATGGATGTACCTATCCAATGTTGGACTAGACTCTTGGATAGGAATGAAAATCAATCCAGTTTTGTGGTATTTGAGAATATATTTGATTCCAAATTGAGGAGGGTTTTGATTTTGAATATGCCAAGAATCCCTACAAAATTGCATGATTTTTTAAGGCTTAAAGATAGGAGGCCTGATTTGAATATTGATCATAATTGGGGAGACGTTATTCCCTACCCGAGCTACACAATCTTGAGGGTTTATGGCACAAATATTGCACCCCACATACTACTAAGGGATGTACCATTGAGAGTTGGTTTTCTTGAGGTGATGTGGCAGTTAGGGGATGTAGAGGATAACCATTTGAAAGATTAGAGGAAGGGAACCTTTTTCCCTACACACACTGTTTTCTCTGATTTTTTTATGAAGGATGGAGGATGGATGAGAATTGATAATGTACTCAAGCCATATGAGATGAAGAGGATCATAGCTATAAATCGTGATCATGAGGGTTTCATGGCAGGAATTAAAGCCCAAATTAGAAGCTCTAGATTCATCCATAACTTTTGTTTTCCTGAGGATGTAATCAAAAATATTTTCCATTTTCAAAAGAAATATGATAGAAAGATGAAGTGGATTAAATTTAATAAATTGGAGTGGGAAATGCAAGCAAAAGATCCACAATTCATAGCTCTTGGAGACATCAAAGATGTAATTCAAAAGATTGAGTATGTTTTTCATAATTTTGAGCAAGTAGTGGGGAGGTTGAAGGAAGAAAGGTTGGTTCAAGATAAGGGGAAAGCTATGGTAGGAGAGATTCAAGACAAGGGAAAAGCCCCTGTAATGGAGGAAAGACCCACCTACCAACCCCCAAAAAGAACAATAGTCTTTACAAGGAGAAAAGACAGGGTGAAAGAAAATCAAGCAGTGACTACCTCTTCTCAACAAGAGGAGCCAAAATTCCCTTCGCTAGCACATGAAATGCCACCATTTCTCCCCTAAGGTCAATTGGTCTTGAGATTATTGAGATTGATTCACTACTATGATCAGGAAAATCAAACCAGGATTAAAGATTGCAAATAATTAAATTTAAATCCTAAAGATCCTAATCAAGTAATAGAGCACAAAAGAAATCATAAAACATAAAATAATGAAACATCATTACCAAAGTCTTCATGCTTTCATTGAATCACCTCTATTACCCTCCTCCACTTCACTTCTAAATAACTAATTCCCTTAGATTATAAGTGAAATTAAAAGTCTATGTCTATGCCTAGCAAAATATTGGAGATTAATTGTCTCAGCCTAATTATGGATTTTCTAAGATTGTTAAAATGAAAATGATTTTATAGAAAAGACAAGTTTAAATAGACGGTCAAGATTAAAAAGACATTAATTCAATCAATAACTGAAATTAGATGAGACGAGATGGGATAAGATTGAAAGTGAAGGAGAATGAGGAAATTGAATGATTTTTTGACAAAATCAATTAGTTCGAAGAGGAAAGTGCATAATCAAATAGAGGAAATATTATTTAATTACAAAAGGAAAAGTCCAGTTATCTTTTTGATTAAATGAAAATTTAATTCAAAAAGGTGAGCGGAAAGGTAAGTCATTAATTAAATAAGATTTAATTAATTTATGATAGAAAATGCTAAAATGAATAATTGATATAATTGTTTAATTATAGTAGAAAGTGGTAATAATTAAATAAATAAAGTTTATTTAATTATAGAGGAAAGAGGATATTAATGACGTAATTAAATAAATATAATTTATTTAATTAATCAAGAGTAATGGATAAATGAATTAAATAAGTTAATTACATAATTAAGAATTATTTAATTAATAGCAGAAATATGACCCTTGACAATGGAAAAATGGTGTTAGCACGCCTAGGAAATTTTTTAGTGTCTACATTTTCCCCTCTTTGATATAATGCAGTTTATCACATTGTGTCAAAGAAAAAGATATGCCCCAGCGTAAGGAAGAATGACAAGGAGGTAGAGGTATGCCCCCTCGAGAGGACCTGTGGGTTCAAAGAACATGAGTGTGCTCTTGAAATGGATGAGAGGACTAGAAGATGGACAAAAGGATAGAGGAAAATAGATAAGGATGATGAAGATGTAGAATAGAAGAAATGTTAGAGTAGAAAAGATGAATGTTAGCGTGGAAAAGATGGATGTTAGCATGATGTTAATGAAATGTTAGGATGCCATTAATTGAGACAATTTAAAGATGTATTTTTTGCTATACTAGGCTTTGCACTTAATCATCATTGGGCGGTAAAAATGTTACTGAGTACAAAAAAATCCATGGTATGACATAGACCAAGGTGTGCAAGCTCATCCATCTATAAAATAGCTAATCACAGACAAGGAATGTCCTAACTCATACTAAGGGCAAAGTTGCCCCAGTATTTTTGTCAAGACAAACCATAAACAACATTGCCAGTGTGTTAAGGGACAAAGTGAGTGATGGGTGGACTATTTTGACAAGGCCTAGTTTTAGGAGAAGAAACATGTCATATAAGACATCAAGTCAAATGGTTTTGATCATGTAACTACCTATATAAGGAAAATGACAAAGTTTGATAGTGACAAGGTTTGGTTTCAAGAAGGGCACATCCTATATAAGACCATTGGTTTTTATCAATTTGAATGGCTTGATTGATTTGACAAATGATTGATTTGACTTGGAGACTTGTTGGCTTGCACGTCTTGTTGATTCAAAAAATTTGTTTGAAGTTTAGATAATGATGTCATGTCTGAGTTGACAGTGTCCCCATTTATTTTTACTAACCCGATGAACCCTAAAAGACAAACCTAGGGGCCTTGGGGGCTCATCAACAGATGGCCTTGCCTACATAGAAATGCGTAGAGACCTTGTAGTTCAACATGACCCTTGACTTTGTTTCAATGAAAAAGGACTGAATCATGATTTTATTTATTTGACCAACATCTAAAGGACTAACCTAATGCCTCGGGGGCACATCAACAGATGGCATTTCCTACATCCAGTCATAGAGGCAACATAGTTTGACAATGACAAAGACTGACATGACTAACTTTGACTCTGTTTTTGGATTTTTTGAAAGTTATCTGAATGTTTTTGGGTTTTGACATGTTTTATTTTTTTTAGATTTTTGAAGTTTTATGACAACCACAAAGGGCGTCATCACCACCAGGGAAACCACATCAAAAGAAAAAAAATGTAGAATCAAGTGGCTTGGTGGACTATGCTGAGGATTCTGAGGATGAAATACTTGTTATAAAGGAAGAGATGCAACAAGGAATGCCTTCTCCCCCTAGGGAGATGGTACCAAAAGAGTTGGGCCTCAGATTGAGAAAAGTGGATCTCACTGGCATAAATAACACAGATGATGTCAAGGAAGAGGCTTGCAAATAGTTCATGGATGATGAATCATTTTTCAATTCCTCTACTTTCATGGAATTTGCATGGAGATCAAAAAAGGATGAATATGTTAAAAATGTTGCTAGGAAGAGGAGCTTAAACCATCAGTTTCCTGATAAGGTTATACAAGCTCGAGTAATGCAGGAAATGGAAGAAAGTTTCCAAGTCATAACAACACAAGAGGGAAGAGAATTGGTGAGGAAAAGTGGTATCCTCCTACTTCCAGAGTGGGACCTAGCCTCTACCATAGCTTTTGATACAGTGAGGAGATGTTACAAGAACTTGTACAATTCAAAAGAGGAAGCAATGATTGCATTGTAGGGGTCTGCCTTCAATGAGCAGTGGGATACTCTGGAAATTTGGGCCCTAGCCCCAAATACTAAGCTAGAAGTTGCA
Source organism: Sequoia sempervirens (assembly GCA_007258455.2). Classification (NCBI taxonomy): domain Eukaryota; kingdom Viridiplantae; phylum Streptophyta; class Pinopsida; order Cupressales; family Cupressaceae; genus Sequoia; species Sequoia sempervirens. Next base: position 87,875,949 of record VDFB02179234.1, read on the forward strand.
AAGTCATTTGTGGACTATAGGGGAGGGCTAATTATTAAGAGAGTATCAAATACCTCTTCCATTGAACTAGAAACAATGTTTGTAAATGTTTCCCAATTCACAAAGGCAACAATAGAGTCTGTCACTACAAAGAAAGAGAAATTCACAAAAATGTATAATGACTTGCTGATTGAATACAACAAAGTTCAATAGAAGATTGTTGAGCTACAGAAAAAATGACATTGTTAAAGGAGAAGATGAAGAATATGAAAACTAGTAAGCCAACACAAACAAACTATGCTTCTCCTTCTTCACAACAAGAAAAAATGCCTTTTTCCCTTGCTCCTCCCACAAATGTTTCATTGGAAATTGTGCCTTATAATATGGGAAGTATTCCTATAGTGGTTGAAGAACCAAACACTTCAGGTGCAAATCCGACTGATGAGATCAACAAAGAATAATTGGTTGTGAAGTTGAAAATATATGAAGAGATATGCAATCAACAAGGCAGATTAATGTACACCAACAATCTAAATATTGTGATAGTAGTTTTGGAGCATCTAAATAGGGGAATTGATAAGAGATTGATTAGCATTCATGATAATTACTCCTCTATGTTTAAAGTTGTAAGAAATTTTGATAGAGACAAGGAAGTTGTTATCCTACTCATGGAGAGATGGATTCCAAGATACCAAGATCTTAGGCTCATGGCTATTGGATCAAAGCATGATGTTAACAAGCGAAACAACATTCATCCCACCCTTAATCTTGTAAGTGGAATCCAAGAATTCCAAGGAAAGATTGAGCCTTTGGAAGCAAGAATAAGGAAACTGGTCAGAGGATTTGATGAGATGAATTTTGTTCTTCTCCCTAATATTTTAAAAGAATATGGTGAGATCAAATCCCTGTAGGATTAGGAGCAAGAATATGAGGTGATTGAGTCTCAAGCAGCCCTAATTTGTGAAGGAGCTTACAAGCAAATGCTAGAGAGTAATATGGACATGATTACCCAAGCGGGGATTTCCCTTGAAGAGTTTGACAAGGAAGCAAATTAGGTTGTGACCAAATATGCCCCATACATGTTACAGGCTGAAAAGGTTATTTGATTCAATTGGCCTTCAAAGGAGGAGTTTCAGTTGTGGAAAGACAAGTATCTTAATTTCTTAGATGATTAGGTTGCTGCTGTGGGGGTGGTTATTGAAATTTTGGTCCTAAGTCTGCAACAATGGAGAATAATAGTGGGGATAATACAATACATGGCCTGGAACAAATAAAAATTAGGCCTTTGATACAATAATGTTACAATGTTGTATTCTCTCTAGTTTGAAATTGATGGCAGTGATGCAAACGTGGAGGTACTTTGTCATTTTCCTCTTTCTTCATTTTATGCTTTTCTTCCTTCAAGCTTGGAGTACGTGGATAGAATTCTAGAAGCACATGGATAAACTGCTGCAACAACTAAAAGGTTCCTTTTGAAAGGTGAGACAAATCTTCATCGACAAAGGCAAATGGTTTTTGTACCATGTGATATTTCCCTCCTTTGAGTTGAAAATACAACTGCATTGGGGAATATTTTGTATTAGTCAAATAGGAATTGGACATGTGTACTTTATGGCCAGAAGCTTGTTTTCTCCTTCATTTCTATAAGAAGGAATTTGCGGCCAAATGTACAGGTTGTTGATTGATCACAGAGAAATTTTTTTAATGAGAATACAGAGTATAGTTTAGGGTTTTGTCTTAGGTTTTTGAGTCTAGTTGATATGCAAATGTAATTTTGATAACAGTACTAGCATTTGAATAAAAAATGGTGAAAATTCAAAGTAATTTCTCTCCTAGTGTATTCGTGGCATGAATTATTAATAAAATGATCAAGAATTTTATATTTCAAACTAGAGTTGATATTTTAGATTGTATTTGATATTTTATATTGTATTCCTTGAAATTATGCATCAGATTGAATAAATTAATATATTATTAATAATATCATATTTTAATTATGTTAAACATGTACTCAATGATTCGTCACTCAACTCAATGATTAATAACATATTAACAATAGTAGCATATACAACAATGAACATTAGCAATCATTTAATGTGTATCTAGTAGTTGAAACCAAACTTTTTCTTCAAATGAATTTGAGCTTTTTTATTGATTTTCACATGAAGGAATACATAGAGGCATTGGTAATGCAAAATATTGCTCAAATACAACTCTGCACAGAGCTGAGTTGGAACTTGGAAACTCATATTATCAATATCAAATCACTGCATCACCTTTTCTAGCAACTTCCACTGTTCAGGTGTTGGAATTGTCATTTGTTCTAACTGATGTTGTTTGAATTGAAAATTTGTTAACAATTCGTGATTGAAATTGGAACTTGTATTGAATTCTTCAGTAAAAATTGCATTTAAGGTTATTAGTGGTTTTATGGAATCCAAATAGTTCTCCACATCCGAGTTATGAGGAAACTGGTCCAAATCAATCTTCCTTGCACCCTCCATCTTCTTTCTAAAATCATCCTTTCCAATGAATCACTCATTTGTGTCAAAAGCCTCTAGAAAACCAAGCTTTTTGAAGCTCATTACCTTTTCATCCAGCTCCTTCATCTTGTTTGTAGCTAGATGTACAAATTCCTTTGTTTCACACATTCTCAAACACTTTTGAATGATAGATGACAACATCATTGAGGCAACAAGCCAATTATTATTCCCTTTTGATTTCAAATCATTGTCACTGGCTTTGTAGACTATTTGTTGAACTTGATTTGCAAATTTCTCTAATTCCAGTACATTTTTGTTGTCCACTAAATATTTGTTGAGCTTCTTATAATGTAGTATGATAGCATCAATCAATTGAAACAATTCACACAAATGATCAAATCCTCTACATTATTTGAACCCAGATCTTTTGTTTCATATGCCTCATTCTTTCTCTACAAAATGCAGTTAACTTATTTTGACAAGAGTTAATTTCATTTTTTGCTTCCATCAGCTCTGCGACCAATCTTTCATTTCTTTTTCTCTCTTTCTCCAATTTTTGTTCTCACTGTTCATTTCCTTTCCCAATGCTTTGTCTTTATTTTTCTAAATTGGATTTTCTCTCATCATATTTCTTTGTTCTCTCATCTAACCTTTGCTTTAGTTCATTCACTTCTCTCTCATTTTGTTTATGATCTTTGGTTGTTGATGTAGAGTCAGATTTTTTTGTTCTTTTTTCTAATTCATTGCTCTTGTTATTTGTTGCTTTCCTCTTTGCTTTCTCATTTGCTAGGTCTACCTATAACTTTCCTATTTGAGTATGCAACCTTCTCTCTCTCTCTCTCTCTCTCTCTCTCTCTCTCTCTCTCTCGCTTTAACAATGATGTGTACACCAATTCATTGTTCTTCTTTGAAACATTAATTTTGTCAATATTTTTGAGTCCAAAAAAATCTAATTGTAAACTGCTCACCTGAAATTCAAATCAATCCATCTGATTTGTTGGTTTATTTTGAACTATGCGAACAAAAATCGTGTACTCCATGATTTATTTATTTGTGTCAAATATGGGTAATACCATGGTTGTTGTAGGCTTTGTAGTTATAGTAGATGCACTCTCCATCAGTTACTTCTTTTCTTTTTTATACAATTATGATTTCCTTTTAAACTCTTCAATGCAATCAAAAATTGGGGATGTAGGAATAATGGAATGCTTGAATGGAAAAGGACTAGGAGTACTTGCAATTGCTAATTCTATTGCAGCCACACTAGCTACGGGAGTGCCTAGAAATAACTCCTTTGTGGTGGAAATGGTAGTTGGACTTGGACTTGTCAAAATCCTTGCCCTATTTTGCATGCCTTGATCACTTGGTGTTTGTGTGGTATCTTGTGTTGTTGTCCTCTTGTGTGTAATTTGTTGTTGTAGCACATGTTGACCACTACTAGTACTACTACCCATACCATCACCACCAATGGAAGTGGTAGTTGCACTAGGTTCTCCACCATGGGCATGTCTTAGTTGTGATTGTATCTAACCTTGAGGATTAGGATTTGAAGCTCTAACAAAATTAATTGTTTTAGATGTACTTGTATGCCCTTGGTATACTTTATCAAGTCCAAGGCCAGATTTATCAACTGGTTTTCTATGCTCTACATCTGTTACCGTCCAAGGGCCTTATCCTTGGGACCCCAAAGGACCACCTTCATAACCCATTTTTTCGGCTATGGCTGCTCCTAAAGTCTATGCTTCTTTCATGGCCTCACTTAAACCGGGTTTGACATATCTTTGTTCTTCCCTATCATCATTAAATTCATCATCAATTTCTTGATCTTCATGTTCATTGGGATGCTCTATATTCCACAATTTTCTAAACTCATGATCTTCTTTGTTATCTCCAAATTTTGCAAGAGTTCTTGGTTCACCTAGCCCCTTCCTCATGGACCAAAAGGAAATATCTTTTTATCATGACCAATTTTTATCTATAACTTCCTTATCTAGAGAATCTAGCATTTTTACTCTACTAGATGGTTTATCACTTTTTTCATAAAAATTGTTGTACCTCTTGATTTCCTTTCAGTGCAATTCCATAATTTTTGCTGACAATTGTTCAAAAGAAATGCCTTTCTCAACGACACTTTTCTCCATTTCTATTTTGACCTCATCCCAAGAATCCTCGTTTCTCAAGTTTTCAAGCAAGGGTTTACTTTGATGTTGAATTCTACTTGTAACATTCCTATTGACCACAATCATTGATTTAATGGTGTCACATGGATCATACTACCAGTGACATATAACATCAAAATTAAAAAAGTTCAAAAGATCATGTGCCACACTAAATGCTTTTCTCTCAAAATGTGAACCCTCCACATGAAAAAGGTAAAGAAGGAAATAAGGTCTTCTTTTGCTGACCGAAAAAGTGTGGTTCATTAGTACTCTACATCTGCCTTACATATTCCAATGCAAAAACCATTTATGTCACATGTATTGGAAGTTTGTATGGCTCTACTCCCAATCAATAAAATCTTATCACATTATATTCTTCCATTAAGTACCAATCAGCCAATTGTATTTGTTTTCCTAGTTGAATGTAATTTCTACATGACATAGGCAATCTAGGCATTGGAGTATTTGTAATTGCTTGATGTAATGGAGCCAAAAATTAGTCTACAAAATGATTGTAGTTCCTTCAAGAATCCAACATCCTTATTTTATTGGTCCAATCATTTACTGGAACCATTTTCTTTTCCTCATCATTACTATAGGGCTGAATCTGAAGCTTGTTGGTTTGAAACATTCCACTAAATTCGAATAGAAAAAAATAGCACAAGTAGGTTGTGAACCTAAATGTCTTGGTGGAACCTCCTTTAATAATTAAAAATTGTTTATGCATGGATTCTAAAATGTGCTCAATAAAGTTATATTAGACATGTGGAATACCATAATGGATATTATATACCATTTTAAGGAGGATTGCACCCACTTCCCAATTGCTATCCAGTCTGAGGAAAATGCTAGCATTGAAATAATATCTTGAGCCCATGATCTAAAAATGAATTTCAAAATGACAAGGAGGCTTATGGTTAGCTTTTAAGTTGTTTCTTTCTTGAACTATTTTATTTAGGAAAATATTTTTGTCCCTTTCATCCGCTGCTTCATAATCACTAGCAAGCTTAAATTCTAGGACAATGTGGACGTTTCCAAATTCTTTGGTTGTAAACCCCAACAGTTTTCCAAATTCTTCTACATTAATGGATAAAATTTCTTCTTTGGTATCTTTCTTTACAATTGCTCTTTTGTTATCATCAGAATTGTGGGCATAGACTGATAAATTATGGGCAAGAGAAAACCTCATGTAACATCATGTGCCCTAATCCAGTTACCCACAATGCACTAAAACTATTAACTTGCATTTGGTTTCCAGCCTTATTCTCACATGAAAATCTAATTTTTGAGGTAAGACTACCATAGATTTTAGGATCATAAATATCATGGTATTCATCAGTGAAACTTGAGGTTTAAGCAATTCAAACTAATCTAATTTTCTATCCGAACTTGCTCTTCCTTTCCCAAAAAATTTGTCTAGTCTGCTAGTGGTGGTAGACATGCGTATATAGTGTGAAATTGTGAATTCCATCTTAAGTCCTTAATTTTTCTTGTCTCTCAACCCTAAACCCAAAGTTTTACAAAATAATATTTTAAGAAACGATGAAACGTAGCCTAGGAATTCTATCTTTCACTTACCCAGATTTTGATTCTTGAAAAGATTAATACTAATAGGCATGGACTGGTTTTGTTGGAAGTGGAACCCAGAATCTCTATGGTGCACTGCAATGAGAAATATAAAATCTCCCCATGTGTTGACCCTCTTACTTAAAAATAAAATCACTTAGCAATAAAAAGTTTTTTTTTTTAACATTAAAGTGAATGAAACATTAACATGTTGCTTCCAGACTACACAATTAGTACATGGTTGTCTTGCATTGACAACAAATTCTAAACCGTTGATCTTTGTAAATCTAACGGTTATAGGGTGATTTTGGAGGTTTAAGTTCACAAGCCTAATGCTCTGTTCATTTCATTCCGGAATGCAACTACAACCATCCATCAAATGTTCATCGAACGATTGAGTAATTTATGATATAAACAATAAAAATGTGTTTTAAAGTTGTTTTAAACTTTAGTGGACTAGGATTGACATCAAGGCCAAGGGGTCGGTAACTTAACGTTGCAAAGGACTTATAAAATGAATAATGTTACTAGGAATTGGGGGAGAAATTCAACGACAAATTAGAAATCAATCATTTCGGTAAACCCTAGCAAGAGTGACAACTTTTAGTGTTTATAATGTTTTTTGTCAATTTGATGGAAACTTTCTTTTTCCATTTGTATTTCTTTATGTTTTAAATATGCATACAAATATTTCATAAGTAGATAATACTTAATTTCTTAAAGAAAAAAACTGATTTGAATAGATTCATAAACACTGAGCTCAGAAAATAATTCTTTAATGTAAATGAATAACAAAGAAACACAACCATTTATTTTATTACAACTAAATTGCAATGTTACATTATTACATATCTTTTTAAAGATGAGTAGAGCATGCAAGCTCCTGTTTTGTATAAATGACATATGTCACTTTACATAGAAATAATTGATTCCAAGCTGCTACTCATGAAAATGGATTACAAATTGATTCCAAGATTTTTCTGGTGACAATGTAATACAAATATGGCTCTGAAAATAAATGCAAAGGTTCTACATTTATAACATGCTCATTCTAACCCACCAAAGTAACCCAAAATGAAACAATTTATTCCAAGTTGGTAGTGGTGGTTATGGGATCCAAACTGTATTACCAAATAAATAAATTTGAGATTTTATAGGGCTTGCTTACCATGCTAGAAAATGGGAGTTGTGAAAATAAAAAATGTACCTATCATAGCTTCCATGCATCTAGATAGCTCACAGTGAGTTTGTAAGTCCACCATTCCTCTTTGAGGGCCTCTATCAAAATGGAGTATGAGAATTCGCTAACTTTGAATGCAAACAAGATTAAAATAGTTATGTGGTAGGAATCTCTGTGAAAGCACTTACCTCCACCAGAGCTCCTCATCCTAGCTTAAAACTTGTCTTTGAATTTAGGTAAACTAGATCAACTTCTTTCCAATTCCACCCATTTTGAACTTGAAGGAAATTGGTCTTTTAATCTGTAACTACATAACTGGAGGCAGGAGATTTAGAGTATCCCCAATAATACCACATCATCGTCTTCCTTATTAACCTTACAAAATAAAAAACCTTATGACAATTTAGAACATTGCACTCAATAGTAAAGCCTTTATCCTTCAACAAATGATTTTAGTTGTGCTCACTATCCCTATTTATGGGCCACCAATACCACTACCAGTTTGATCCCTATTTCTTGTGAGTCGTGTGAGGTTTGGTATAATGATAATCATGCAAACCAAAAAACCAACTTAATCAATTTGTGTAACTTAAGTCTTACATTTACAATTAAAATATTTATTTTGATTGATGTCTAGCTACACGCAAATTGTACCTCAAACTAACAAGCTATCAAAATCACCACTCAAATGATATGAAATCATTACAAATCTTGTTTCAATTGATCATTGGATTAATGAAATCATCATCTACAGTGCGTCATGTAGTTTTCAATATCAAGCTATCCAATTAATCGCTTCAGATGTACATATGGCATTAATCCACAGTACCACAACCACACTTTCTTCAAAGAAAGACAATTCAGTGGATATACAAAAATCGATAAAAATAAAGCACATGCCACATGCCATACTTTTTTCCATTTTTAGTATCAAGTTATCAAATCAAACATTTTGCTCACTTTGATTAGAAATTTAGAAGAGCAACCTAATTTTGAATATTTGATAACTGTTGATCTTTGATAAACTTAGCCTTGACCATTGATTCCTTTTAGACCATTAACCATGAGCTAAATCTCGATCCCACCAAGGATATATGTCACAATCATTAATCGTCGATCTCAACTTTTGATTTTCATGAGAAAATATTTGTCACCTGACTTTGATACTCCATGGAACCAGTAATCGCCTAGGTCGAGGGGCCAGTCATCACAATGACTCAAAAGGCTTAAGTCATAACTTAATGACCTTCAACTATCGGTATCCAGTCAACAATAAAATATTATTTTGGCTATCATGACTTTAAGTGATTTAATAAGTAATAAAATGTCAACCATTGATTTTTGGAAATCTAATAGTTCTAGTGTTATTCCGAAGGTTTGAATTCACAAGTCTAGTGCTTTAGACATTTACTTCCGAAATGCAACTACAACCGTCCATCAAAAATTCATCGAACAATCATGGGTTATATTGATTTGCACTAACATCCGGCTTTAGAAATAATGAATATGTTGACACTTGTCCCCATTTTGAACACCTAATTTGCACTTAGAAGATGCTTCTCCTTCTTTACTTTCCCTCCTCTTTGCAATTGGAATATTCTTTGTCACTTAGCTTGCCTTCATTCTTGTGCATCTCCTTCATTAGCTTTGTGGCCCCACCACTCTTTACAAGCCGACAGAAAAGCCACGTGTTAGCATCCTGCTTCCCTTCTAAGATTTGTAAGTTTTAGATAAATAGTTGCAGGCTAGCGGGCAATGACCCAGATCAACTTGACGGCCATCAACTTGCTTCCCCTTTAACCAATAGGCCAATGATCATAATGTATATCCTCCTTTAGCAATAGACGGCTAAGACTAGAACATCTCGATGAACAATTTTGCACGTGCTCATACATCCTTTTAATAGCATGTTGTTTAACCTTTCATAATTGCCGAGAAATATTTCACCAAATATTCCCATTCCCTTTATACTTTTATGGGTGGTGGTGATGATGCCACATGGATCATACTTGCTATCCCTCCACAAGCCTAGATCTAACAATGGGTCCCCCACAGGCTAGTGAGGAACGACTGAGATTCATTTGTCAGAGCACATCTTAACTGTTGATTTGATCACGTCTAGCCATCAATGCCTTTGAACAATGGTAGGGCCCGCCACGAGGGTGAATAGGTGTCAGCTACCCACTATCCTTGTGGCTTCTTAATTTTATTATTTTAATCCTGCGAGCTAGCAAGGAACCAATGAAAATATATTTTTTGGTTTGAAAACATTTTTGAATTATTAATAAAATCAGTAATAAAATGTCAACCATTGATTTTTGGAAATCTAACGGTTCTAGTGTTATTTTGAAGGCTTGAATTCACAAGTCTAGTGCTTCAGACATTTGCTTCCGGAATGGAACTACAATCGTCCATCAAAAATTCATTGAACGGTCATGAGTTATATTGATTTGTGTTGACATTTGGCTTCATTCATAATGAATATGTTGACACTTGTCCCCATTCCAGACACTTTATGAAGGAATTTGGATGTGTGGAAAATTTGTCCTAGAATAGAATAATATGTAGCATTTGATATTTTCACCACCTACGCTATGGTTTATTATTGGCATACCAGTTTATTTTGCCAATAGCCTTTTTTTCTTCATTTGAATTTTTTTTTAATTCACCAATGAAAATATATTTTTTAGTTTGAAAACATTTTTGAATCGCCAAAAAAAATATTTTGTTTGTTTGAGCATAGCTTTAATTCGCCAATAGAAATATATTTTTGGTTTGAAAACATGTTTAATTCACTAATGGAAATATTTTATTGGTTTGAAAATAGGTTTTAATCGCAAATGAAAATATTTTATTGGTTTTAAAAAAATGCAATTTGCTAGGATTTTCCACAAACTTCTAGCAATTGCAAAAGATTCGCTGATTGAGATTTTTTTCTTGAAAAATGAAACAACTCACCAATAAAATTAATATTTTTATCGAGAAGTATACAAGATTCACCAAGATTTTACACCTTCACTGAGGGGGGGGGTTCTTAAAGTTATCCCTGCCTCCCAATTCTCATTTTGAATTCACTTCATTCCATTCAATCAGACACACATTCTAACTTTTATTCTTGCAACTTCTAGTCTTCACTCTCTTCATTCTTACTTCCATTCTTTCTACACCATTTTCTTGCAGGTCTCAAGCTCTACATCACACTCACACATTTTTCTTGTGCTCTCAAAACTCTCGTCCTTCCTCTTAGCTTCTCAAGGGTGAGACTCTTTGTTATTTGCATTATAAATATTAGAGATGTCATATAGATTGTCTTCGTTTTCTATACATATTGTCTACTTTCTTTATAATCTTTTCTCTATTGTGGTCTATTGACTATCCATGGAGGTGGAAACACCAAAGCAAAGGTTTGATTGAGGTAAAATCCAAAAAACAAACACAATATTTTTCCATCTCTTTGTGTGTATAGGTACTTCATTTGTGAGGAGCTTGTAGGAGGTTGGACCTACCATAAGTTGGATTTCTACTATCGTTGACTTGTCATTTTGTTCATAGTTAATCTATTGCATTTATAGTATTCTTCTTGTTGTGCTAGTTATCTTTTTATGTGTTTATAGTATGTTGTCATTTCTTGTTAAGTTTTCATATTAATGTTCTCGGGTTGTTAGCATGCCCTATGAGTTTTAGATTGTAAACTTTTCTCTTTGTTTGTATGAGATGCCAACACATCCTTGAGATGACAGCATTTTGCATTGTTGTCCATATCTTGCACTAACATCCTTTGGAAAATAACTAGTTAGTCTACAGTTTGAGACCTCTGTGGTCTGTTCACTCAATTCCAAAAATCCTTGCTCTTCTTCCCTTTTCCACCCTGTCTTTCTACCTTTGTCATTGAGGTGACTGAGGGTAATGTTCTCCCTTTAGACCTTGGTTTTCTTGGGAGTTGGGATTAGGAAATCCCCTCCTTCACTGTTTCTTTTGACCTTTTGATCTTCTCTGAAAAATATTTCTTTCCATTAATTTGTTCAACATTGTTAGTATTATTATGAGGACACTTAGCCATAAAATGTTCAACTTCTCCATAATTGAAACACTTGAAAGGTAATTTACCTTTTACTTATCGGAACCTCTTTGCAACTTCCCCACAAAATTATCTTCTTCCAAATATGATCCTCAATCTGAATCTTGATCAATCTGCTTCAAAGATACTCTAAAAGTAGCTTCTTTCCTTATCGAATCCTCACTTTCAAATCTCATTTCAAATGCAGTTAATGTTCCATGCAACTCAATCATCTTTAAAGTATTCAGATCTTTAGCTTCTTCAATAGTAGAGATTTTGGGATCAAACCTTCTAGGTAGGGATCTGAGTACCTTCTTCACAACAACCTTCTTATCCAGGGTCTCACCAAGCCCTCGAATATGATCTTGAAAATTTCATCAACCTAGAGCATGAATGTAGCAATGTTCTCATCTTCTTTCATCCTCAGACCTTCAAAGTGCACTCTATAAGTCTACAAATTTTCTTCTTTTAATTTATCAACACCTTCATAGATAGTTTCCAAAATTTCCCATATTTCCTTTGCTATTCTACAGTCCATTACTTTTACGAATTCAGTGTTAGTCAAACCACATAAAATAGCATTTCTATCCTTAGCATTGAGCTCAAGATGTCTCTTTCCTACCTGATACTGGGGAGGGATGTTTTTAGGAGGATCATATCATTCTACAACTAACATCTAGATGTCTATCTCTAAAGCCATCAAATATGAATCCATCCTAATTTTCCAAAAGGAAAAAATAGATCCATAAAAAATTGATACTTTGTTTCCAAATGAAATTTCTCGTGCCATCTCGGATCTACCTTAAGCTATTAGAATTTTTCAAAGGAACTTGGCTTTGATACCAATTGAAGGGCACACGATCTACAGAGAGGTGGGGGAGTGAATCAGTAGATCCATACAATTACAATAATTCCAAAAACCTTCACAATTATTAAATAGTTTTTCAACATGAAGAACACTAAACCATACAAGCTAGTAAGTAGAGCACAACACAAGATAACACATAACACCAGATTTATGTGGAAACCAAAGATGGGAAAAACCACGATGAGAAAGTTTCATAGGAAAGAATATAATAAGTGAATTTTGTAATGTGATGTAGGTATCAACCTACTAGAGACACCAATCCCCAAAAGAATCAACAGGTACCAACCTACAAGAGACACCAATCCCCACTAGAATAGGAGCACCAATCCCTATTAGAAAAATACAAGTAGAACAAAAATTCTACTTGAATATAGAATAATGAAAGTTTTGAAATTTAACTCCAGAGACACAACAAACACTCTCTAACACTAAGAATGACCCACTAAAACTAGAACTCCTTTTCTTCACGCTTTTGTCACATACCTTCCATTCATTACACAATTGTACATCCCAATCTTATGCGACACATTTAGATGTACCTTACAATGCATCTTAACATTTAAAACATAAACATGACATAAAATTAACACTCTTTTATGTCAGTCAAGGATCTACACCAACCTAGACAACATAAGATGGACCTAAATTCAATTTGTATGAAATGTGCAATACAATAGTCCAAATTTTTTGCCAAAAGAACTTGATGCCTTGTGCCACCACGAGAACCTTAAATAGGTCCTATCCTCACTCCACACACTTCAAGCCATTTCCACACATTCCTTAAACTTTGAATAGCTTGATGAATCTTTTGTTACTTCAAACTCCTTGCACATTGAGTCATGCCACCAAAAACTCAGGAAACAAATAGAACTAGTGTAGGCATACTCTCCTTCTAAGTTGTATAGCAAAATTGCACTACTGAAATAAATTACAACTATATTAATCAATCTCTTTGCCCAAAAGATACCCTTCTAGACCACCACACTCATGTTGACTCCATACCTCACATGGTATAATAAATACATGAACTATTTGAAGGTAGTCACGCCAAAACTAACATGATACAAGATATAGTAGATTAGACAACCTACACAACATTCTTCTGGAACCTTAAGTCAGATGAAAATTCTAGTACTCCTACAAGGGTAAGTGCACCAATCTATGACACAATTTAGGTGTCAAATTGTAAAAATTCGCAAAAAAAGGGCAAAATTGGCCATTTGGCGCTCGCCAAATTCGGCGTGCGCCAAATTGAAAATATAAATAAAAGCAAAAAACATGTTTCAAACCCTCATATCTCTTCAACTCGTGGCTTGGCTTGGAGGATTTGAGGTCTTCAACTCGCACTCACCAAATATCATCCATTATTTGCATCGTTATCTTGCTATCTTTCACGAGGATGCTGCCAACACATCAAAGACATCGAAGATTGTGAAGAGGTATGCATTTTTATTCTATTTATTTAAAATTTGATTTAGAATGCAAATTGAAATAGGTTTTTATAATAAAATTTTATTCTAATTATCAGCGAATGAATCTCCACCTCGAAACTTTGAGAATTCACAGTCACCCCCTCAGGAAGAGCCTCCTATTCAAGAACAACCTGAAACCCCTCCATCAATTCATAGGCATCCTCAAGGAACACAAGTAAATATTATAAATTAAATTTGAAACAATAAAAGAGACATTGAACAATTAATTGGAAGATTAACCGAGCATGCCAAAACCCACCATTATAGGAGAGGGATTGTTGAATCATTGAAGTCAATTGTATCTCATGTAGGAGAAATGAGCGAGAAAATAAATCTTTGGTCAAATAAGAGGCATGAGATGAGACAATATTATGCTAGAGGTTTGTCATATGCAGATGTTAAAAAAAAAAAATTAGCAAAGCCGACTTGTGTGCCCTATTTATAGACCCGAAAACCAACGCACCTTTGTCTCATACATGCAGGAGGTTCCCCATCCATTGGTGCCACCATGAGTTAATTAAAAATAAATTTTGGGAGCAGTGGTGGATGGTATTTGAACAACCTCCATGCAATAACCATGAGGTACCACAATACTTTTTGAGGAAACTCTATTGTGAGTTTATCCTCAATAAGATGCCAAATTATTTTGACATCTTAGACTTTCAGGGTAGAGGAGGGGGCTCCACACATGATAGACCTGCTGCATGACGTAATCCACAGTTGGTACTGAGACTCTTGGCTAGACCCATGGTGGAGCATGTCGTCATTCCTTCCATTGTTAAGGATAGTGTAGAGGTGGACACATTGGAGTCAATTGGCTCACTCACCCAGACCATTTTATAGTGTGTGAGGCCTCTAGTACAACCTAGTGTGGAGGAGACGTGTAGGCCTCAAGCTCCACCCCACCATTGTGGCGCTTGTGGTGTAGTTTGCACGTACGATTATCAAAGTGCTCGGGATGCAGCTGCACAACCTACATCAGTTACAGAGGTGATGGATTTCACAAATGATTTGCTGAATGGTACATTCAACATTGAAAATCAGGTAAAATTCAGCAAGTTCATTTAATGTTTATTAAATTATATTTTAAATTTTAAGAATAAGTGAATTAGTAGAATTTTGATTTGATGAAATTTTAGGGTCGGAGTGTTCATGAGATGTACCCCATTCCTATAGACCCTTATTCTTTCTCGACGTTGAGTCCACATGTATGAAACTAGTATTAAAGATATTATTATTGCATTTGAATAGTTGAATTTTATATTTGAATGTTTGTCTCATAACATGCTTTGGATTTCAAACAATTTCCTGGTGGACCTTTGACCTCCACACCTCGCAATTCATTTCCTCAAGGACCTTACACTTAGGTAGCCTTTATTCAATAATGGTGTTGTAAAACAATGTTAGCTAGTTTTCATAATTTTTCATATACAAATCTAAAAAATTGATGAGAAACACAAACATTGCATTTGTATTCCTTGATCGTGTCACATTATCTTCTTCTAATTCACTTTTTGTTCCTTTATTCCTTCCTAATCCCATCCCATTAACATTTAATAGTTCACCCTACTATTTACTCTTTCATTTACCATTTTTAGATGTTGACATCAGACAACCCTAGTGATATTGGTGGCACAATGGACCATGAAGTTGTTGT
Source organism: Sequoia sempervirens (assembly GCA_007258455.2). NCBI lineage: Eukaryota > Viridiplantae > Streptophyta > Pinopsida > Cupressales > Cupressaceae > Sequoia > Sequoia sempervirens. The sequence continues at coordinate 87,891,370 of VDFB02179234.1, forward strand.
AGCAATAGCCAGTTCTGATCCATTGAGAGAGGTATGCAATAGATTAGTCAATTTGACATTATATTTTCTCTTTTATGGTCTATTATAGAAAAATTTCACGATACTTTTGTGTAGCTTAATTTATATCTTGATGGTTGCTATAGGTGGTTTTCACTCCAGATCGTGGATGTGGTAATGATGTAAATGTGAATGATGACTATCTGTATGCGGTAAGTGATTATATTTTGTTATATGTCATTCCAAAATTCAATTTCTATGTATTAACATCTTTACATTTTATTGTATTAGTTGAAGGTCCAAAGTGAAGAGAGGAGGACTAGCGAGCGTGTTTGAAAGACCAGAGAACCAACAGTCACTCCATCCATCTGAATTTCAAAGGCATCATGGGTTCTATTTCCTTCCCCTAGAGGGAAATGACTGTATTAGGGTCGTTTGTTGTATGCCTATGTGGAATTTTGGAACATATATTTTGTACAAGTGATATATACGTGACATTTTATGTCCATAATATGGCTCCTTTGTCCTAAGCCTGTATGGATTTTTTTGGATATATTGTATATACTTTTATCAATATATATCATTGTATACCTTACAAATTTTTGATTAAAAAATTCTTATTTTCCTACTGCCATTCTTGAATGATGTTATCATGCGTATTGTGTAAATCGTATGCTTGAATGTTGAAGGCATGGATTTTGTTTACATCTAATCCTTAATTAATTACTGTCGATTGCTCAATAAGCTCCATCTAAAGCGTATTGTGCAAATAAGCTCCATTCCTGGTGGTTTGTATCCTTTGGAATGCTTCAATTACTTATGCCTCACTTATTCGCATGTATGCTTCACTTATTCACTGCATAACTAATAACTAGATGCTGATAGATGACAAAATTTCAATTACAATATAGTTTTTGCAAAGTCAACCTAAGCAGTTATGCAATTACTTCACATTGCATAAAAATAAGTAGGAGCAGCTGCCAATTGCATTTTGTTATCATGGCATTTTATGAGGCCAGATTTCTTTGACGTATTTTATCAAGTAGTTCACTGCTTTGTCTATGTTACCACATTTTTCATACATGTCTACCAAAGTATTTTTTCAAATAGTTCATTGCCTTGTTGCTATGGCCAAAAGCATAAAACAAGTGCTTTCGAACAAGCTATGGATGCTTGGGAAAAATCTATCAAAAGCATAATAGCAAGCAATACTATAGGCAAGGCAGTGAACTACTTGAAAAAAATGCCTGAAAGAAATGTGGTCTCATGGTGATGGAATGCCATGACATGCAAATTGTTATGGATTTTCATGCCATTCCATCACCATGAGACCACGTTTCTTTGAGGCATTTTTTCAAACAATTCATTGCCTTGTCTATGCTACCACATTTTTCATACATGTTTACCAAAGAATTTTATCAAACAATTCACTTCCTTGCTACTATGGATAAAACCCTAAAATAGGTTCTTGCAAACAAGCTATGGATGCTTGGAAAAAATCTATCAAAGCATAATAAGAAGCAATAGCATAGACAAGTGATGCAGAGACATGAGACCCAAACCCACTCAAAGTGTCAACTTTCCTTCAAGATGCATCTAACAAGATTAAAAGGATCTATTGGATGATTCAGACACCCATTACAAAGTTACAAAACATATCTTATCCCCCCATATGACTCCTTTGGAACAAATTTGAGAAAATTGACTTTCTCACCATTTTAGGCCTCCAAATAGGTCAATTTTACAAAGGACCCCCCTCTTAAACTTGTGAAAAAAATTTGAGACTTTAGGGCAGAAATTGGTAGGTTATAAAACCCCAAAATCCCCCATTATATTTCATTTGTACAGCCACCTCCACACCAAACCCAAAAACCCTTGTTTTGTGCACTTTTGATGAGGGTTTATTGAAAAAGACACTTCCAAGCCCTTCCCAAAATTTCCACCTAGTCAAACACACTTTAATTCACCCCCACAAGCTTAAAGGTTCATAAGATAACTTTTCCTAACACCCCATCATCAGATTTAGGTCTGTACCCATTAAATTCATGCATTTTCCAATGGAAACAACCCTAGGGACTCACCGAAATCAAGAAATACACCTTCCCTACACAAACAAAGATGCATACATGATTATTTCACCTATCTAATCCTATCCATTGAGTTACAAGACTATATAGTGGGTGGAAGGCTTAGAAACCCATTTTGTTCCCTTTTCAAAACCCCCAAAACAGGGTAAATGAGTAGTCCCAAACAAATAAAGATTTCTCCCTCAATTTACACAATTAAGAACTCAAATATGAAGCATTAGAGAGCCAACACATGTACCTACAACATCTAAGAATTTTTAGAGCAAAGGCAGGTTGTACGGGTCCGTACCAAACCTTCAAAGTTTAGAAAACAGGAAAAAAGTTGTTGAGAACGTTGTATTTCATGAAAACAAAATGTGTACAATCTTCAAACTGCCTTCAACAACCCTGCACGAGCTATTTTTGAGGCTTTTATAATGATTACATTCAAATCCAACTTCTCCCAATGTCTATAACTACCAAGTAACAACTTACAAATTTGACATTTTCCCAATGTCTAGTCATTGGTTTTCAAATTTGTTGCATTTTTGCAACTTACAAATTTGACATTTTCCTCCTTCTGACTCTTTATTATTTCCTAATCCCCTAGACCCTCTTAAATGACTTCCTATTCTACTTACCTTGACAACATTTGACCATCTTGACAACTTTTAACATGATTACAAGTTATGGAAAAATTATCAAATGAAAAATCCAAATCATTTTGGAAACATGAGAATGGTCTAAGTAGACCTTATTGAAACAAAAAAAAAACTCAAACTCTCCTATCTTAACCACAATTCCATCCATGACCATTCAGTACCATATCAGGAGGCTTGGTGCTCCTGCACCAACAAGGTAGTGAACTGTTCAAAAAAATGCCTCAAAGAAATGTGGTCTCAATGTGCTACCACATTTTTTATACATGTCTACTAAAGCATTTTATCAAACAATTCATTGTCTTGCTGCTATGGCTAAAATTCTAAAATAGGTGCTTTCGAACAAGCAATATGGATGCTTGGAAAAAATCTGTCAAAGTGTAATAGTAAGCAATAGCATAGACAAGGTAGCAAACTATTTGAAAAAATGCCTCGAAGAAATGTGGTCTCATGGTGATGGAATGCCATGACAAGCAAATTCCCTGGATTGTTATGGCATTCCATCACCATGAGACCACATTTCTTTGAGGAATTTTTCCAAATAGTTTACTACTTTGTCTACGCTACCACATTTTTCATACATGTCTACCAAAGCATTTTATCAAACAGTTCACTGTCTTGCTACTATGGCTAAGAGCCTACAACAAGTGCTTTTAGACAAGCGATGGATGCTTGGAAAAAATATATCAAAGCATAATAGTAAGCGAAAGCATAAACAAGGTAGTGAACTGGTAGTATGTGATAGATGCTCCCATGTTTTACAAATGAGGGGTGAGCTCAATTTATAGGCTCCTCGAATACAATTCAATGGACAAGATTGATTTCAAACCAATGACCGAGATTACAAAATAAAACCCTAATTAGGGTTTGTCACAACTAACTACCTCTCGACCAATGATAAAATTACATTTGGGGACACTTGTATTTCTACTAAATATAAACCAACAATAAAAAGTTGTTGCATTATGAAGTGTCAGGTTCATTAAACCTAGACATGCTAGCTTGGAACAATTTGATTGGTTGGAAGATGACGAGGCACCATCTCAGCGTGTTGGATGTCCCCTTTGATCTTGGCCTAAGGTGGACTTCAAGACATGTTTTCCATCTCCTATTTTCAGCTTGGGGAGGACTTTAAGTTGTCTTTGCCATGTATGCTTTGAGATGGGCCGAATTTACATTGTCTTTTCCATGCATGCATTACGTTGGATGGAATTTACCTTTGTCTTGTACAAGCATTATTCAAGCCAAGGGCAGACTTGACAATAGTTTGGACATAGATTTTCTTTCCCAAGTGGAATTTTCATCATCTTGGACATTTTCCTTGACCATGGGCATGGCGGACTTTGCTTGTGCCTTGCCAAGATTGGGCGGACTTTCTCTTGACTTAGACATGTTTATTTTTCTACCAAGAGAAAACTGAGAGAAGTTATTGTAGAGGGGCACAACATGATCCCATAGGCTCAGACGATAAGTTCCTAAGCACCATGGTGTCTGAGTAATGTCATGCTGAAGTTTGCAGCCATTTTTCACTTCAGACTTTTAAGGGATTCAGCTAGTTGAACATAGTTCGGAGCGATTCGATGCATTTTGGGTGTGAAAGAGAACCATGCCTACCATAAACGTACCCACTCAGATGCATTGGAATAGTTAGTTTGGTCACATGAGTTGCAGAACGAAAGTTGCACCACTTTGCAACTTTGCACTACTTTGTAACTTTGCACTACTTGTATTTGATAACTTTTTCCCCAAGAAAAATTTCACCACCATAGGAAAATTCCTCCTAGATAGCAAAAACTGAGAGAGGTTATTGTAGAGGGCCAAAAAAAAATTCCATAGGCTTAGATGAGAAATTTCTAAGCCTCACGGTGTCCGAGTAATGTCATGCTAAAGTTTGTATCCATTTTGCACTTCAGACTCTTAAGGGATTCAGTCGGTTGAAGGTAGCTCAGAGAAATTCGGCACGTTTGGGTGTGAAAGAGGACCATTCCTAGCATAAACGTGCCCACTCAGATGCATTGGAATAGTTAGTTTGGTCAGACGAGTTGCAGAATGAAAGTTGCACCACTTTGCAACTTTTCACTACTTGCATTTTACAACTTTATCCCCAAGCGAAATCTCGTCGCCACAGGAGAATGCCTTTGAGATAGAGAAAACTGAGAGAGGTTATTGTAGAGGGGTACAAAATTATCCCATAGGATTAGACGAGAATTTTCTAAGAATCATGGTGTCTGAGTAACGTCATGCTAAATTTTTTAGCCATTTTGCACTTTAGACTCTTAAGGGATTCAGTTTGTTGAATGTAGCTTAGAGTGATTCAGCGTGTTTGGGTATGAAAGAGGACCATGCATAGCATAAACGTACCCACTCAGACATGTTGGAATAGTTAGTTTGGTCACATGAGTTGCAGAATGAAAGTTGCACCACTTTGCAACTTTGCACTACTTGCATTTGACAACTTTTTTCCTAATCGAAATCTCATCGCCATAGGACAACGCCTCTGAGATAGAAAAAACCAATTGAGCCTATTGTAGAGGGGTACAAAACAATCTCATAGGCTCATATGAGAAATTTCTAAGCCTCATGGTGTCCAAGTAACGTCATGCTAAAGTTTGCAGCCATTTTGCACTTCAGACTCTTAAGGGATTCAGCCGGTTGAACGTAGCTCAAAGCGATTTGGCATGTTTGGGTGTGAAAGAAGAAAATTCCTAGCATAAATGTACCCACTTGGATGCGTTGGAATAGTTATTTTTTTCAGACGAGTTGCAGAACGAAAGTTGCACCACTTTGCAACTTTTCACTACTTGCATTTAACAACTTTTTGCCCAAGCGAAATATCGTCGCCACAAGAGAACACAACCGAGATAGAAAAAACTGAGAGAGATTATTGTAGAGGGGCACAACATGATCCCATAGACTCTGATGAGAAGTTTCTAAGCCTCACAGTGTCTGAGTAATGTCATGTTGAAGGTTGCAGCCATTTTGCACTTTGGACTCTTAAGGGATTCGGCTGGTTGAATGTAGCTCAGAGCGATTTGACATGTTTGGGTGTGAAAGAGGAATATTCCTAGCATAAACATACCCACTCAGATGCATTGGAACAATTATTTTGGTCATACGAGTTGCAGAACGAAAGTTGCACCACTTTGAAACTTTGCACTACTTGCATTTGACAACTTATTCCCCAAGCGAAATCTCACTGCCACAGAAGAATTCCTCTGAGATAGTGAAAACAAAGAAAGGTTATTGTAGGTGGGAACAACACAATCCCATAGGCTCAGACGATAATTTTCTAAGCATCACAGTGTCAGAGTAACGCCATGCTGAAGTTTGCAGCCATTTTGCACTTTAGACTCTTAAGGGATTCAACCGATTGAATATAGCTTGCAGCAATTCAACGTGTTTGGGTGTGAAAGACGACCATCCCTAGTGTAAATGTACCCACTCAGACATTTCAGAACAATTATTTTGGTCACACGAGTTGCAGAACGAAAGTTGCACCACTTTGCAACTTTTCACTACTTGCATTTGACAACTTTTTTTCCAAGTGAAATCTCGCCACCACAGGAAAACACCTCCGAGATAGAAAAAAATAAGAGAGGTTATTGTAGAGGGGAACAACATGATCTCATAGGCTCAAACAAGAATTTTTTAAGCCTCACGGTGTCTGAGTAATGTCATGTTAAAGTTTGCAGCCATTTTGCACTTCAAACTCTTAAGGGATTCAGGTAGTTGAACGTAGCTCAAAGTGATTCGACACATTTGGGTGCAAAAGAGAACCATACCTAGCGTAAACATACCCACTCAGATGAATTGGAATAGTTAGTTTGGTTAGATGAGTTGCAGAATGAAAGTTGCACCACTTTGCAACTTTTCACGACTTGCATTTGACAATTTTTTTCCCAAGAGAAATCTTGCCGCCACAAGAGAACGCCTCTGAGATAGAAAAAACCAAGAAAGGCTATTTTAGAGGGGCATGACATGATCCCATAAGCTCTAACGATAATTTTTTAAGCCTCACGGTGTCCGAGTAACATCATGCTGAAGTTTACAGCCATTTTGCACTTCAAACTCTTAAGGGATTCAGCCGGTTGAACGTAGCTCAGAGCGATTCAATGCATTTGGGTGTGAAAGAGGACCATTCCTAGCGTAAACGTACCCACTCTGATGTGTTGGAATAGTTAGTTTGGTCACACGAGTTACAAAACAAAAGTTGCACCACTTTGCAACTTTGCACTACTTGCATTTGACAACTTTTTCCCCAAGTGAAATCTCACCACCACAGGAGAACACCTCCGAGATAGAGAAAATAGAGAGAATTTATTGTAGAGGGGAACAAAACAATACCATAAGCTTTGACGAGAAGTTTGTAAGCCTCACGGTGTGCGAGTAACATCATGCTAGAGTTTGCAGTTATTTTGCACTTCAGACTCGTAAGGGATTCAACTGATTGAACGTAGCTCAGAGAGATTCAGCATGTTTGGGTGTGAAAGAGGACCATTCCTAGCATAAACTTACCCACTCAGACGTGTTGGAATAGTTAGTTTGGTCATACGAGTTGCAAAACGAAATTTTCACCGCTTTGCAACTTTGCACTACTTGCATTTGACAACTTTTTCCCCAAGTGAAATCTCACCGCCACAGGAGAACACCTTCAAGATAGAAAAAAATGAGAGAGGTTATTGTAGAGGGTCACAACATGATCCCATAGGCTCTAACAAGAAGTTTCTAAGCCTCACGGTGTGCAAGTAATGTCATGTTGAAGTTTGTAGTCATTTTTCACTTCAGACTCTTAAGGGATTCAACCAGTTGAACGTAGCTCAAAGCGATTCGGTGTGTCAAGAAAAATACCATTGGAAAATCCTAAAACTACCTCAAAAACCACAAATTCTTCAACCATTGAGTCAAAACTCACTTGCTAAGACTCTCTTTCATGAAACCCTCATTTTTTACCAAATAAGCAGGTGTTTATTGAAAAACCCATCTCCAAACCTCTTTCAACCTCAAAATATTTTTAAACACTCTTATTTCACCTTGAAAAAACTTAATTCACCTTCAAATTATGCTTCCCCCAAATTTCTCGCACATTTCCTTCTTTAAACCTCTCAATTTCACCCATTTTCACTTTTTGTTCAACTAGGGCTTCAAGCCCAAACATCCAACTGACCTACCATGCCTTTGCAGACCTTCTATCACATCAAAATCCACCTAATAACACTGAAACAACCAGGTTCTAACCTTCTTCCAAACTACTACTTTAATCTACTACTTCAAGCTATGCCTCCTAGGCCTAAATTCATGCTTTTCCCACAGGGGCAGCGTGGAAATTTCCACCAAATGTCTTTTCCACCCATTGTATTCTACTGTAACTCAATGGAATGGCATAATTAGGTGTAGGGAGCATGTGTGCATGATTTCAGGAGCAGGGGTGGCCATTTGGGGGTTTGGGCATGATGCCTAGTTGTCAAGAATGTGTGTTTCGAGTGAAATTTGGAGGTTAAGAGTAGGTAGTGATGGAAAAAACTTGGGGAAAAACTTTCTAAGAGTTAATTAAGCAAGGGAAAACATATTTGAAGGTGTTGGAGGCATTTAAAAGGTGAGGAGAGGTTTGGAGGTGAGGTTTTCAATAAACCCACTTTGAAACTTGTCAAAAGTGAGGGTTTTGAGTTTCAGAGTGTTGGCGAGTGTTTCATTTGAAGATAATTGTTGATTTAGTGCTTATGTACCCTGCTCATGACTATCCAATGGTGTTTTTTGTTTGGAAGGAAGATTAAAGGGTAGTTGGTTTGTTGAGAGTTTTCCACCCTACTTTGCATCACTTTGGCATGTTTATCAACATAAAACTATGATATTTTTTGTATTTCAATATGTAATGATAATGCAATATGAAATATGAAGTGTGAGAAAATGGCATTTGTGTATTTAAACTTTAAAGTTAAAATGTTAAACTTTACCATTGTTCTTGTCTTCAAAGTTGTTTAAACTATATAATTTAACCATAATATAACTAAGCAATATATGATATAATTTAACCATTATTCATTATTTTTGATTATCAACTATATAATATAGCCATTATTTTTTATGATATTGTACATTGATATTTAACCATTGCTAAAGATTAAATTTTAGAACAATTTAAACATGCACATGATGAACAAATTATTTCAATTCTCAACTTTTATATATCAAATTATCCAATAATCAAGTGTATGTCCATTTACAAAAATGGCATCAACACCAACTCAAACAAAGTTTTACAAAGTGTGGCATATGCCATCTCGATTTCTATTCATAATATACATGTCAAAATGTATATCTCATCCTAAACTACTGGTGGATCATCAAAATGGAGCCTCTTTGAAGCACTCTTTGGCTTTGAAGGTAACTGCACAAGAAAAATTCAAACCACAATTGAGATTAGTTATATTATATAATTTAAAATCGTATAATTAACATCAAAATCAATATACATTGAATTATAATTGAACTCTAAAATTGAATTCTTGATTACCTCATATATATACATCTCTTCAAACCGTCATGAGTCCTAGAATATGCCCCTCTCAAAGAACCAATCATACCAACTTTTGCAATGCCAATCTATATAGGTGAACACAAAAACATCAAATTGATACAAGTTAGCATACAATTGTCGGTAATAGGAACATATTTACCAAACACAAAATAAAATAAACACATACCTCTTTAGGCATCTCTTTTTCTTTATCTCCTTTAGGTGTTTCGACACCTCCTCCCTGAGGTGTTTCAACAACTACTCCTTCAAGTGTCCCCTAAGGCCTTATGTTACATTTCTGCAAAACATTGGCAATATGCATATCTACACATATACGTCGATAAACATCATAATGGTTAGAAAACTCAATATGTACTCTACAACAACAAGTAGTGCGTGTGTGATTTATTTTGACATAAAAAATCTTTACATTTCAAAATACCTTTGACATATTTTAATTTTAGGAAAATTTTATACAAAATCAGCAGAAAATTGGGTTTGAGTGGTATCCAAATAATTCTTTGGATGTGGCTCACGGATTTTACAACCAATTCTCCTTCTTACAACATCTCTTTGATTAGGAGAGGTCCTTGTGTTATCCTTCCAATAATCTACTATTAAAGATCTCAAGCCTTGAGCAATTCTTTTATCTTTCCATGGCACTCTACCCGAGAATGCCCACAACTCATTGCTATTTGGTTCCTCCAATCTTTCACGCCTTCCTTTGGCTCTCATTAGAGATGATCTACTTATTTTCAAAGACTTACTCATCTTTGTAAGGTTCACCTTGTTCCTTTTTTGACTGCTTAACAATGTTGTTGTCATCACACATCTTGTGGCACAACTATCCTTTATGCGTGAGGTAGAACCCACACTCTCATATGCACTCATCAAGTTATTTACAATGGAATTTTCACTTGAGTCATTCGAAACTCTCAGCCTAAGATCCTTCATGGTGGGCCTAAATTTGAGTTGCCTCATCATTTCAACAAATAGTTGGCATCTTCCACCCTCACTTAGCTTCTCAAAAATACTCCATATCCTCTATGTAGCTCTTTGACATGTATGTTTTGACATCTTATTAGGCATCCATTTCAAAACATTGGAATCAATATCAATAAAAAATCTAGGTTTTCTATGCAAAACTCTAGGAGTTCTCAAATGTAAATTTGTGTCAACATTAGGAATTTCAACATCGGGGATAGATCATGTACCTTCAATCGGAGGTGCAATTGATGACATACCTTGAGATTGACATGTAAACGATGTTGCACCTCCAACTTGAGATGTCATTTGTGGAGTGACTTAAAATAGAGGCATGTTTGCTGATGTACTTTTTAAATGCAATGTTGTTGATGGTGTGTCTTCAATTATAGATGTGATTTCCGATGTACTGTGAAGACCACATGTTGTTGTTGGTGTGTCTTCAACTAGAGATGTGCATTGAACTTCACCTATGGTTGATGATATGCCTCCAACTTTGGGATTAATTTGTGTCCTTCCACAAACTTTTTCCATTCGTGCCCTTTTTTTTCCAATTGTACATCTCTCTTAGATTGCACGAGAATTTTTGGTTGTATGGGATACAATTCTTTTGCTTCACGAGTTGCAATTTTTTATTCTCTTCTCCTTGCATTTTTTACTTTAGGTTATTTTGGTGTTATAGGATTTGGTCGTTTCCTCGGCATGACATTGAATGCTGCATATTCACAATCACACATAGAACAAAAGTAAGTAATGCATTTTATGAAACATATTGATAACGCTGATTACATTGCATTTTATTGAACACACCAAAGCATTTTATGAAAGAAGGCAGTGAGTTGTTTGGAATTATCAAACATGTCTATATGCTACAACATTTTTCATACATAAATCTACCAAGGAAGAATGGTAAATGGTATGAATGTATGGAAACTTTCATTAAACCAACTATGTCTTGAGTCACTTGAAATTATCTAAGCACATGATGAAGGTGAATTCTTTATGGCACAAAAAAATTAATATAAACTTGCACATTAACATTGATGAAAGCTCTTAGGTTTTCCAAATTAGTTGAAAATAAAAGTTTTCCCACAACCATCAGTAATAATGGATTTAATGTTCAATTCTATGTAATAATGAAATTAATAAAATCATCAAATGAATGGTCTATAAATTGTCAAAACAAAACAAAAAACTTGTGTTAAGTTGAATTCATGTATCTAAGCATGTTGGAAATGGACTACTATAAGCAATGAAAATAGAATTCATAAGCAAATTTGTATTAAGTTGATGTCGTTTATATAATTTTAAACATGAATTCATCTAAATTATGTCATGGTTTTCATTTTTTTCTTCAAAGTCATAAAAATTAAACTTTTTTATGCAACTCTCATCTAATTCAATGTTGAATTCTATGTCCGATTGTTATGATTAATAAAATCATTAAAGGAAATTAGATTATTGTCAAAAATAAACAAACATACTAAATATAAACATTTCAATATTACCAAAAATGAATATATTACTTGAGATAATGTAAAATGATGTAGAAACTTCAAAATGTTTTCATCTACGTAGTTTGCATGCAAATTGGTGGAAAAAAGGTGATGGATCAAGCATAGATTGGTACAACAGGGAGTCAACTGCATAAAAAAGGTGTTTCTCTATTAGATTAAGCATTGAACCAGACAAAAGCAGAAGCATGTGGGCTAGAATCATGGGGTGAACCCCTATTTTACCATTTCAAGTTAAAAAAACACATTTGGCACTCGCCAAATTTGGTGAGCGCCAAATGTGGTGCTTTGAAATGCTTTCACAATATCAATAGGAAGGGAGTGAGACTTGAGATAGAGGGAGAGGGGATATGAGTGAGAGAGATTAGTCCTAGTAGCATGGTGGGGACTGAGACCTGAGAACGATAGAGACTTGAGACAAATAGAGAGTTATCCAATTAGGGTGGGGGGAAAGACCTCACAATGGGAGAGGGGTTGGAGTGAAATAGATTTTTATAAACTCTACCCTTAAACTGTAACCATAAACCCTTAAACCCTCAACCCTAAAACCCCCAACTCTCTCTCTCTCTCTCAACCCTCTACCCTAAAACCCTTAAACCCTAAACCTTAAACCATCTACCCTCAACCCTTAAACCGTAAACCCTAAAACCCTAACAAAACCATCAACCCCTATCTCTCTAAACCCTACACCTCTACCCTTAAACCCTAAACCCTAAACCCTAAAACCCTAAATTGTAAACCCTCAACCCTCCTCTCAACCTTTTCACCCTTCCAGAACCCTAAAACCCTCAACACCCTAATTCTCTCTCAACCCTACACCCTCTACTCTCAACCCTCAATCCTCTACCATATATACCCTCTACCCTATACCTCTACCCTAAACCCTCTGCCCTCCACCCTCAACACTTAAAACCTAAACCCTTAAACTATCTATCGCTACCTTAACCCCTAAAACCCTTAAACCTAAACCCCCTCTCTCAACCCTACACCCTCTACTCTCAACCTCCTCAACCATCTACCCTATACCCTCTACCTAAACCCTCTACCCTATACCATCTACCCTAAACCCTCTACCCTCCACTCCTCAACCCTTAAAACCCTTAACCCTTAAACCCTAAACCCTTAAACTGCCTTACCTCTACCCCCTAAAACCTCAACCCTTTATCTCTATCTCTTTTACCTCTACCCTCAACCTCAACCTTAAACCCTAAAACCTTAAACCCTACACCCTCTACCCTTAAACTAAACCCTAAACCCTCAACCTCTCTCTCAACCCTACACCCTCTACTCAACCCTCAACCCTCTACCCTCAACCCTCTACATTTAACCTCTACCCTATACCATCTACCCTAAACCCTCTAACATATCCCTCAACCCTTAAACCTTGAACCCTTAAACTGCCTACCCTCTACCCTTAACCTCTACCCTCAACCCTAAAACCATTAACCCTTCTATCTCTCTCTACCCTCTACCTCTGCTCCTCAACCCTTAAACCCTCAACCCCATTCTCTCTCAACCCTACACCCTCTACCATTAAACCGTAAACCCTAAAACCCTAAAACCCTCAACCCCCCTCTCTCTCTCAACCCTACACCGTCTACTCTCAACCCTCAACCCTTTACCCTTTTCCCTCAACCCTAAAACCTTTAACCCTCTCACTCTCTATGTCTCTCTCTCTAAACCCTCAACCCCTCTCTGACCCTACACCCTCTACCCTTAAACCCTAAAAATCCAGCCCTCAACCCCTCTCTCTCACCCTCTACCCTCAACCCTCTCCCATACCCTAAACCCTCAACACTTAAACCATAAACCCTAAAACCCTTAAACCCTATAATTTAAACCCTTAAACCTCTACCATTCCCCAAACCCTCTACCCTTCCCACCCTAAACCCTCAATGTTAAACCATAAACCCAATTACAAACCTCTACCCTAAATCCCTAAACCCTCTGCCATCTACCCTTATTCCTCAACCCTCAACCCTCTACCCTTAAACCCTAAACCCTAAACCCTAAATACTCTACCCTCTACCCTTAAACCATAAACCCTAAACCATAAACCATAAAACCCTAAAACTGTAAACCCTAGAAAATCGCTACCCTCAAACCCCCTCTCAACCCTACACCCTCTACCCTAAATCAGAACTGTAATCCCTAAACCCTAAACCCCAGATCTCTACCCTCAACCCCTAACCCTAAACTCCTCAACCCTCAACCTCTACCCTTAAACCCTTAAACCCTAAACCCTAACTCCATAAACCCCTCCCTCTACTCCTCATTCTCTACCCCATCCTCTACCTTAAACCATAAACCCTTAAACCCTTAAACCATAAACATAACCCCTCTACCCTCAACCCTCAACCTCAACCCTTAAACCCTAAAACCATCAACCCTACACCTTCTACCCTTAAACCATAAACTATAATCCCTAAACCCCAAACCCTCAAGGGGAGAGGGAGTAGGAGGGATAGAGGGATGGGAGAGAGATGGAGGGAGTGAGAGAGAGAGAGGGCTGGGGGGAGATAATTGGGAGAGAGGGAGAGAGAGAGAGAGTGGGAGGGGGTGGGGGGGAGATACCTGAGAGAGAGGGTGTGGGAGAGAGAGATAGGGAGTGGAGGAGAGACAAAAGAGAGACCCCGAAGTGAGGGAGAGGGGGAGGGAGAGACTTGAGAGAGAGAAAGGAAGGAAAAGGGGTGGGAGGGAGAGACTTGAGAGAGAGGAGAGGGAGAGAGAATGGGAGAGAGATAGAGGGCCTGAGAGAGAGAGGGACTTGAGAGAGAGAGGGAGAGGTGGTGGGAGGGTGATACTTGAGAGAGAGGGAGAGGGAGAGAGATAGAGGGAGTGAGAGAGGGAGGAGTGGAAGAGAGATAGAGGGAGTGATTGTGAGAGTGAGAGGGGGTAGGAGAGGGAGACTTGACAAAGAGAGAGAGGGAGATGGGGTAGGATGAAGATACTTGAGAGAGAGAAAGAGAGGGAGAAGTGGTGCGAGGGAGAGACCTAAGAGAGAGGGAGAGAGACAAGGTGGGAGAGAGATAGAGGGAGTGAGAGAGAGAGAGGGAGTGGGAGAGAGAGAGAGGGAGAGAGAGGAGGTGGGAGGGAGAAACCTAAGAGAGGAGAGGGAGAGACTTGAAAGAGAGGTGTAGAGGGAGGAGAGGGGTGGGAGGAGAAACCCTAAGAGAGAGGGAGATGGAGAGAGGTGGGAGGGAGACACCGAGAGAGAAGGAGAGGGAGAAAAGTGGGAGAGGGGTTGGGAGGGAGAGACCTAAGAGAATAAGAGATAGGGAGTGGGAGATAGAGGGATGGGGGAGATACAAGGAGTGAGAGAGACTTGAGAGAGGGAGAGGGGGTGGGAGGGAGAGGGAGTACTTGGGATAGAGGGATGGGAGAGAGATCACTACTGTATTTGACTCCACTTTTCGATGAATGTTTGTTGAATTGTCGACAAACTATTGTTAGAATTCCAACGAATCTCTTGGAAATTTTTCGTCACTAAATTTTCGTCGGTATCCCAACGAGCTTCAAAACGTTGAATTCATGATTGAACTTTGTTGGTTGCCGCCACAAAAAAGGGACCTCCTATTCGTCAGAATATCGATGAACATTGTGTCGATCTAGTGACAAACAGTAGCCATAACACACGTTGCATGCCTCTGCCAAATCGTCAGAACAACATGATGTTTGTTGAAATTGCGACCAAGTTTTGTCGAAATTCAAACAAACATTTGTCGTTTGTTTGATGATCTCGTGATCGGAATGAGATCAAAATTGCATCGGAGCTATAGCTATATCAGGAGGACTGACTTGTGGTCTCATTGATGAGCACAAGGAAGTATATCGGTGAGACTTGTACCATCGAGGTAAGTTTTGAATGTTTACCTGACCCGCTATGTCTCACCGATATATTCCCAGTGCTCCTGTTGGTGAAATAAATGATGGTCTCACTGATGAAACTTCATCGGTGAGACTTAAACGTTCGGGCTAGCATATATTTTTCATGTCGAGATGACTTTTCTTGTCGATACATTATCTTTATCGATAAGACCATAAGATAGTCTCCCCGATATTTCGACAAACATTCGTCATTTGTTTGACGATCTCTCCATTGGAATGAGATAAAAATTGCGTCAGAGCTATAGCAACCTCGTCGCACCTTTTTTTTTCATCAGACTATGGTGTCAAAATTTTGACGAAAAATTGTAGTTTTTTTTTTTAAAATATTTATCGGGAGGATTGACTTGTGGTCTCATTGAAAAAGCATGAGGAAGTATATCGGCGAGACTTATACCATCGAGGTAAGTTTTGAATGTTTACCCGACCCGCTATGTCTCGCGATATATTCCCAGTGCTCTTGTCGGTGAAAAAAATGATGGTCTCGCCGATGAAACTTCATCAGTGAGACTTAAACGTTCGGGCCAACATATATTTTTCATGTTGAGATGACTTGTCTTGTTGATAGATTATCTTCATTGATGAGACCATAAACAAATCTCCCTGATATGTCTTCTTTAGTAATCCTGATCGCTACAATAGTTTTGGTGTCTCATTGATGTTTGAAAAAGTGCTTGTAACCCATAATAGGTCGGGAGAACCCATACCAGCTCATGCCAATGTGATTTTTTTTCCAAAATATATTTGATTAGAAGGATTTTCAAGAGTAGAATGAGGTGACTGTGGGTAATCATATTCTGTAGGGCCAGTTACATCCTTTTCTGACTCAAAATGTAGTTATTATTGAGAAATTTACATGAGTAAATCATTATAAAATTTTGAGTAAATCATTATATTTTTGTAGGGCCAATTCACATAAACTACTTAGAACTAGGGAAATGCAAAATCAATAATACCTCAATTGTTGAACCAATCGTTTAAATGATACAATAAAAAACACTTGCTCTTTCAACTTCAAATTAATGCCATTGGAGAAGTGACTTATAGATGATACATGCAGCTATAGGTCTTCCATTATTAAAGCCAACATCTTCTGTGATACACTTGATCAATTCATCTTGATTTTCCTAAAACCAAAATAACAAAAAAATGTAGTGTAAGGGAACAAAAAAAATTGCCAGAGCTTTATAATATAATGTGTCTAAGAAAAAAAGTGATATAACTGGAAATACAAATAGAAGAGATGGATACTCCTCCAGAAGATCAGAATCATATACTTGTTGCCTATCAGTGAGAGTCGTCTATGGCCTCTGCTCTCCATCAATGAGCTCTTTCAAGGCAAACATAGGAGTCTGTGAATTCTGCCAGACACATCTATTGGTTAAAATATTATTGAAAAATAATATTACTTATTTAAAATTGGGAGAAGGAGATAACTAAAATTATACATAAAAAGATATAATTTGTTTATATTGGACAACCATGAGTGTATGATCATGATGGAATTTACCATTTTAAGGCACAAAAATGGACAATACATAATGACAAGTGGAAACTTAACCTCCTGATTTAACAACACAAGCCAAACTAGCTTTGGTCTCTACTAAACAATGTTGCAAGATCATTGCCCACACACATAAATTTGTGCTTCTAACAATCCACAAATGCACCTACACAAGCAAGTACACACAATAATAGTGCTAAAAAATATGCCAACCCCATTGCAACAAGAAAGGTTCAACAAGATATTGCAGCAATATGAAGACATCTTTCTATCCCTCCCAGTCCTCTCTCTATCTCTTTCTATTTGCTGATATAAACTTATATTATACGAAGACAACACATAAATGATAACTATTTGGTGGTATGACCATTCGAAGGATTACAAGTTAGCTTCACATGCATTACAAAACACCATACATGACATGTATTTGCTGATATAAACTTATATTAAGTGTTGATCATAGAATAGATTGCTATAGCACTTCGGAATTGAGCCAAATGTCATAAAATAACTATCAAAGTATTAAAGGACAGCAAAGTACCTTGCAAGAATGAAGAGGAATGTTGGTGTAGGTTTGTGAGATAGTATTTATCCATCTTGAGGTTGCAAGTTCTGAAACATGGATGAATTTGCATACTGAATTGTAAATTCACTTTTACAAAATATTCCAAAAGTTGTGGTATAGGAAAATAATTGGAATTACAAAAAGAACAATTGTACGAGAGTAGAAAAAATGTTGCTTTTGTTTCAGAGGTAGTGTTCAATACAATGCTAGCAATATAGAGAGGACCTGTAATAATATCAATACCATAACAATAGAAGGGGGGCATTGAAAAAAATCACATCTGTGTCTATATCCATGTCCATGCAACTCTTATTGAAACTAGTGCATTGTTATTTATTGTTACATGTACAAGTCTTGTATTGTTATTCTTCCAAAACTTCTCAGACATCCAATCAACTACTTATATACATGCAACTCCTTTCTTGGGCCTTCCTAGATATATCCAAGATCATAGGGCTTGGATACAACAATATATGTAGTACATACTCATGTATTGAATAGAGTTCTCTTCCTAGTCTATATGTTTAAGAATTTTAGGAATAATGAATAAATATAACATAGTATAAAGAATGATTGTTAATGATGGTTGTTTTAACTTACACGCTCCTTTCCACCCCCTATTCATTTTAAACTATGCATAACTTGAACATATTAAAAAAACTATAGCCCACATTGATATTGTATGCCACATTAATCCAACCATATGACAAAAGATAAGCGATCTAGCGTCTTGAATGAATGTAAGTAGAGAAATTTTTGCATACCTGCATATGTTACAAAATGCCATGGTTAAGTGGAAGCCTCCCATCAACAACAAGATCCAAATATTCGTGTATCTATCTCAATCGAGCCTCTAAACCCTTCAAAGTTGTCAATTTTTCCACCAACCTGTTATGCACAAAAGTCAAATTTTAGAGTTATGTCACCACTAAAAACAAAAGAAACAGAGCTTTGAAACCAAATCCACACACAACACAATGTTTTATTCATAGAAAGCCATACAAACAAACTAAACTCAGAACATTAGAATGGAAACAACTTCAAATTATGATACAGAGCATGGATTCACTTTACTCAACTGGAGGCACATTTCACAATAATGGGTTCTTCATCTAAAACATTTGTATGAGGTTCAAATAGTAAACATATTGATGAAAGATAGAGGAATTAAAAAGATACATGGATGTAGTTGGATTGAAGGCCGTAAACTGGTACATGTTTTTTTTTGTAGGATTCATATCACATCCACAAACATGGTGGAGCTATGCAAAGTAGGATAAATTGGCTTGGAAAATGAAGGCATCAGGGTATAAAGAATCATTTTTCTGCCACGATAGTGAAAATTTAGCACTTTCTTTCATCTTTGCATATTAGTTTGATGCTTCAAACGATGCATTTCTTATATTCAAAAGTTCATTACCTTATTGAGCTTCTCTTTGTTTCAAGAATAGTGTAATATTCTCTACTTAACAGGGCCAACTACGTGATGGTGGAAGCTCATTTGGCCCCTCCCCCCCTCACATCACTCTCAATTCCCCATACCCAATCATATAACATTAATCATTCATTCATCCATTAATAACATATAACATTCATTCATTCATTCATTATCATATAACATTCATTCATTAACATATAACATTCATTCTTTAACATAAAAAATTCATTCATTAACATATTCACATTCATTCATAATATGATTACAATCACTTCTTTTTTGTTTCTTTTTTGAAGCTAAAAAAAGCTTAAGTGGAGTATCATTTTCTAAATCATATGTCCCCCCTTCAGTTGTTTTTCCCTTTTCTTGTGATCTTAATGTATGCCTATTCGTGTACTCACGATGTGGATGCCGCTACAAGGGGGGGTCTGCTGCAATAACAAAGAAATGTTAAATTGATATGTTTTATTATTATTGTTACAAGCATTTCATTAATTAAAAGAACATTAGAATGGTTCTCTTTACCTGATGGGGCCACATCATGTTCCTGATCTTCTCTTATAGCCTCATGCTCAACATGTTGAACACCCTCTAAATTGTGATCTGGAGTTGAAACACGAAAAGTTACATTAATTAATACACCAATTGCAATTAAATATGTTTAAAAGAATATTAGAGTGGTCCTCTTTACCTGATGGGGCCACATCATGTTCCTGATCTTCTGTAGCCTGATCATGCTCAACATGTTGATCACACTCTACATGCTCTAAAGTTGAAACATGAAAGGTTACATTAATTAATACACCAATTGTAATTAGATATGTTTAATTGTATTAATCCATATTGATTTTTTATAGCACATGGATACATCCAGTACCAGGATGCACACCATGACCTTCATCTACAGGTTGTGCTCCACCCTCACCAGGCCGAATTCCAATGTCATATGCAGTATTATCATTGCTTGTCTATTTAAAAAAAATAGGCACATAATTACTTTATGGTGGAAATTAATATTGAATAGATTGCACAAGTATTCAATTTTAAATAAAATTTATTGATTTTATTTACTCGCATGTCAGATGTAGTGGAAGATTGTGTTTGCCCAGTCAAGACTCTTAGGCGTTCAATCACGACTCCATAGCCTTGTTGGAAGGAAATATTTAGGTCCTCTTCTGTGGGCACTCTATTGAATTCAGAGCCCTGCATTTTTGCATAAGATCATGAATTTTGCTTCTATGGTGTGATAAAACCAAAATTGTTTACAATTTATTATTTGGATGCAATATTTCATTTATTGATACTTACAATTTGTGTGGCTAATTTCATATAACCACCAGAGCCAAGTTTGTGTTGCCCGTGTTTTTCTAGTCTTGCCTTTGTTTCCTTTGATGTGTCGGGCAGCCTTATGAAAAGTTTGAAATATGTTAGATTATGTAAAAAGAAAGATTAATCAATATATAATTACATTGTTGGTAGTATCACATACCTTCCTTGGTCTGGTGGTGTCTTTCCTTTTTTATTTTCAGCCTTCTCCTTTCCATCCGACACCAAGTCCTTCCACTCCCTCTCCAGAATCATGGGGGGATGCTCGTACTTTTTGTTCTTCTCTAAATGTGACCTATATTGGTCCCTCACATACTTTAGATAGGTACCAAATTTTTGTTCTTCTCTAAATGTAATATCACTTAGATGTTTATAAAAAACATCATTTCTTGCAAAATTATCATGGGATCATTTGTCTAAAAAGAGTGATCAATAAGTAAATTTCATTTGGATTATATATAATAGTAATTAAAACATTTTAAAGTACTTGGGACCTTCTCTATCTTTATGGGAATGAAATCCTCGGTCACCACAAATGTGACCGGCAATGTTCCCATACTAGTAATATGGGAAGATCCAAGAAATGTTGCTAAAACATCACCAGTACTAGTTGTGGCCTCTGCATCCCCAGGTACATGTCCTGATGCATGTTCTGGCATGTGTTTGTTGCGAGAGTGTACACTACCCAATGCCTGCATGCTATGTGTTGCCAAAATTTGAGATGACAATATAGGCATAGATGATGGGGTTGGATGATGTGATGTATGTGCAGGAAGATCAAGATCGACACTTGTACCAACCCCTACTCCTCGGGCATCACCTACAGTACCCTGATCATGGCCAACAACATCATGAGGACGCAAATAATCCTATAAAACAACACATATTTTAGTTCATGACATAAAAGAGTACAAAATATAAAACCATGAATGAACTTATGTTATAATTAAAGACCTCATGACAACTTACTTGCAAGTTTTGTGCTCTCTTAGTCAATATTTTAACCCTCTTTCTTATCTCATCTGTTTGAGGCACTATGAATATCAACTTAAGGATTTTTTCATTGCATTTTTTTTGGGTCTTCCTTAACATATCAAGAGGGCTTGTTGAATATGTGATGTCATCATCACATAATATTGACTGCACCTCCCTATGGATGGTATCTAATTTGTACAATTACAATGAGGTAAACCTATCATGTAGAAGCAGCTGAAGATGCATCGCGATCTGTGCTCTGGGCCGGATCCTTCCCCATATGATCAATGTTCCGCTGTGACAAAAATTAAATATAAAAAATCATTACCGAAATGAAACCAATAGACTTACGAAAAAAAACATAAGAATAAAATGGTATATTGGAGTCATTAATTGGAGGTTGGGTAAAATGGTACATAGTATGTACCACCCCCATAGTAACTGTGTTTGTAACTAAGCGATTCAAATTGTAATTGATTAGCAACTCTTCCCCTGCAGTTATTGATTTTATCACACATACGAATACACAGTTTCCCTCGCACGCCTCGAATATGCAATTGGGTTTCTTATTTGTTGACCCAAGTCGTGTACTATTTATAAAACTTGCAATATTCCCTTATGCTTTTGGCCTTCCATCAATGTACATAGCCACTCCTTTATTTTTATCCTTATCTTTTAGTTGTATATAATTTGCTGATAGTGCATACCTACGCATACTTCGTGTATATCGAACCAATTGCATCCAATCTTTGTAACTATAACAAGGTCTAACATACTCCATCAATTTAGTAACTTTTTCATAACAGACCTTTATGTCGTCCATGCAAAATAATCCCAAACCATGTAATGACGATGGTGTTATGCGATATATCCTCTCGTTGACACAAAAATTAGTGTTTATTGGAGGAAGTTCCTTGGGTACCCATTTTTTCCGTAGATGTTTGTACCTCAAGGGCACCTCGATGTCACCTATGCTCTCATCATCATAAGAACATGACCCCCCTTCAGCAAGAAAAAATTCCATGTGTTTACAAAATTTTCTTCTAATCTTTATACCTCTAGTTGATCTCACTCTTGTATACCTACTACATGTCTCGCTTTCCTCTTCTCTTCCTAAATATCCCTCACTCGAGGAAGAAAGATCTGAAAAATACCTATTTGGTGGTACCTGCACTCATAAGGATGTTGGATGAAGTTCTTTCATGGTGATGTGATCCCAAGGTGACATTATGATAAATCTATCATTTCATAGCTAGAATTTGACAAGTTATAAGGTAATCAAGTCTTGATAGATTGCAAGTTATTGTTACTACCATCCAAATGTGTCCATCACAAATCAAATCTACTTAATGTTTTAACTCCTAAAATTTTTAACAAGTGTTAAATGTGACTATGGTCCACCAATTACACAACCAAGGCCTCAAATGTATTCTATAATTGTAATCAAAGGAATTTTACTCTTCATTCAAGTAAATAAATTTGAAGGGAAACACCACCAAGTGGTTTATTGGACACCTACATGACTAAAAATAGCAGAAAATTTACATTTAATTTCCATGTGTCTAAGTGGTTAATGGGGAGGGAGTGTGTACTAGGCTTGGTTAAGTCATCATAAGTTTATGCTTTGGCAATAAAAAATGTTTAAGTCATCTTAAATCTTCCTATGTCTAATTGCTAGGAGACTTTTGGTATGTTTTAAGGTAGGATGAGTGGTTGCATCAATGTTCTAGTTCTCTATGAAAAGGTTTCAACGTCTTCAAATAGTGAAGGTTAGTGCTCATAGTCATTTGAAACAACATTTTCATTATGTATGATGGTAGGAATTGGCTACCCAACAAACTTAAAGTTAAAAGAAACTTTTTTAGTTTAAGGGGTTAGCACTTCCTTTCATCTTTGCATATTGGTTTGATGCTTCAAACGATGCATTTCTTATCCCACTTCTATCATATTGTATTCCCATCCCATTGCAATTGTTGATACCAAAATTTCATATCAAATACCACATTCTTGAAGCAATTTTCTATGTTTTTACTATTTTTCTGAAGTTCTTTTATGTTGTATGGATCCGTACAAGCTTGAAATCCTCTGAGATTATTGGTGTAGATAAATATATGTGTTCTTACAAGCTTGATATTCTTTGAGATCACTATCTTGTGGGAGAAAACAATCAAATACAGGGACTGCCCTATTTTTCCTGTGTAAGGG
Organism: Sequoia sempervirens; assembly: GCA_007258455.2. Classification (NCBI taxonomy): domain Eukaryota; kingdom Viridiplantae; phylum Streptophyta; class Pinopsida; order Cupressales; family Cupressaceae; genus Sequoia; species Sequoia sempervirens. Next base: position 87,915,002 of record VDFB02179234.1, read on the forward strand.
TTTGAGGGCTAAATAGAAATGAAATCCACCAATCCACCCATTTTCTTGGAGTTGTAACTTAGATAGATAGGGAGAGAGAGAGAGATGAGAGAGAGAGAGAGAGCATGAGAGAGAGAAATATAAGAGATACAAAGGAAAAGAGAGGGAAAAGAGAAACTAAAGTTTGATTGGTTGTTTCATGTCAACAATCCAAGGATGGCATGTGTCCTTGGGGAGTTATGCTCAAGGTAGCATGCCATTTGATTAAAGATATGATAATTCTCCTTTAAGACCTCTTCAAGTACCCATTTCACACTTAAGGAGACAAAGATAAATATAGGGAAGAAAATATAGAGAGAGAGAGATATAATGAGAAACATACAAATAGAAAGGGAGACAAAGAGATAGAGAGAGGTAGAGAGATAAAGAGAGGATGAATAGATAGAGATATAGGGAGCGTGATTGATATATCTCTCCATGTTGCTCTCTAATCTCCCTAAACCCTAAACCCTAAACCCTCTTCTCTATCTCTCCCCCTCTTCTCTATCTCTCCTCCTCAACCTATCTATATCCCTTTCTCTCCCTCCCCCTCTCTATCTCTCACCATCTCTAGTCCCTCCCTATCCCCCCTATCCATTGAATCTCTATCATGATCTCTCTATCTCTTTCACCATCCCCCTCTATCTCTCTATATCACCCTCTTCTCTATCTCTCCCCCTTTTCTCTATCTCTCCTCCTCTACCTATCTATATCCCTTTGTCTCCCTCCCCCTCTCTATATAAAGACAACGACACAGTAGTGGTTTCCAGGCATGAGATTTGTTTCAAGCTCAAATCTCACAATATATGTAGCCTATTAGCTAATAGAAAGAGATATAGAAACTAAAAAGATAGAGAATGAGAGAAAGAGATGAACTTAGATAGATAGGGAGAGAGGCAAGAGAGAGAGAAATATAAGAGATACAAAGGAAAAGAGAGAGAGGGAAAAGAGAAACTAAATTTTGATTGGTTGTTTCATGTCAACAATCCAAGGATGGCATGTGTCCTTGGGGAGTTATGCTCAAGGTAGCATTCCATTTGATTAAAGATATGATAATTCTCCTTAAGACCTATTCAATGTACCCAATGCACACTTAAGGAGACAAAGATAAATATAGGGAAGAAAATATAGAGAGAGAGGGAGATAATGAGAAACATACAAATAGAAAGGGAGACAAAGAGATAGAGAAAGGTAGAGAGATAAAGAGATAAGGATGAATAGATAGAGATATAGGGAGCATGATTAATATATCTCTCCCTGTTGCTCTCTATCTCCCTAAACCCTAAACCCTAAACCCTCTTCTCTATCTCTCCCCATCTTCTCTATCTCTCCTCCTCTACCTATCTATATCCCTTTCTCTCCCTCCCCCTCTCTATCCCCCTCTCTCTATCTCTCACAATCTCTAGTCCCTCCCTATCCCCCCTATCCATCAACTCTCTATCTCCACCTCTCTTCCTTTCTCTTCTAATATATCTCCATCTCTCTTTCTCTTCCCATATATCTCTATCTCTATCTCTCTATATCTCCACTGTCACTCCTCTTCCCCATCTATCTATTGAGCTATCTCTCCCTCTCCCCCTCTCTCTATTATTCCTTCCTTCTAGCTCCATCTCTCTACTCATCTCTATCTCTATTTCTCTTTTTATCTCCCTCTCGTTCTCTCTCTATCTCTTTATATCCATATATTTCTCTACCTCTATCATGATCCTGCATCTCTTTCCTCCCCCTCTTCTCTATCTTTCTCCTCTACTTATCTATATCCCTTTGTATCCCTCCCCCTCTCTATCTCCCGCTCTCATCTATCCCACATCCATCGACTCTCTCTCTCCACCTCTCTTCCTTTCTTTGATGATTTCACTATATTAGCAAGGGATGGATATGATATGGTTCTCAACAAATTGCTGCAATACAACATGAAGAAGGGTTTGTTGGAACTATAAAAAAATTTCAAAATTTTATAAGGATTTACTCATGTAAATTTCTCAATAATAATTAACTACATTTTGAGTTAGAAAAGGATGTAATTGGCCCTATAGAATATAATTACCCACGGTCTCCTTGTTCTACTCCTAAAAATCCTTCTGATCAAAGATATTGTGGAAAAAAAATCACATCGGCATGAGTTGGTAAGGGTCTTCCCGACCTATTATGGGTTACAAGAACTTTTTAGCACATCGATGAGACATCAAAACTATTGTAGCAATCAGGATTACTAAAGAAGACATATCGAGGAGATTGGCTTATGGTCTCATCGATGAAGATAATCTATCGGCAAGACAAGTCATCTCGGCATGAAAAAAATATGTTGGCCTGAATGTTTAAGTCTCACTGTTGAAGTTTCATCAGCGAGACCATCATTTCTTTCACCGACAGGAGCACTAGGAATATATCGGCAAGACATGTGCAATCGATGTAAATCCTAAATGTTCACCCGATCCGCTAAGTTACACCGATAGGAGTTCTGGCGACATATTCAAGACCAAAAGAAAAGATATTGGCGAGACTTATAACATCAGAGGAACCACTGAATCTGTTAGCGATACTAAAAGTCAGGTCGATGAAGAAACAAATGAACCAAAATGATTTTCGGGGTGACTCTTGGTGATGTATACGGGACAAATGTTAACATCGGTCAGATGTGTAGAGTGTTACCCTGATTAGCAGAGTATTCAGTGAATGTTGGTTGGGGCCTAATGTATAGATCACCCAAAGTTTGAAGGTGTCTTGCTGACCAATTCATTTGATGTGTTATAGGCGAGACTTATAACATCGGAAGAACCACTGAATATGTTAGTGATACTAAAAGTCAGGCCAATGAAGAAACAAATGAACCAAAATAATTGTCGAGGTGACTCTTGGCGATGTATATGGGGCAAATGTTAACATCGGTCAGATGTATAGAGTGTTACCCCGATCAACGAAGTATTCAGTGAATGTTGGTTGGGGCCTAATGTATAGATCACCCAAAGTTTGAAGGTGTATTGCTGACCAGTTCATTTGATGTGTTATCAGTGAGACTTATAACATTGGAGGAACCACTGAATGTGTTAGCGATACTATAAGTAAGGCCGATGAAGAAACAAATGAGCCAAAATGATTGTCAGGGTGACTCTTGGTGATATATACAGTACAAATGTTAACATCATTTAGATGTGGAGTGTTACCCCGATCAACAGAGTATTCAGTGAACGTTGGTTGGGGCCTAATATATAGATCGCCTAAAGTTTGAAGGTGTCTTGCTGACCAGTTCATTTGATGTGTTATCAATGAGACTTATAACATC
>VDFB02179234.1:87918402-87951033 GCA_007258455.2 Sequoia sempervirens
ACACATATACGTCGATAAACATCATAATGGTTAGAAAACTCAATATGTACTCTACAACAACAAGTAGTGCGTGTGTGATTTATTTTGACATAAAAAATCTTTACATTTCAAAATACCTTTGACATATTTTAATTTTAGGAAAATTTTATACAAAATCAGCAGAAAATTGGGTTTGAGTGGTATCCAAATAATTCTTTGGATGTGGCTCACGGATTTTACAACCAATTCTCCTTCTTACAACATCTCTTTGATTAGGAGAGGTCCTTGTGTTATCCTTCCAATAATCTACTATTAAAGATCTCAAGCCTTGAGCAATTCTTTTATCTTTCCATGGCACTCTACCCGAGAATGCCCACAACTCATTGCTATTTGGTTCCTCCAATCTTTCACGCCTTCCTTTGGCTCTCATTAGAGATGATCTACTTATTTTCAAAGACTTACTCATCTTTGTAAGGTTCACCTTGTTCCTTTTTTGACTGCTTAACAATGTTGTTGTCATCACACATCTTGTGGCACAACTATCCTTTATGCGTGAGGTAGAACCCACACTCTCATATGCACTCATCAAGTTATTTACAATGGAATTTTCACTTGAGTCATTCGAAACTCTCAGCCTAAGATCCTTCATGGTGGGCCTAAATTTGAGTTGCCTCATCATTTCAACAAATAGTTGGCATCTTCCACCCTCACTTAGCTTCTCAAAAATACTCCATATCCTCTATGTAGCTCTTTGACATGTATGTTTTGACATCTTATTAGGCATCCATTTCAAAACATTGGAATCAATATCAATAAAAAATCTAGGTTTTCTATGCAAAACTCTAGGAGTTCTCAAATGTAAATTTGTGTCAACATTAGGAATTTCAACATCGGGGATAGATCATGTACCTTCAATCGGAGGTGCAATTGATGACATACCTTGAGATTGACATGTAAACGATGTTGCACCTCCAACTTGAGATGTCATTTGTGGAGTGACTTAAAATAGAGGCATGTTTGCTGATGTACTTTTTAAATGCAATGTTGTTGATGGTGTGTCTTCAATTATAGATGTGATTTCCGATGTACTGTGAAGACCACATGTTGTTGTTGGTGTGTCTTCAACTAGAGATGTGCATTGAACTTCACCTATGGTTGATGATATGCCTCCAACTTTGGGATTAATTTGTGTCCTTCCACAAACTTTTTCCATTCGTGCCCTTTTTTTTCCAATTGTACATCTCTCTTAGATTGCACGAGAATTTTTGGTTGTATGGGATACAATTCTTTTGCTTCACGAGTTGCAATTTTTTATTCTCTTCTCCTTGCATTTTTTACTTTAGGTTATTTTGGTGTTATAGGATTTGGTCGTTTCCTCGGCATGACATTGAATGCTGCATATTCACAATCACACATAGAACAAAAGTAAGTAATGCATTTTATGAAACATATTGATAACGCTGATTACATTGCATTTTATTGAACACACCAAAGCATTTTATGAAAGAAGGCAGTGAGTTGTTTGGAATTATCAAACATGTCTATATGCTACAACATTTTTCATACATAAATCTACCAAGGAAGAATGGTAAATGGTATGAATGTATGGAAACTTTCATTAAACCAACTATGTCTTGAGTCACTTGAAATTATCTAAGCACATGATGAAGGTGAATTCTTTATGGCACAAAAAAATTAATATAAACTTGCACATTAACATTGATGAAAGCTCTTAGGTTTTCCAAATTAGTTGAAAATAAAAGTTTTCCCACAACCATCAGTAATAATGGATTTAATGTTCAATTCTATGTAATAATGAAATTAATAAAATCATCAAATGAATGGTCTATAAATTGTCAAAACAAAACAAAAAACTTGTGTTAAGTTGAATTCATGTATCTAAGCATGTTGGAAATGGACTACTATAAGCAATGAAAATAGAATTCATAAGCAAATTTGTATTAAGTTGATGTCGTTTATATAATTTTAAACATGAATTCATCTAAATTATGTCATGGTTTTCATTTTTTTCTTCAAAGTCATAAAAATTAAACTTTTTTATGCAACTCTCATCTAATTCAATGTTGAATTCTATGTCCGATTGTTATGATTAATAAAATCATTAAAGGAAATTAGATTATTGTCAAAAATAAACAAACATACTAAATATAAACATTTCAATATTACCAAAAATGAATATATTACTTGAGATAATGTAAAATGATGTAGAAACTTCAAAATGTTTTCATCTACGTAGTTTGCATGCAAATTGGTGGAAAAAAGGTGATGGATCAAGCATAGATTGGTACAACAGGGAGTCAACTGCATAAAAAAGGTGTTTCTCTATTAGATTAAGCATTGAACCAGACAAAAGCAGAAGCATGTGGGCTAGAATCATGGGGTGAACCCCTATTTTACCATTTCAAGTTAAAAAAACACATTTGGCACTCGCCAAATTTGGTGAGCGCCAAATGTGGTGCTTTGAAATGCTTTCACAATATCAATAGGAAGGGAGTGAGACTTGAGATAGAGGGAGAGGGGATATGAGTGAGAGAGATTAGTCCTAGTAGCATGGTGGGGACTGAGACCTGAGAACGATAGAGACTTGAGACAAATAGAGAGTTATCCAATTAGGGTGGGGGGAAAGACCTCACAATGGGAGAGGGGTTGGAGTGAAATAGATTTTTATAAACTCTACCCTTAAACTGTAACCATAAACCCTTAAACCCTCAACCCTAAAACCCCCAACTCTCTCTCTCTCTCTCAACCCTCTACCCTAAAACCCTTAAACCCTAAACCTTAAACCATCTACCCTCAACCCTTAAACCGTAAACCCTAAAACCCTAAAACCATCAACCCCCTATCTCTCTCTCTCTAAACCCTACACCCTCTACCCTTAAACCCTAAACCCTAAACCCTAAAACCCTTAAATTGTAAACCCTCAACCCCTCCTCTCTCTCTCAACCTTACACCCTCTACCCTTAAACCGTAAACCCTAAAACCCTCAACACCCCACTCTCTCTCTCTCAACCCTACACCCTCTACTCTCAACCCTCAATCCTCTACCATATACCCTCTACCCTATACCTCTACCCTAAACCCTCTACCCTCCACCCTCAACACTTAAACCCTAAACCCTTAAACTATCTATCGTCTACCCTTAACCCCTAAAACCCTTAAAACCTAAACCCCCCCTCTCTCTCAACCCTACACCCTCTACTAACCCCTCGTCCATTTCCAATTCATAACTCCCACCCTAAACCCTCTACTCCTATACCATCTACCCTAAACCCTCTACCCTCCACCCTCAACCCTTAAACCCTTAACCCTTAAACCCTAAACCCTTAAACCTGCTTCACCCTCTACCCCTAAAACCCTCAACTCTCTTATTCCTCTATCTCTTTACCCCACCCCTGAACCCTCAACCCTTAAACCCTAAAACCTTTTGTAAACCCTACACCCTCTACTCCAACCGAACCCTAAACCCTCAAACTCTCTCAACCCCACACCCTCTACTCAACCCTCAACCCTACTCCTCAACCCTCTACATTTAACCCCTACCCTATACACCATTTCCTAATTCTAAACCCTCTACCATCCACCCTCAACCCTTAAACCTTGAACCCTTAAACCTGCCTACCCTCTAATTTTAACCCCTACTCCTCAACCCTAAACCATTAACCCTTCTATCTCTACCCTCAACCCTCAACCCTCAACCCTTAAACCCCCAACCCCATTCTCTCGCTCAACTCTACACCCTCTACCATTAAACTATAAACCCTAAAACCCTCAACCCCCCTCTTTCTCTCAACCCTACACCCTCAACCCTAAACCCTCTACCCTCTACCCTCAACCCTCTACCCTCAACCCTAAAACCTTTAACCCTCTCACTCTCTATGTCTCTCTAAACCCCCTCAACCCCCTCTCTCTTCTTGACCCTACACCCTACCCTTAAACCCCTAAAAATCTTAAGTTCTTCTAACCCCCTCTCTCAACCTTACACCTCTACCCTCAACCCCTCTACCCTATACCCCAAACCCCTCAACACCCTAAACCATAAACCCTAAACCCTAAACCCTATACCCTAAACCCTTAAACTCTCCACCATCTACCCTAAACCCTTCTACCCTCTACTCCTCTACCCTAAACCCCTCAATGCTTAAACCATAAACCCTAATTATTAAACCCCTCTACCTTAAACTAAACCCTTCAAGCCATTCCAATTTATTCCTCAACCTCAACCCTCTACTCCTTAAACTCCTAAACCCTAAACTCTCAATACTCTACCCCACCCCTAAACCATAAACCCTAAACCATAAACCATAAAACCCTAAACTGTAAACCCCCTAGAAAATCAAGCAATTTCAAACTAACCCTACACCCTACCCTTAAATCGTGAACCGTGAATCCCTAAACCCCAAAACTCCCAAAAACCTCTACCCCACCCCCAACCCTTAAACTCTAAACCTCAACTCCTCAACCCCACCCTAAACCCTTAAACCCCAAACCCTAAATATAAACCCTCTACCCTCTACTCCTAATCCCTCTCTACTCCCTCTATCCTCTACCCTTAAACCATAAACCCCAAAACCCTTAAACCATAAACTATAAACCCTAAACCCCCTTAACACTTTCACCCCTCAACTCAACCTCAACCCCTCAACCCTTAAACCCTAAACCATCAACCCACACCTTCTACCCTTAAACCTCCTGAGTAAAACCAGAATCCCTTAAACCCCAAACCCCTCATAAGGAGAGGGAGTAGGAGGGATAGAGAGCATGGGAGAGAGATGGAGGGAGGAGAGAGAGAGAGGTCGGGGGCATTAACACTGGGAGAGAGGGAGAGAGAGAGAGAGTGGGAGGGGGCGGGGGGAGATAACCGAGAGAGAGGGTGTGGGAGAGAGATAGAGGGAGTGAGTGAGAGAGACAAAGAGAGACCTGACAGAGGGAGAGGGGGTAGGAGGGAGAGACTTGAGAGAGAGAAAGGAAGGGAAAAGGGGTGGGAGGGAGAGACTTGAGAGAGAGGGAGAGGGAGAGAGAATGGGAGAGAGATAGAGGGCCTGAGAGAGAGAGGGACTTGAGAGAGAGAGGGAGAGGTGGTGGGAGGGTGATACTTGAGAGAGAGGGAGAGGGAGAGAGATAGAGGGAGTGAGAGAGGGAGGGAGTGGAAGAGAGATAGAGGGAGTGATTGTGAGAGTGAGAGGGGGTAGGAGAGGGAGACTTGACAAAGAGAGAGAGGGAGATGGGGTAGGATGAAGATACTTGAGAGAGAGAAAGAGAGGGAGAAGTGGTGCGAGGGAGAGACCTAAGAGAGAGGGAGAGAGACAAGGTGGGAGAGAGATAGAGGGAGTGAGAGAGAGAGAGGAGGGTAGGCGAGAGAGGCAGGCAGGAGTGGAGGGAAACCTGGCAGGAGAGGGCAGGCCTGCAGAGAGGTAGAGGGGAGGGAGAGGGGGTGGGAGGGAGAAACCTAAGAGAGAGGGAGATGGGAGAGAGGGTGGAGTGGAGACACGACCTGCCTGCCACGCTTTTCCCTGGGCCCACACAACCAGGGAGTGGGAGATAGAGGGATGGGGGAGATACAAGGAGTGAGAGAGACTTGAGAGAGGGAGAGGGGGTGGGAGGGAGAGGGAGTACTTGGGATAGAGGGATGGGAGAGAGATCACTACTGTATTTGACTCCACTTTTCGATGAATGTTTGTTGAATTGTCGACAAACTATTGTTAGAATTCCAACGAATCTCTTGGAAATTTTTCGTCACTAAATTTTCGTCGGTATCCCAACGAGCTTCAAAACGTTGAATTCATGATTGAACTTTGTTGGTTGCCGCCACAAAAAAGGGACCTCCTATTCGTCAGAATATCGATGAACATTGTGTCGATCTAGTGACAAACAGTAGCCATAACACACGTTGCATGCCTCTGCCAAATCGTCAGAACAACATGATGTTTGTTGAAATTGCGACCAAGTTTTGTCGAAATTCAAACAAACATTTGTCGTTTGTTTGATGATCTCGTGATCGGAATGAGATCAAAATTGCATCGGAGCTATAGCTATATCAGGAGGACTGACTTGTGGTCTCATTGATGAGCACAAGGAAGTATATCGGTGAGACTTGTACCATCGAGGTAAGTTTTGAATGTTTACCTGACCCGCTATGTCTCACCGATATATTCCCAGTGCTCCTGTTGGTGAAATAAATGATGGTCTCACTGATGAAACTTCATCGGTGAGACTTAAACGTTCGGGCTAGCATATATTTTTCATGTCGAGATGACTTTTCTTGTCGATACATTATCTTTATCGATAAGACCATAAGATAGTCTCCCCGATATTTCGACAAACATTCGTCATTTGTTTGACGATCTCTCCATTGGAATGAGATAAAAATTGCGTCAGAGCTATAGCAACCTCGTCGCACCTTTTTTTTTCATCAGACTATGGTGTCAAAATTTTGACGAAAAATTGTAGTTTTTTTTTTTAAAATATTTATCGGGAGGATTGACTTGTGGTCTCATTGAAAAAGCATGAGGAAGTATATCGGCGAGACTTATACCATCGAGGTAAGTTTTGAATGTTTACCCGACCCGCTATGTCTCGCGATATATTCCCAGTGCTCTTGTCGGTGAAAAAAATGATGGTCTCGCCGATGAAACTTCATCAGTGAGACTTAAACGTTCGGGCCAACATATATTTTTCATGTTGAGATGACTTGTCTTGTTGATAGATTATCTTCATTGATGAGACCATAAACAAATCTCCCTGATATGTCTTCTTTAGTAATCCTGATCGCTACAATAGTTTTGGTGTCTCATTGATGTTTGAAAAAGTGCTTGTAACCCATAATAGGTCGGGAGAACCCATACCAGCTCATGCCAATGTGATTTTTTTTCCAAAATATATTTGATTAGAAGGATTTTCAAGAGTAGAATGAGGTGACTGTGGGTAATCATATTCTGTAGGGCCAGTTACATCCTTTTCTGACTCAAAATGTAGTTATTATTGAGAAATTTACATGAGTAAATCATTATAAAATTTTGAGTAAATCATTATATTTTTGTAGGGCCAATTCACATAAACTACTTAGAACTAGGGAAATGCAAAATCAATAATACCTCAATTGTTGAACCAATCGTTTAAATGATACAATAAAAAACACTTGCTCTTTCAACTTCAAATTAATGCCATTGGAGAAGTGACTTATAGATGATACATGCAGCTATAGGTCTTCCATTATTAAAGCCAACATCTTCTGTGATACACTTGATCAATTCATCTTGATTTTCCTAAAACCAAAATAACAAAAAAATGTAGTGTAAGGGAACAAAAAAAATTGCCAGAGCTTTATAATATAATGTGTCTAAGAAAAAAAGTGATATAACTGGAAATACAAATAGAAGAGATGGATACTCCTCCAGAAGATCAGAATCATATACTTGTTGCCTATCAGTGAGAGTCGTCTATGGCCTCTGCTCTCCATCAATGAGCTCTTTCAAGGCAAACATAGGAGTCTGTGAATTCTGCCAGACACATCTATTGGTTAAAATATTATTGAAAAATAATATTACTTATTTAAAATTGGGAGAAGGAGATAACTAAAATTATACATAAAAAGATATAATTTGTTTATATTGGACAACCATGAGTGTATGATCATGATGGAATTTACCATTTTAAGGCACAAAAATGGACAATACATAATGACAAGTGGAAACTTAACCTCCTGATTTAACAACACAAGCCAAACTAGCTTTGGTCTCTACTAAACAATGTTGCAAGATCATTGCCCACACACATAAATTTGTGCTTCTAACAATCCACAAATGCACCTACACAAGCAAGTACACACAATAATAGTGCTAAAAAATATGCCAACCCCATTGCAACAAGAAAGGTTCAACAAGATATTGCAGCAATATGAAGACATCTTTCTATCCCTCCCAGTCCTCTCTCTATCTCTTTCTATTTGCTGATATAAACTTATATTATACGAAGACAACACATAAATGATAACTATTTGGTGGTATGACCATTCGAAGGATTACAAGTTAGCTTCACATGCATTACAAAACACCATACATGACATGTATTTGCTGATATAAACTTATATTAAGTGTTGATCATAGAATAGATTGCTATAGCACTTCGGAATTGAGCCAAATGTCATAAAATAACTATCAAAGTATTAAAGGACAGCAAAGTACCTTGCAAGAATGAAGAGGAATGTTGGTGTAGGTTTGTGAGATAGTATTTATCCATCTTGAGGTTGCAAGTTCTGAAACATGGATGAATTTGCATACTGAATTGTAAATTCACTTTTACAAAATATTCCAAAAGTTGTGGTATAGGAAAATAATTGGAATTACAAAAAGAACAATTGTACGAGAGTAGAAAAAATGTTGCTTTTGTTTCAGAGGTAGTGTTCAATACAATGCTAGCAATATAGAGAGGACCTGTAATAATATCAATACCATAACAATAGAAGGGGGGCATTGAAAAAAATCACATCTGTGTCTATATCCATGTCCATGCAACTCTTATTGAAACTAGTGCATTGTTATTTATTGTTACATGTACAAGTCTTGTATTGTTATTCTTCCAAAACTTCTCAGACATCCAATCAACTACTTATATACATGCAACTCCTTTCTTGGGCCTTCCTAGATATATCCAAGATCATAGGGCTTGGATACAACAATATATGTAGTACATACTCATGTATTGAATAGAGTTCTCTTCCTAGTCTATATGTTTAAGAATTTTAGGAATAATGAATAAATATAACATAGTATAAAGAATGATTGTTAATGATGGTTGTTTTAACTTACACGCTCCTTTCCACCCCCTATTCATTTTAAACTATGCATAACTTGAACATATTAAAAAAACTATAGCCCACATTGATATTGTATGCCACATTAATCCAACCATATGACAAAAGATAAGCGATCTAGCGTCTTGAATGAATGTAAGTAGAGAAATTTTTGCATACCTGCATATGTTACAAAATGCCATGGTTAAGTGGAAGCCTCCCATCAACAACAAGATCCAAATATTCGTGTATCTATCTCAATCGAGCCTCTAAACCCTTCAAAGTTGTCAATTTTTCCACCAACCTGTTATGCACAAAAGTCAAATTTTAGAGTTATGTCACCACTAAAAACAAAAGAAACAGAGCTTTGAAACCAAATCCACACACAACACAATGTTTTATTCATAGAAAGCCATACAAACAAACTAAACTCAGAACATTAGAATGGAAACAACTTCAAATTATGATACAGAGCATGGATTCACTTTACTCAACTGGAGGCACATTTCACAATAATGGGTTCTTCATCTAAAACATTTGTATGAGGTTCAAATAGTAAACATATTGATGAAAGATAGAGGAATTAAAAAGATACATGGATGTAGTTGGATTGAAGGCCGTAAACTGGTACATGTTTTTTTTTGTAGGATTCATATCACATCCACAAACATGGTGGAGCTATGCAAAGTAGGATAAATTGGCTTGGAAAATGAAGGCATCAGGGTATAAAGAATCATTTTTCTGCCACGATAGTGAAAATTTAGCACTTTCTTTCATCTTTGCATATTAGTTTGATGCTTCAAACGATGCATTTCTTATATTCAAAAGTTCATTACCTTATTGAGCTTCTCTTTGTTTCAAGAATAGTGTAATATTCTCTACTTAACAGGGCCAACTACGTGATGGTGGAAGCTCATTTGGCCCCTCCCCCCCTCACATCACTCTCAATTCCCCATACCCAATCATATAACATTAATCATTCATTCATCCATTAATAACATATAACATTCATTCATTCATTCATTATCATATAACATTCATTCATTAACATATAACATTCATTCTTTAACATAAAAAATTCATTCATTAACATATTCACATTCATTCATAATATGATTACAATCACTTCTTTTTTGTTTCTTTTTTGAAGCTAAAAAAAGCTTAAGTGGAGTATCATTTTCTAAATCATATGTCCCCCCTTCAGTTGTTTTTCCCTTTTCTTGTGATCTTAATGTATGCCTATTCGTGTACTCACGATGTGGATGCCGCTACAAGGGGGGGTCTGCTGCAATAACAAAGAAATGTTAAATTGATATGTTTTATTATTATTGTTACAAGCATTTCATTAATTAAAAGAACATTAGAATGGTTCTCTTTACCTGATGGGGCCACATCATGTTCCTGATCTTCTCTTATAGCCTCATGCTCAACATGTTGAACACCCTCTAAATTGTGATCTGGAGTTGAAACACGAAAAGTTACATTAATTAATACACCAATTGCAATTAAATATGTTTAAAAGAATATTAGAGTGGTCCTCTTTACCTGATGGGGCCACATCATGTTCCTGATCTTCTGTAGCCTGATCATGCTCAACATGTTGATCACACTCTACATGCTCTAAAGTTGAAACATGAAAGGTTACATTAATTAATACACCAATTGTAATTAGATATGTTTAATTGTATTAATCCATATTGATTTTTTATAGCACATGGATACATCCAGTACCAGGATGCACACCATGACCTTCATCTACAGGTTGTGCTCCACCCTCACCAGGCCGAATTCCAATGTCATATGCAGTATTATCATTGCTTGTCTATTTAAAAAAAATAGGCACATAATTACTTTATGGTGGAAATTAATATTGAATAGATTGCACAAGTATTCAATTTTAAATAAAATTTATTGATTTTATTTACTCGCATGTCAGATGTAGTGGAAGATTGTGTTTGCCCAGTCAAGACTCTTAGGCGTTCAATCACGACTCCATAGCCTTGTTGGAAGGAAATATTTAGGTCCTCTTCTGTGGGCACTCTATTGAATTCAGAGCCCTGCATTTTTGCATAAGATCATGAATTTTGCTTCTATGGTGTGATAAAACCAAAATTGTTTACAATTTATTATTTGGATGCAATATTTCATTTATTGATACTTACAATTTGTGTGGCTAATTTCATATAACCACCAGAGCCAAGTTTGTGTTGCCCGTGTTTTTCTAGTCTTGCCTTTGTTTCCTTTGATGTGTCGGGCAGCCTTATGAAAAGTTTGAAATATGTTAGATTATGTAAAAAGAAAGATTAATCAATATATAATTACATTGTTGGTAGTATCACATACCTTCCTTGGTCTGGTGGTGTCTTTCCTTTTTTATTTTCAGCCTTCTCCTTTCCATCCGACACCAAGTCCTTCCACTCCCTCTCCAGAATCATGGGGGGATGCTCGTACTTTTTGTTCTTCTCTAAATGTGACCTATATTGGTCCCTCACATACTTTAGATAGGTACCAAATTTTTGTTCTTCTCTAAATGTAATATCACTTAGATGTTTATAAAAAACATCATTTCTTGCAAAATTATCATGGGATCATTTGTCTAAAAAGAGTGATCAATAAGTAAATTTCATTTGGATTATATATAATAGTAATTAAAACATTTTAAAGTACTTGGGACCTTCTCTATCTTTATGGGAATGAAATCCTCGGTCACCACAAATGTGACCGGCAATGTTCCCATACTAGTAATATGGGAAGATCCAAGAAATGTTGCTAAAACATCACCAGTACTAGTTGTGGCCTCTGCATCCCCAGGTACATGTCCTGATGCATGTTCTGGCATGTGTTTGTTGCGAGAGTGTACACTACCCAATGCCTGCATGCTATGTGTTGCCAAAATTTGAGATGACAATATAGGCATAGATGATGGGGTTGGATGATGTGATGTATGTGCAGGAAGATCAAGATCGACACTTGTACCAACCCCTACTCCTCGGGCATCACCTACAGTACCCTGATCATGGCCAACAACATCATGAGGACGCAAATAATCCTATAAAAACAACACATATTTTAGTTCATGACATAAAAGAGTACAAAATATAAAACCATGAATGAACTTATGTTATAATTAAAGACCTCATGACAACTTACTTGCAAGTTTTGTGCTCTCTTAGTCAATATTTTAACCCTCTTTCTTATCTCATCTGTTTGAGGCACTATGAATATCAACTTAAGGATTTCTTCATTGCATTTTTTTTGGGTCTTCCTTAACATATCAAGAGGGCTTGTTGAATATGTGATGTCATCATCACATAATATTGACTGCACCTCCCTATGGATGTTCTCCTCTACTGCTGGTTCCTTTCCCTGATCAGCCGACTGCATCAAGAATATTAAAAACATTATCAAAATTAACCCAAGGAACTTATGAAAAAAACATAAAAATAAAACATTTTGCTCGTATCTAATTTGTACAATTACAATGAGGTAAACTATCATGTAGAAGCATGCTGAAGATGCATCGCGATCTGTGCTCTGGGCCGGATCCTTCCCCATATGATCAATGTTCCGCTGTGACAAAAATTAAATATAAAAAATCATTACCGAAATGAAACCAATAGACTTACGAAAAAAAACATAAGAATAAAATGGTATATTGGAGTCATTAATTGGAGGTTGGGTAAAATGGTACATAGTATGTACCACCCCCATAGTAACTGTGTTTGTAACTAAGCGATTCAAATTGTAATTGATTAGCAACTCTTCCCCTGCAGTTATTGATTTTATCACACATACGAATACACAGTTTCCCTCGCACGCCTCGAATATGCAATTGGGTTTCTTATTTGTTGACCCAAGTCGTGTACTATTTATAAAACTTGCAATATTCCCTTATGCTTTTGGCCTTCCATCAATGTACATAGCCACTCCTTTATTTTTATCCTTATCTTTTAGTTGTATATAATTTGCTGATAGTGCATACCTACGCATACTTCGTGTATATCGAACCAATTGCATCCAATCTTTGTAACTATAACAAGGTCTAACATACTCCATCAATTTAGTAACTTTTTCATAACAGACCTTTATGTCGTCCATGCAAAATAATCCCAAACCATGTAATGACGATGGTGTTATGCGATATATCCTCTCGTTGACACAAAAATTAGTGTTTATTGGAGGAAGTTCCTTGGGTACCCATTTTTTCCGTAGATGTTTGTACCTCAAGGGCACCTCGATGTCACCTATGCTCTCATCATCATAAGAACATGACCCCCCTTCAGCAAGAAAAAATTCCATGTGTTTACAAAATTTTCTTCTAATCTTTATACCTCTAGTTGATCTCACTCTTGTATACCTACTACATGTCTCGCTTTCCTCTTCTCTTCCTAAATATCCCTCACTCGAGGAAGAAAGATCTGAAAAATACCTATTTGGTGGTACCTGCACTCATAAGGATGTTGGATGAAGTTCTTTCATGGTGATGTGATCCCAAGGTGACATTATGATAAATCTATCATTTCATAGCTAGAATTTGACAAGTTATAAGGTAATCAAGTCTTGATAGATTGCAAGTTATTGTTACTACCATCCAAATGTGTCCATCACAAATCAAATCTACTTAATGTTTTAACTCCTAAAATTTTTAACAAGTGTTAAATGTGACTATGGTCCACCAATTACACAACCAAGGCCTCAAATGTATTCTATAATTGTAATCAAAGGAATTTTACTCTTCATTCAAGTAAATAAATTTGAAGGGAAACACCACCAAGTGGTTTATTGGACACCTACATGACTAAAAATAGCAGAAAATTTACATTTAATTTCCATGTGTCTAAGTGGTTAATGGGGAGGGAGTGTGTACTAGGCTTGGTTAAGTCATCATAAGTTTATGCTTTGGCAATAAAAAATGTTTAAGTCATCTTAAATCTTCCTATGTCTAATTGCTAGGAGACTTTTGGTATGTTTTAAGGTAGGATGAGTGGTTGCATCAATGTTCTAGTTCTCTATGAAAAGGTTTCAACGTCTTCAAATAGTGAAGGTTAGTGCTCATAGTCATTTGAAACAACATTTTCATTATGTATGATGGTAGGAATTGGCTACCCAACAAACTTAAAGTTAAAAGAAACTTTTTTAGTTTAAGGGGTTAGCACTTCCTTTCATCTTTGCATATTGGTTTGATGCTTCAAACGATGCATTTCTTATCCCACTTCTATCATATTGTATTCCCATCCCATTGCAATTGTTGATACCAAAATTTCATATCAAATACCACATTCTTGAAGCAATTTTCTATGTTTTTACTATTTTTCTGAAGTTCTTTTATGTTGTATGGATCCGTACAAGCTTGAAATCCTCTGAGATTATTGGTGTAGATAAATATATGTGTTCTTACAAGCTTGATATTCTTTGAGATCACTATCTTGTGGGAGAAAACAATCAAATACAGGGACTGCCCTATTTTTCCTGTGTAAGGGTTTGAGGGCTAAATAGAAATGAAATCCACCAATCCACCCATTTTCTTGGAGTTGTAACTTAGATAGATAGGGAGAGAGAGAGAGATGAGAGAGAGAGAGAGAGCATGAGAGAGAGAAATATAAGAGATACAAAGGAAAAGAGAGGGAAAAGAGAAACTAAAGTTTGATTGGTTGTTTCATGTCAACAATCCAAGGATGGCATGTGTCCTTGGGGAGTTATGCTCAAGGTAGCATGCCATTTGATTAAAGATATGATAATTCTCCTTTAAGACCTCTTCAATGTACCCATTTCACACTTAAGGAGACAAAGATAAATATAGGGAAGAAAATATAGAGAGAGAGGGAGATAATGACAAACATACAAATAGAAAGGGAGACAAAGAGATAGAGAGAGGTAGAGAGATAAAGAGATAAGGATGAATAGATAGAGATATAGGGAGCGTGATTGATATATCTCTCCATGTTGCTCTCTATCTCCCTAAACCCTAAACCCTAAACCCTCTTCTCTATCTCTCCCCCTCTTCTCTATCTCTCCTCCTCTACCTATCTATATCCCTTTCTCTCCCTCCCCCTCTCTATCTCCCCCTCTCTATCTCTCACCATCTCTAGTCCCTCCCTATCCCCTCCATCGACTCTCTATCTCTTTCACCATCCCCCTCTATCTCTCTATATCACCCTCTTCTCTATCTCTCCCCCTTTTCTCTATCTCTCCTCCTCTACCTATCTATATCCCTTTGTCTCCCTCCCCCTTTCTATCTCCCCCTCTCTATATAAATACAATGACACAATAGTGGTTTCCAGGTATGAGATTTTTTTCAAGCTCAAATCTCACAATATATGTAGCCTATTAGCTAATAGAAAGAGATATAGAAACTAAAAAGATAGAGAATGAGAGAAAGAGATGAACTTAGATAGATAAGGAGAGAGAGAGAATGAGAGAGAGAAATATAAGAGATACAAAGGAAAAGAGAGAGAGGGAAAAGAGAAACTAAATTTTGATTGGTTGTTTCATGTCAACAATCCAAGGATGGCATGTGTCCTTGGGGAGTTATGCTCAAGGTAGCATTCCATTTGATTAAAGATATGATAATTCTCCTTAAGACCTATTCAATGTACCCAATGCACACTTAAGGAGACAAAGATAAATATAGGGAAGAAAATATAGAGAGAGAGGGAGATAATGAGAAACATACAAATAGAAAGGGAGACAAAGAGAGATAGAAGGTAGAGAGATAAAGAGATAAGGATGAATAGATAGAGATGGGGAGCATGATTAATATATCTCTCCCTGTTGCTCTCTATCTCCTAAACCCTAAACCCTAAACCCTCTTCTCTATCTCTCCCCATCTTCTCTATCTCTCCTCCTCTACCTATCTATATCCCTTTCTCTCCCTCCCCCTCTCTATCCCCCTCTCTCTATCTCTCACAATCTCTAGTCCCTCCCTATCCCCCCTATCCATCAACTCTCTATCTCCACCTCT
Source organism: Sequoia sempervirens (assembly GCA_007258455.2). Taxonomy (NCBI): domain Eukaryota; kingdom Viridiplantae; phylum Streptophyta; class Pinopsida; order Cupressales; family Cupressaceae; genus Sequoia; species Sequoia sempervirens. Next base: position 87,934,152 of record VDFB02179234.1, read on the forward strand.
CTTCCTTTCTCTTCTAATATATCTCCATCTCTCTTTCTCTTCCCATATATCTCTATCTCTATCTCTCTATATCTCCCACTATATATGTCACTCCCTCTTCCCCCATCTATCTATTGAGCTATCTCTCCCTCTCCCCCCTCTCTCTATTATTCACTCCATCTCTTCCTAGCTCCATCTCTCCTACTCTATATCTCTATCTCTATTTCTCTTTTTATCTCCCTCTCAGTTCTCTCTCTATCTCTTTATATCCATATATTTCTCTACCTCTATCATGATCTCTCTATCTCTTTCACCTCCCCCTCTTCTCTATCTTTCCTCCTCTACTTATCTATATCCCTTTGTATCCCTCCCCCTCTCTATCTCCCGCTCTCTATCTATCACCATCTCTCCCTCCCTATCCCCCCTATCCATCGACTCTCTCTCTCCACCTCTCTTCCTTTCTTTGATGATTTCACTATATTAGCAAGGGATGGATATGATATGGTTCTCAACAAATTGCTGCAATACAACATGAAGAAGGGTTTGTTGGAACTATAAAAAAATTTCAAAATTTTATAAGGATTTACTCATGTAAATTTCTCAATAATAATTAACTACATTTTGAGTTAGAAAAGGATGTAATTGGCCCTATAGAATATAATTACCCACGGTCTCCTTGTTCTACTCCTAAAAATCCTTCTGATCAAAGATATTGTGGAAAAAAAATCACATCGGCATGAGTTGGTAAGGGTCTTCCCGACCTATTATGGGTTACAAGAACTTTTTAGCACATCGATGAGACATCAAAACTATTGTAGCAATCAGGATTACTAAAGAAGACATATCGAGGAGATTGGCTTATGGTCTCATCGATGAAGATAATCTATCGGCAAGACAAGTCATCTCGGCATGAAAAAAATATGTTGGCCTGAATGTTTAAGTCTCACTGTTGAAGTTTCATCAGCGAGACCATCATTTCTTTCACCGACAGGAGCACTAGGAATATATCGGCAAGACATGTGCAATCGATGTAAATCCTAAATGTTCACCCGATCCGCTAAGTTACACCGATAGGAGTTCTGGCGACATATTCAAGACCAAAAGAAAAGATATTGGCGAGACTTATAACATCAGAGGAACCACTGAATCTGTTAGCGATACTAAAAGTCAGGTCGATGAAGAAACAAATGAACCAAAATGATTTTCGGGGTGACTCTTGGTGATGTATACGGGACAAATGTTAACATCGGTCAGATGTGTAGAGTGTTACCCTGATTAGCAGAGTATTCAGTGAATGTTGGTTGGGGCCTAATGTATAGATCACCCAAAGTTTGAAGGTGTCTTGCTGACCAATTCATTTGATGTGTTATAGGCGAGACTTATAACATCGGAAGAACCACTGAATATGTTAGTGATACTAAAAGTCAGGCCAATGAAGAAACAAATGAACCAAAATAATTGTCGAGGTGACTCTTGGCGATGTATATGGGGCAAATGTTAACATCGGTCAGATGTATAGAGTGTTACCCCGATCAACGAAGTATTCAGTGAATGTTGGTTGGGGCCTAATGTATAGATCACCCAAAGTTTGAAGGTGTATTGCTGACCAGTTCATTTGATGTGTTATCAGTGAGACTTATAACATTGGAGGAACCACTGAATGTGTTAGCGATACTATAAGTAAGGCCGATGAAGAAACAAATGAGCCAAAATGATTGTCAGGGTGACTCTTGGTGATATATACAGTACAAATGTTAACATCATTTAGATGTGGAGTGTTACCCCGATCAACAGAGTATTCAGTGAACGTTGGTTGGGGCCTAATATATAGATCGCCTAAAGTTTGAAGGTGTCTTGCTGACCAGTTCATTTGATGTGTTATCAATGAGACTTATAACATCAGAGGAACCATTGAATGTTGTAGCAATACTAAAACTTAGGCCGATGAAGAAACAAATGAACCAAAATGATTGTCGGGGTGACTCTTGGCAATGTATACGGGACAAATGTTAACATCGGTCAGATGTGTAGAGTGTTACCCTGATTAGCAGAGTATTCAGTGAATGTTGGTTGGGGCCTAATTTATAGATTTCCCAAAGTTTGAAGGTGTCTTACCGACCAATTCATTTGATGTGTTATCGGAAAGACTTATAACATCGGAGGAACGACTAAATGTGTTAGCGATACTAAAAGTCAGGCCGATGAAGAAACAAATGAACCAAAATGATTGTCAGGGTGACTCTTGGTGATGTATACGGGACAAATGTTAACATTAGTCAGATGTGTAGAGTGTTACCCTGATCAGCAGAGTATTCAGTGAACATTGGTTGGGGCCTAATGTATAGATCTCCAAAAGTTTGAAGGTGTCTTTCCGACCAATTCATTTGATATGACAATAAGGAATTCAAAAATTTGTTACATTCATGCCTAGAGTTAAAAAATTAATGGCGACATGGAGTACAGGTAATTTCATAAATTGAAAGGAAATCATTGCAAAATGAACATTGTTGCAAATTGGAAGCGAAGGAAACGGGGAGACAAACAGAGGGCCAAAGAATTGTTTCAATTGAAAGACCTCAATCAAAACCAGTAAGTCCTCTGCATTTTAAATTTTTCATTTCTGCAATTTTAAGCGAGTAAAATGGAAGCCACTAGTTTAGGGAAGTTGAAAGGTAGAAAACAAAGTGAGAGCAGTCACCCTAAGATTAAGAAGTAGAAAGTTGAGTCTAGAATTGAGCCAGAGGGTGTTGAACGAAAGCTGAATCAGGATTTAATTGACCAATTGCCTAGCTCTGGACCTAGAGGTAGGCGCTCCACGCAACTAAGGGAAAAAGTGGAAAAATTGGACGACAAATGCAAGCACATAGGAGACATTTGGACCCTAATAAGAGGCTATGAATTTTTTAGATTCCACTTTCACCAAAGAGATCATTTTGAGCCAGTTTGTAATCCATGGCATCTAAATTTGGGAAAGATGGTTTTCCCTAATGTGTTTGTCAATACAAAGTTGATAAAATTGTTGGCCACCTACTATGACTCAAAACTTAAGGCCATATTCGGACCATCTAGGAAACCCTTCATATACATATCAAAGGCTTCAATAAGTGAGGTTTTTAAGTTGGAAGGGTGGAGTAATGAGAAAATTGTGAATGAAGAGTTGGAAAAGGATTTTTGGAGAATGGACACCACTTACAAGGGTTGGAGGTTTCCCTTACATAGATTTAAACAAGAAGGTAAAATTGTCCCACTTGACGATGGCAATGGGCCTCCATTCCATGTGGACTTATTAAATCCCTATATGAGATATACCTATTTCTCGGTAGGACAAGTGTTGGGTATGGAAGTTCCTAAGTATATGTCCATTGTTCCCATGGTAATTGCAGCTAACATTCAATGTCATAATTCTAGGTTTTTCAACCATGCTTCATTTGTCTCCAAGGAACTTGACTTAGCATTGATGGCAATCAAGAATAAATCCCCTATTATACACCTTAGGCATTATTCTCTTTTAGTGCATCTAGTATTGTACTTCAAACAAGAGTTAGGGATTTGGCCAAAAAAATTGATAAAGAGGGAAAATTGTTACCCATTCAATTGTGGACTGCCATTTGGGACAATAGGTTTGCTAATTCTAGTTACCTGTATTTTGAAGAATATTTTGTAAAGCCAGTATATGAATTATGCAGTCATCCTTGTGCGCACTCATTGTCTAACGAAATAAAATGCTTCCTCAGACCTAAGGACTTTAATGGACCAATTTATCACAATTGGGGAGACTGGTATTGCTTGGAAGATGCTACTATTGTAAGGGTGTTTGGTTTTGAGGATTCTCCATTCATTTTTCCTAAAATAGTCTTGAATAGGATTGCATAATTGGAAATTGTAAGACAAATGGATTTTTCTAGTTTCATGAATTTTGGTTCATTGGGGAAACAATAATTTATGCCTGGTACTTTGTGCTTTGGTGATTTTACTATGCTTGCAAAGGAAGGATATGATTTGATCTTTTCCAAATTAATACAGTATAATATGAATAAGGGTCCACCAAGAAAAGTTTTTGATCCAGAGGGATATATCAATTCTACCAAACAAAGGATAAACTTTGGAGGATATGATCATGTGCCTTATCAGTTTGATGACATGATTAGAAATTTGGAGGTAGAGGAAGTAGAGAGAGTGGTGGAGGAATACAACCAAGGATTTCCAGATACAGGGTTCCCTTTTTCTGGAGATGAGGAATCTGGAGAAGATATGCCACGAGACCTACCCAGTAGGATTTCCAGATTAAAAACTCAAGATTACAACTGCCCTCCTAGAGAACCAAGTGTTGAAGAGAGCCAAGATACAGACACCAAAGAGATGGCATATAGGTCATTTGTAGCATACAGCGAATTTTTGAATTCTTCAAAATTCAGATCTTTCTTGTATAAACAAAAGGGCAAGGAGATAAGGGAGATAGCTAATAATATTACACAAATCAATGAGAAGCAGTTACTAAATTATTCAAAATTAACTGTGGATAGAGAAATGGCTAATATGACCCCTGATAAAGGAAGGAAAATGTTAGAGGATGTTGAAGTTATGATCTTTCCAAGGCTAGATTTGAATTCTGCATTGGTCTTTGATAGCTTCTTAAAGGATAATAGTGCCACACACAAGCTTAGTCCAGAGGGGGTGACAGAAATATATGTTGGATCCAAATATAACCCAGATGAAGGAACACTCATGATATGGGCCTTGTATCCATCTCATAGAAAGTTAGTGGTGATTGATACTGAGAAAGCATTTGGACATGTCATGACTCTAAAGGTTGGAGAGGTAGATCTTGTGGCGACTGCAGACATTGGGATTAATGTGGCAAAACTGAATAAAGCCCAAATACAAATGTTGATCAAAGAAAAGGAAATGTACAAAATGAGTAATGAAAGGATCATGAGATAAAATGATCATTTGAAGGACATGCTAGGAGTCACAATGGGGCCTCCTAATTTAATAACACATGGTGAAATCTCACAAGTAAAAGATCATTGGGATGAGTCAACTGCATATTCATAAGGTAAATATGATACACTCACTACAATAATCAGAAAAAGGCAGGCCAACTTAATGATTTGGTTGAATAAGCTATGGGGAGCATATTCAAATAACCATGTTACAAGGCAGGAACACAAGAGAATTGATGGAATGACTCAAGAAAAGCTCTGAGAATTAAATGAAAGAGATGTTCCTGACAGTGTGGCCATTGGTATGGGTGACCATATTATAAAGAAACATAGGGACCTTTATGAGGAACTACAAGAAGATGCAAATGGGCTGGTTGATGTTACAAATATGGGATTGCCTACACTATTTGAAGATGGAGAAAAGTTGAAAGAGAAAGCCAAGTTGATCAAAGAATGTGAATTGATGCTACAAAGAATTCTATAAAATGCTACAGGGAAGGATTCGACATTGGACGAGAGCTGCGAGCAGAACGAAAGGATGATAAAGGTGGAAATATTGGCCAAGAATGCATTAGGAGATGTCGATACTCATGAACGGCAGGATTATCTACATCATTTATCAAATGTTCATCTATGGCTAAATAGAGTCTAATCTCTTTTTTTAATTAGTTAAGTAAAATAAAACATTTGTGAAGGGACGTGTCCCTTCCAAGTTTTGATGTATTTATTGTTGTCACTTGGATTTTGCACCCTGTTGAATGTAAAATTCAACAATCCAATGCAACATGGGAAGACCTCTAAAGTTGTGGCTTCTTGTAAACAGAGGTCAACCTTTGGAGAAGGCCGGCTTCCTTTGTGCTATCACCTAACTACTAATTCTTTTTGAAGGAAAAAGGGGAAAGAGTGCATAAAAATAAAACTAAACCCTATGGTGATACACCGAACTGATAAGAGCAATTGAATACTTTGATTTACACTTGAAAATTGACAATGAACAAAATATTACACATCAAATTTTTGTAAGATTTGCATTAATGTTTCACAAACAGGTCTGATTCACACACTTTTTAAAGAAAGGAAAAGATTTTCACAGACTATAATCCATGTGTGATTATGTGAACACAATTTTTGATTCATATAATGATACTTTTGCAATGGAAGGAATGAAAACAAAAGATAAAACTATAAAGGAATAGAATAAATTCATAAAAATAACTTGATCATTAACCTAAAATTTTCAACACTTTGCAAGAACAAGATGGTATTTTTGTTGTCATCAACAGCAACCAAGGTAACCTCTGTATATTATGTTCCAAATGAGTTACAAAAGTGTGCTAATCTGAGAAAGGATTTTAGAAAAATCACTAACTCTCAAGAATGCATAATCCGAACTCCTTTACAAAGAGGCAAAAAATCCATATATACAAAAGTCCCAGCCCCTAGGGCTTACAAAAATATCAGCCTTCAGAAAAAATCTGCCCTTAGATCTTTTGAAGGAAGTTAATGTTGCATTAAACGTGCGTCCCTGTTGTCCATGTCGGTGAAGAGTTACTCCAGGAATGGCCTCCTTGATCTTTTGCAACCATAACATTAACTTTTGGTCTTCGTGTCCACCTTCGAACCTCCTTGTCGAGCTGCTTTGAATGCTTCTGAGCTCAGAGTAGATCCACATCACTTTCATTCTATTGATCTTCTTTTTAAGGGTAGTCAATCAATCAAATGGACAATGGTTCATCTTTAGTTCTCCTTCTGATGGTTGAACTCATTCCACATAGATCTCCAGATGGTCAGAGGTCACTTCATTAGAATCGCATGTCGGTGAGACACTAGTCGTTTCTCCCCGATGCGATTATACCCCTTTAGCAGTTATCGAGATAGCTCACAACACTCAGCAAGAGTTTGTAGCGAGCTGCAAAATTCATATCAATATCAAAGATGGTCGCCCAAACTATCGCTATCAGCTATAGGTCACATCGAGTACAATCCATTCGGCCAAGAGTCTCAGTGAGTCGGCCAGACCTCACATCGAACTCAACTTCCCTCGGCAAGAGTCCACCCTGTCGGCCAAACACTATGCTGAGGAAAAATATTTCAACGAAACACTGTCGGGTCAGTAGGACATCAAAATGAAGGCACAAACTTTCACTGAGACCTCTTCTTTTTGGCGAGACCTTATGCCGAAGGAAAAATCCTTTGGCGAGCTCATTTCACCATCTGTCGGCAGGACCCTAGTGGGTCGGGAAGACTTCACAGTGAGGCCATTTCATTTCTCTGAGACCTTCGTAGAGTCGGTGAAACATCACCCCGAAGCCCCATCATTACACCAAAGGCATTTTTCTTCGGCAAGACCTTGCCCATGTCGGCCAGACCTCATGCCTAACTCTACCCCCTTCGGCAAGATACCATCGGGTCGCAAAGACCTCACAGCAAGGCCTCCTTGTTCTGGCTAGAGCTTATTTCATTTCGGGGAGACTTTTCTTGGTCGGCGAGACCTTACCCTGAGCTCACAACACTCACCGAGACTTCCCCGTGTCGGTAGGACATCTCCCCGAGACCACAACCTTACCGAAGGCACTATCCTTTTGGTGAGCCTCGTTCAGCCATCGGGATGTTACAACGAGGCACACCTTTTCTCCCCATTGACATCTCTTTTTGCCAAGACCTTTGTTAGTCGCCGAGACATCTCCCTGAGCTCCTATTTCTTCGGCGAGATGACCGACCCTCGGCAAGACATTACGCCGATATCAATCCCTCTTAGCGAGACTTTTGCCTATCGGCAGGACATTACACCGACATTGATTCCTTCCGAGCTCGAACCCTCTTTCGGTGAGACTCCCACTCCGTCACCAAGACATCTCCATGAGACCAACATTACGCTGAGAGTTCCATTCTTTCGGTGAGACTTCGCTGTGTCGGTGAGAGATTATAGCAAACAAGGGCTCCTTTCCCCAATGACAATCCGCTTTTGGCATGACCTCCTTCCAAGCGGAGATAAATAAAGACTCATGGCGACCTGAATGTCCTGGCGACTGGTGTATTCGACCAAATAGAATGCACTGCTAGTCGGCAAGACAATAGGAGGGTCTTGTCGACTTTCTTCTCTGATGATTTTTGTGCCAAATCTAATTGAGGCATGCTTTCCAATAGACCTCCTTTTGAAATATCATCAGGTGCATGCTTTAATCCTACACAACAATGTCCCCATTTGGCCTTCATGAATACTTGAACATAGATTGCCCTACCTGATTGAGCCTGCAGATGAAATCAAGTAACATTTATATCTCTTCCATAGTAATGCAACAGATATAGGCATTAGGAGATATTCAATAGATAGCTTTCTAGCAAAATTCTTTCATATACAAAGAATCAGATGCATGTATTTTGATGGAGTAAATGAAGATATCTAAGATTAATATTTTGGTATCATCTGTTTGTTAAATTTATGCAGTTATTTGATTGTCTCCATTCTGATACTTCTCTATTGTTTAAATTGATATAACATGTTTATACTCTATTTATCATTGTACATTTTCTATATATGTGTGATCTAGTTATTTGGTTCTCTCAAGTAGGGATTAAAATCTTTTAATTAATCACAACAATCGGTAAGTGTTAGTTGGATTAATCAGAAGAATCACATAACTAGAATTGCCATTCTATCTCAAGAAGAGTTTGTCAATTATTCACTTGCACGTTTACACAAGTTGTAAACAATTTTTGTGCCTAACAGTTTGAATTATGTGTTGAAGACTTTAGAATTTCAATAACATTAATTTATGGATATGTTGTATCTATAAAACTACAAAACCATATGCTCTTTGCATTTACACTTGCATTTAGAAATACACATTTATAACATAGATGTAGATTTCTTTAATGATATGTTGCATTTATTGTTCTAGGAGAGCATCCAGTAATTGTATTTACATTTACATTTACAAATACATATACATACATACATACATACATACATACATGTATACATATACATATATATATATGTGTGTGTGTGTGTCTGTATATCATTTATATTCAGTGTTCAGACACAACCCATTAGGTCTGGACATGGATAAAAGTTCATAAAATCATATCTCCCATAAGTTAAATATAATTCTATCAAGAAATTAATATCAAATAGATAATATAATCGCATAACTCATACATTTCAATGTCATTGATTTTCTTCTTCATCCAACTCTTTGTCTGTATCATCCAATCCAGATTCGACATTGTAAGGATTGGTCATATCATCTTCATCATCATTGATATTAGTTTTGATAATGTCATCATCCACATGGATATCATCTTCATGAACATTAACTCCTACATCATCATGATCTAGTTCCTCCTCTTCAACATCTTCGTCAAGCACATCATCAACTAACTGTTGATCCTGATCATCATCTACATCATCTTCTAGTTCTTCGATATCTTCTTCTTCCACCACATTATACTTTATTGTCCTTCCTCTTGGATCATGTCTAACAAAAAATGACCAACCTGGTTTACCTGAAACCTCTGAGTGAAATACCTTCTCACATTGGCTTGGAAGAACATAGGGCTCATTTCCAGCTCGCTTGATCGACCTTGTATTAACCATGGTAAATCCATTATCATGTTCAATAACAGATCTCAAAAGATCATTTTCATTCAATCGTAGCCTGTACCATAGGATGATGAACAAAACTAATTTGAAGGACTTAAAGTCACACTCAAGTATATCATCCGAAATCCCATAGTATCGATTCTCTGAGACTTATGGATGTATGTTGCTTCTAGATGAAACATTAGTCACCTAAAGGCTACAGTTATACCAGAATCACAAGTTTTCTTCGTGTCATCCAACTTTTTTATTCAAAATTTATGACCATTGCACCACATAGCCTTGTGATGTTTCACCTGCAATATGTCAAACATGTTAGAATTATTGCAATATTGTTAGTTGATAAACATATTTATTCTTGGCCGAATGTATGCAAAGAAAAAAATCTCAACATATATATTGGTGTAGGAGCACCTAGATCTTGTAAATGCCTTCAAAAGGCTAATATGTTAAATTTACATGTTCAAGTCTAAATTTGTGTATCAAGGCCATGAAAAGGCTAATTTGAATGTAATCAAATCATAAAAGAAGTCACTAGGAGGTGAAAATACAAAAAAATGCAAATAATGCAATATTATGTAAACAAAAAGGCATAAATCAAGCATATTAGGAGATAAGAGGTAGTTTGAACTGATGAGAAGTTAGAAAAGGTAGTTATTAAGAGGGAAAATTTTATAAAAAGCATGGAAAGGCGTGGAAGAGCAGAATCTTGAAATTCTTGTAACAAAATCTTGAATAAAAGCCCTATTTTTCTGAGTTATCAAGCATTCTTTCTATTTCTCCTAACTTGTATTGCTAATTTGGTAACATACAAGAGTTAGTTCTTGTGTAATCTCATTTGAGAAAGAGTACTTTTCATTGTCAAAGAGTCTGAAATTTAGTTTTAAGCAGCAAAAGAATCAAAGACAATTCTGTGTCTCGGGCAAAGTTAGTTTCATTGTGATTTTGAGAGTCCCTAAAGAATTTTAAGGCCCATCCCACCGATGTAAACCTAGTAGAAATGGTGGGATGGGATAATTAGGGTGTCCTTTATGTGATTTTTTTTTGTGTGAGTGCAAGGTATCAAGAATATGGTGTTGTGTTGTTGATTTAAAGTTAATTTTCTGAGTTTTCCTCTTGAAAATGAAGGTTTCCAGCAGGGTATTGGATAAATAACGTATGCATATCCAAGGAGATGTTTCTAAAGGAATTTTCAGACATAATTTAGCATGTTTCAATGGTTGGTCATAGTATTTGAGGCTTGTAAGGGTGATAATCACAAAACCCTCACTGTTTTGGGTGTTTCTAGCCTAAAATTAAGGGTTTGTTAATACACTTTCTAAATGGGTCTTTCAATCTTTGAAAGTGGATAAATCTAGTGTTTTGTGACCTTTACTTTGACTTTTTGAGGTTTTCTAACAATTTGGAATTGGAAAAAAGGTGGATGATTTGTAAAATAGCCCTATTCTAATAGCCTTTCTTGGGCGTACAATTTGAAATCTGCTAGTTTCTCTAGTATAAATCATTCTGAGTTTTTTATATGATGATATGGGCATTAAGAGGTCTCTAGATGTGCCTTTGGATCTTGGTTTTGAACCTAGTGTGAGTGGTTCACCCGATCTAGGGTATGGAGGTCTATTGCTAATTAATGTTTAGATTTCATGGACAGTGGAAATCTGTGTGTACAGGGAAGTGAGTGACCTTAAATACTTGAACCTTGTCATTTGGATGGAGTTACAGTAGATTTTATGCTTGAATAAGGTTGCAAAGGCAGTGCATATTTTTTTGAGAATGATGATTCTATTGTGTGTCTTGGTATCTTTACAGAGCAGGAAAATCTGATATTTATACACTGATGTATTGAATTGATTTCTCTCAAAACATGATGAATCTTGTGTCTTGAAGGACTGATTAACTAGTTGATAGCAAGAAGGATTGGTCTTTGTTAGTTTTCCTTGTAAGGAAAATGAATTGGTGCTATTTGAGAAGTTTAGACTGTTTTCAATGATTGAAGTTTGGTTATTGACAGTTTGGAATCTGATTTAGAATAAGTGTTATGTTGCCTTGAGGATATGATGTATATAGGAATTTGAAGGATTGGTAATTGGTTGTGTAGCAAGTGTGCATAATGTGTTGCCTTATGAAAGGCTGAGAGAATGTATAGATGTTGATATGGTGGTTGAGAATGATGTGAATCTGATTGATTGAGTCAAAGTTTTCTAATATGGTTTTTTCTTTGAATGAGTCAATTGGAATACTGATAATGACATATGGTTTGTTGAAATTGGAGTGCTAACTTGTTTCCTTTAAGTCTTGTAGAATTGAAGAATCAAAAGAAGTTGTATGAGTTTTGAGGAAAAATAAAGTGAATTAAGAATTTGATCTTCTCCTTATTCTGATTGGGTTTGATTTACCCTCATGAAATGATGTTGTTGGTGTTGTTGTTGGATCCTCTGCATCGTATATACATCAATATAAATGAAAATAATTAAATAATATGGGTGATTAATATATTTATGTGTACCTGTTTATCTCTTAAACCATATGCTAAATCAATTTCCCTTTGTGTAACATTGGAATATCCATTACGATGAGCTTTTTTAACCAATGAAGCCACACCTTCCCATGTTAATGTGCGACCAAATTGTTGACATTGTTCAATCCATACTGTCATCCAATCAAGATTTTTTACGACGTACAAATGTAGTGCATCCCACTCTCGACCAACTGTATCAAAAAAATTGAAATTCACAAACGACGTATAATTTGTTAATTACCATAGTATACAACCTTAATTTATAATTGATGTATATTAAAGATTAATAATTAAATAAGTACAATATACATAAAAACCATATGTAAAATTTATTCTAATTAATCTCCATGACCATCTTATAATTACCTCTCACTTTCCTCAATCTACCTTTCCCTATCAGGTACTCCCCTTTGAATTTGTTAATGGAGTTGGGATCCCAAATGTGATCTACATGGATCTTTGCTGCAAACTTAGGAAGATATTCACTAATTTACACCATGGTTTGGTATACCATATATCCCTCCACCATAGAACCCTTAGGATGTGCTATTTGTCTAAACAAATCCTTCAAAAATTTCAAGTACCTCTCAACCATCCACATTGACCTTGTGTGTACAAGTCCACACAATTCAATCTCCTCAACTTGGTGTATGAGGTAGTGTTCTTGTGCATTGAAAAATGTCAAAGGTAGACACTTTTTCATTTCACACATTAGACGAGGAATTTTTCTCTTCCAATAATTTATATCTTCTTTATGGATTTCTTTAGATGACAACCATCTACAAGTGATTCAAGGCACAAATATATTAACGAGATTTAACAAAAATATACAATATATTACATAACAAGTAAAACAAATGGAAATTATAAGATCTATACAATGAATTGAACAAATATCGCTACTTACCTCATATATTTTCCAAGATCATATATAACTTGCTTGACATTGTTGTTGAAGTTGTCTCAGAGAGATAGAGGTAGAACATAGTGCAACAATTATAAAATGATCTTTTCATTATTTTTCCAAAAGTAGTAAACATAATATACTGAAAAGTACATGCAATATACAAGTGTACATAATATACTAGAATAATTACCTTAATGAAGGTATGCCAATCATTCGTTTTCATCCCTGACCCAAATTCACCTTTCTTTGTTATGATATTGTTTATGTTCGCAGCAAATCCTGTGGGATATCAATTTTTTTGTATGACTTCTTTTATAGCATTGCTTTGTTGCTTCATTAATAACCAAGGAAGGGCACTTATATTAATTTGGTCTCCATCGCTATTCAATTGAATGAAATTTTTCATTGCATGATTGGCTTCCTGAATGTCACTACAAATTTTGACAATTTTTCTTTGTCATGCCTTCTATCCAATATTTTCCATAACGTTTCTATTATATTCTTCATTGTATCAAACAAATTCACAATTTGTAGCTGCTCATAGTAGGGCAACCTACTAAATTGTCTGGGATAACTTTTCAGTCCCTATGAAAGCTGGCCATTAATGCCTTGACGACCTTCATGAAGCATATAAGTTAAACAAATTAACAATGACAATCATTGTCAATTATAGCATGAGTAAACCCAACACAATATAAAAATATAAATTCCAAACATATCATATATGATAGATAAACAATTTGATCTGATGTATAACCTTGACGATTAATTCTATTATATTCCAACTTCCATAGGCGAGGTGTCATTCTTCATGGTTTTGATGTAATCTCTTCTTTCCCATTGAAAAGATGTTTTTCAGTAGTTCGATACTTATGATTTATGTGGAGGAAGTGTCTGTACTCATCAAACACCTGCTTTCCTAAACTTGTTGAACGACGAGATTTCATCTTTGGACCACAAATTGGACATGCTAATTTTCCCTTTGTTTGAAGACCTGCAAGATCATATATAATTGGATTAAATATGTCAATTTTTATAATTATATATAATGAATAGATTATTTAAAAAACATGCATGATATCTACTTCATAAAATTAAATATCATTAAAGTGTAGTCGAACGTTATAACATACCACAAAAATGTGTTAGCCTTGGGCATCATGAATTGTCCATACAAGCATTGCATGGAATTTAAATTGTCTTTGTCCTATTGGTCTAGAGAGCGTCATACATAGTGACACCATTCCATAACTTTAGTAACTGTCGATAAGAGGCTCGATATATACATTCATATCTTTAACTTGGTACTTACCTAGTTGAATGAACATAAACATTACATAATTATTATAACCATTTATTGCAATATATATATAAATTAATGTACATGACTATTAAATGAAAAAAATATAAGTCATTATGCAACAAATAAGACAAATTAGATGCTACTACGTTAAAGAAAATTGATGTAAACAAATACCTGGAACAATCATTGACAACATTATGTGCTCCCTCTTTATTGACATCCATGGAGGAATGTTATTGTTGATAACAAAAATAGGCCACACCAAGTAAACAGATCTCAACTCTCCAAATGGATTGACATCGTCTGCTGCCAATGAAAGCTTGAGATTACGAGGTTCTTCTTTAAAGTGTGGCCATTTTTCCTCCATGTCTCTAAATTCATAACCATCCATAGGCATTCGAAGAATGTCATCTCCACTTCTATTCCATGCATGGTAATCCATAAATTGCGCTAGTACATGCACCTAAATAATTGTTGCATCACATGGAATAATGGGAATATAGCGAAGAACCTTGTGAGACACCTTTTTTGTTAGTTGATCTAGTCGATATCTACTGATATGACATTCTGGGCATTCTTTTGCAAATTCATGTTGTTTATGATATATAATATGATCATTGGGACATGCATCTATTGCTTGATACTCCATTCCAATATCTTTCATAATGCCAAATAAATCTCGGTATGAGCGAGGTAAAATATTTGATGGTGGTAACAAAAATTCACCAATCAATCTACAACAAAAAATAATTTGTTAATATAAAGAATATTAATGGTACATATTTCATCCTTTATTTACTAGTGATGAACTAACAACAATTAAAATAGATGAAAAAAGATGACATATATGACATACCTTAACATCCACGAGATTGCTATGTTGGATAAACCATTCATAACCTTCAAGTTCACTAGCAACAATACAACAGAGAAAATAGTTGTTTGGGAGCCTTCATAAAGGGGCTCATATGCCTTCTCAAGTACAGGTAAATCATGAACATCATCAAAGTCATCTTGATCATCATGATTAGTTGTGCCATTAAATGCGTCATGGATCAATGTATTTGTAACATCATCTTCAACTGTGTTTTCTAGTGCATGATCATCTTCTTCCATAGGATCATTAACTTCATCTTCGATATTCACAGCTCCATGTTCCTCCACTTGCAAGACCACATTCTCCAGGCCATGATAATCCATATCATGTTCCCTAGGGTGCCCCACCTTTATAATAATGATAGACACAAATAAACCATGATCATGATCAAGTGATTTTTTATATATATAAAAAATGTTAAAATGATATAAGAATTTACAAATTCAATCAACACAAACACATATAATGAACAACTTACCAATGGACTATAATCATGCCCCCCTTCAACATGACCATGCTAGCTACAATGTTTCTCAGCTGTTGTGATTAAAATTCTTCTCATCTTTAAGCCCTTGCAATTATTGCAAGGACAATAACATTTCCCATCACCCTTTCTTTTCAATCTAGCCCACATTCTAGCAATTGTCTCTTCATTTTTTTCTGGACTAATATTATCTAACATGTTTTTTCTTTACCAAGCTTGAATATTTAGATCTTCAAAAAATATCAAACTCACTCCAATAATTTTTAATCATAGACAGGTAACAAAATCTAATAATTTTGATACTTTACACCAAGAAAAATTGGCATGCAACCACCCCTGCAAAAGAGAAGATAGCCTGAAGTTAATGACCCCAAAAAACTCTTTAAAATGGTAATTCCAAAACTTATTAAATTCTGATTTTACTATGATTTCCAACTGTTAGACTCCTAAAATTAGAATATTGAACTTGCACAACAAAATATGGAAATGAAATTCTCAAAATGCACAAGTCTAAGAATAAAATCTGATGAGATGTTGCTTTAAAATATGATTTTCAAACGTGGAAGTACAAATTTGACTTCACAAATGAATTCTGGAAAAAGAAATAGAACACCCTCAACCTGGCGATATCTTCTTGATTTTATTTTTATTTTTCCCAAGAAAATCATCCTTAGTTCTCCACAAACTATCGCAAGTAGAGCAAATTTAAAAGTATAGCAAAACACTGTCGCAATAAATAGGCGAACTCATTTTTATTTATGTCGACCACAAATTCATTTTTTTTCTGATTTTGAATGTTCATCAAAATTTCAACGAGACTATGTGTCGAACTTTCGATGAAACCCAGGTTCATCTAAATTTCAATGAACGTTGAGGATAAAATTTTAAAAATTTGAAAATTACACATCAAATCCCAACAATACATCAAATTATACATCTTTCGTTAGAAATTTTCATCAGATTTTGCAATCAAATGAGTTAGTGGATGGAGGGAGTGAGAAAGAGAGGGGGGTGGGGGGAGATACCTGAGAGAGAGGGAGAGAGAGAGTGAGAGGGGGTGGGAGGGAGATACCTGAGAGAGAGGGAGAGAGAGAGGGAGAGAGATAGAGAATTGAGAGAGAGAGAGGGTGTGGGAGAGATAGAGGGAGTGAGTGAGAGAAACAGAGAGAATACACAGAGGGAGAGGGGGTAGGAGGGAGAGACTTGAGAGAGAGGGAGGGAGGGAGATGGGGTGGGAGGGAGAGAATATAGAGAGAGGGAGAGGGAGAGAG
>VDFB02179234.1:87951113-88036366 GCA_007258455.2 Sequoia sempervirens
GAGGGAGAGACTTGAGAGAGAGAGAGAGAGAGAGAAAGATAATTACCTAAGAGAGGGAGATGGAGTGAGAGACAAAAATACCAAAGGAGGAGAGAGAGAGAGAGAGAGAGAGGGAGAGTGAGAAAGGGGGTTGGAGTGAGATAGATTTATTTAGGTACCTAGGTGGGAGGGAAAGAGTCTTTGGAGAGGGGATTGGCTTGAGAGAGAGTATTCTAGGTCGCATGGGAGGGAGTGAGAACTGAGAGAGAGAGAGACTTCAGAGGGATAAAGAGTTATCCAGTTAGGGTAACAAGTTAGAGAGCGTATGAAAGGTAAAACCTCAACTATCCATCTATGATCATAAATTGTGCACTCTAAGAATTATCAAAGTTGTCAACCAAAGAGAGGGGAAATTCAGGTTTTGTTCAAAGCACGTCATTTGGCGAGCACCAAATGTGATGTGCCATTTGGTGAGCGCAAAATTTGGTGCTCACCAAATGACCTACTTTGGACGTGTTAATTGATAGGATTTGCTAAATTTCCTCATATTTTTGTCTATGCTCCCTATCTCATGTGCACGTCTTTCAATGCAATTTTATAAAAAAAGTTGTGATAGCATTGACCTCTCTCTTAGCTATCTAAATATATAATTCCTTTTTCATTTTGATTTAGTTAAGGTTTTGATCCATGGCTTCTATTGTAAATGCCTATGTTTTTGGTCAAAAACCAACATGTGGTAGTTTTAGGATAGATTTTTACTCGTTCATCGAAACGTGAAACAAATTACATTTTTTGAAACTAGACTCCATTCTACACATGATGAAAAAATAATAATCAATTTTCAATTAGTTTTCAAAAAAATTAGGGGGGAGCACGCTTAAATTTTAGCTTTTCAGGATGTGTCCACTTTGAATATTCATAAAATATTATATATTCATTAAAAAAATTATCTGAAAGAATAAGGATAAACAACATGGTGTTAGCTAATTTCTCACCATTGGGATTTTTGAAATTCTAAAAAAAAATTAATCAAAAAGGGGGGAGCCCTCAGGCGCTATGCTATTTTTTTTATAAAAAAAGGACCTGTTTTGGGCCCCCCCTTTTTGAGACCCTTAATCTTCATTAATTTCAAAAAAAAATAGTAGCTTAGAAACTAGACTTGAATCACTTCAACTTTTGTTCTTGTTGCATCTTGAAATTTTGAGCGTAACTATCTTCATTTTCTCATGCAAATCAGATTTTGCTGATTTTAGAAAAAAGTGGCATCTTAAGAGCTGAAATTGTGTCACAGATCCATGCACTTACCCACAACCTTCTTCATTTTGAAAACCCTCACATTTGACAGCCTTGACACCCTTTGATAACCATTGTCAGCAACAATGGCCTGTTGAAATTAGTTTGACATCAATGGTAACCTGTGCTCAACACAATTACATTCACATGGTTCTATTTAATTCAATTAAGAGATTGATGTGAAGCCTTCTGGTTTCATGTGTTGTTTCCATATAGCATATGAATGTTGTTTGGAAATTTTCAAAGTAAACCTAAACTATAGATTTCTCTTAGATCATAAACTTACCTACAAGTCATTGTTACTATCCAAGTCATATTGAGACTACTACAAGTGTATAAGTAGTTGTTACATATATAATAAAATAAAGAAAAAACTAATTCTAAATGGATTTAAGAGAATAATTTGATCTAAAGAGTTTAAATCCTCAAAGACATTTCTATTTAGTGGTGTCACTGATACATTTTGACTCAAAATCCAACAAAAGTTCGTCGGAATTTTGACGAACTTTCGTCGGAATTATTTCGTCGATTTTCCGACGAACTTTGAAACGTCGAAATTTTGACTCGTTGATTTTATGACGAACTTTGAAACGTCGAAATTCTAACCCAGCCGACGATACTGGGTCAGAATTTCAACATTTCAAAGTTCGTCGGAAAATCGACAAAAGTTTGTCGAAATTCTGATGAACTTTTGTCAGATTTTAAGTCCAAATGTATCAGTGTGTTACAAATCATAGTTATCTATTCTAGATATGATTAACTCACAACAATCTAACCAACAACTAACTTTATAGAATGACTACTTTGGGGACTTGGCCTAGTTGGTCCATCCGCACCTTTCCAAAACCCACAAAAAAATATTTATTAATACTTAACATTTAATTTTTTTATTTTTTGCTATAATTCAATTTTGACTTATGATCAATAGTTATTATACTATTTAATTTATTTTTTGCCAGTTTGAGACAACTAACAACTAGTTTTGTGGAATAGGTCTTTCTTTGTTGTTATTGGCTTTGTTGGTCATTGACCATAAGCCCATATTCTAGAAAGATGATAACATTTTATTTATTCATCCTTAATATTATGAAATGAAATTCACGTGACTATTATTCATTGTTGATGATTAAGTGGATCCTCATAAGCATCCATGCATGATGACCAAGTTGCTTCAAGACGATTGCATGTTAGCTCAAATGTCACAACATACATGTTCCACTTTGATTGGTTGTAGGTATGATCCTTCTTTGTGGACATATTTACTTATGTACATGTCATTTATCCCTATAAATATATAAGGTTTTATTAAAAAAGAAAATTAAAATGCAACAATTGATATTTTTCAAAAAATCAACAATGTTTAGAATTTTTGTCACATCATCACACATTTAATTTGGTTCTTCTCAATGACATTAATAATACCTTACAAATTTAAGCTACTTAGTCAAAGGAAATGCATTTTTTCTCTTATGAATTATGAAGTATATCATTGCTTGAACTTGCCTTAGTTTCTTTGTTGCTATTGTCAAATCAAGAGCACATGTCTATAAAATATAGCCAACATAATTTCTTGGGAATGTAGATTGTTTCCTTTGTTCTCATTAACTATAGATTGATATTTTATTGTTGGGATTTTTAAAAAAATCCATAAGAGTTAAGTTTTTATACGTTGGCCTCATAAAATTGAATAGTATGGCATTACTTGAGTTGAGTTTCAATTTTTCCATAAGCTATATTTTGTGTACACCTTGCACTCTATTCCTACTAAATCCCTAACTAAATCATAAGATTTCATTTTTTTAAGACCATAAATATGGCTAAAAAATAAGTTCTCACCCAATGAAGAAAGAAAAAATTTCCACAAGAAAAAAAGATAATTGTTGATCAATTTGAAGATACCGAGAGAGAAATTAGATATTCAATGAGAAAACATTACTTGTCAAATTGTTAAGAAAGTATTGGAATGATTAAGCCAAGCTAGTTGTTCCAAATTGTTTTTCAACCCTATAAATTATGGAACAAACCTTTGAAAGGTACAATGATAAAATTAGAGTAGCTAAAGATAAGTGAGAGAAATGTTATCTTCACTGTGATTTTTTTTCTAGAGGGTGTTTAATTTAAACCCACAAGCTGAAATCCCCATCAACTTGAAGCCATTAGTTGTTGAATACATGAAGAATATTGATGATTCCTTTTTATGCAAATAAACCATATTTGTACTATTTTGGTTTAGTCACTAGAAAGCCTCTGAGTATAATTAATTCCTAATCCATAATCCTAGTAATCATCTAGTACATACAAATATATATAGTACAACATTAAATATCTTTTAAATACCTTTTGTATTCCCTACAATCTTAATCTATTTCTTGCATAACCCCATGAGAGATAAACATGCATAAAAGTAACCATAATGCATATATCAAATAGACAAGCCACAAGATAAGATAAGATATACCCTAGAGAAACCCTCAAGAGGGAAAAATCTAGCCTCCAAAAGCATCAATACTCAATATATTATTCAACAATAAAAAATTACAAGAGTTACAATGAATACCTCTAAATCATCAAGCCTCTTTAATGCATCCTCATGTGTCCAAGCATGAATCCACTCATCCTATTCCATGCTTCACATATGCACTCCTCTGAAAGACTCAATAATGAAAAGCCACTCACCCAACCAACCTTAACCACTAAACATGTGCTTGCTTTTATAGATACAAGCTCACAAACATACAACCAAGTGGTAAGATAAAACCATGTGCCACAAAACCATGTGAACACAAAACCACTAATACTTTATTTAATATTCGGTACTAAGTTTCACTTTTTAAATATTTTCCCAATATTAAATTATTATCGCATGTCTCCCACACATTAAATAATAATACAATGTTACAATACAACATAAAGTGGTCCCCAAATAATTACCTAGTGTGATTAACCACACCTCCTAGGTGCATCACAACTAAATAATTATTTAATTACATTATAATATGACATTTTATGCAATGGTATACAACAACATATCCCAACATTCTCTTGCTTGTGTATGCATTACATAAGGGATCAATAAATTAAATAGATCATCATAGCCATACATGAAACCACATGAATCTCCAACATGCTCTCATGCTCCATCAAGATACCTACAATAAAACCAAAGTGATCACCATCTCAAGAAATAACTTCTCTCATCCTCCAATGTGCTACCTATGGAAGAAAAGGACCATAGCAAGGTGAAGATGCACCAATCCAAGAAAACAAGTATCAAATCCAAGTGATAGCAAAGGCTCCAAACAAGTTGTTGTCAAGTAAAAATCCACATGATTAGAAATATAATCCACAAAGCATGCTAATACATCCAACCATCCATACCTCCTAGGTATCAAAAACATCATTAAACTCATGCTAATAACATATAAAACCCATAAATTGCAATCACAAGCTCCTTGAATCAAACCTATCAATGAATAACATACATATCCAAGAACTCCCACTGCATGGGTAATGTCAAAGCATATCAATTCTACCAATCAACACCATATCAAGGTGAGATAAATGATCAACAATTAAGTACCAAGAACAACCACAATGATCTACACATGCAACACCAACAACTACATAATCCCTCACAACATGTTGCCACCATCCTACCAAATCATATGAACATGAACCTCCAAGAAGGAACCAAAGAATGAAGAGAGAAAACCTATGAATCATAACATTTCCTTATACCAAAACCTCAAAAGTTTAATGCTATGTCAAGTATGATCTCCTAGCAAACCCAAATGAGAAGCCTTAACAACACCCAAAACAATGTTCAATCTCTTAGATCAAACAACATATGAATCATGCAAATTCCAACATGGATGTAAGCCTCTCTAACCAAGAAGATCAAACTCAAATTATCCATTCCCAAACCATGAAATCGTCCTAATAACCATCTCCTAAAATCATCATCAATGAATGATAACATAAACTCAATGCACAAGGAGATAACCATGCTAAACATCTCTCAAAATGAATCCTCTAGAACTAACTATCCATAGCTCAAGATCCATATCCATGAAAGATAAAGCAATATAAACTTATGCTAAATAATCCTCAAATGAGTCCCCCATAATCAATCACCATGACTAGACCCATTCCCATGAGAAATCAAAGCACATAATAAAACACATTAAGAATAAGATGGGAAATATCTATAAGATGATAAACCACTAAGTAGACCAAGAGTTGGGAATGAGAATGATTCTCCAGGATAACCAATTCATCATGACTCACTCCAAGAAAAATATCCTTTATCAATCCATCATGAGCTCAAATCCATATCCAAGTGAAGGCTCTTCAGTCTTCCTACTAATACCTCCAAGGAGTAACCGTCTCAAGAAAATGTCTCTTATCACAAGAGAACTCCAACCTCATCCACATCTCCAAGTATCCATGAGCACCTATAATCGATCAATACATTCCAAACTTCAAATGTAACACCACACTATCATGAAGTAATCAAGAAAAATGATCAATGTACTCAATACCAAGAGAACCACCAAGATCAATGTCAAAGCTCCAACCACAAAATTAGGAACCTATCATGACAACATGATCTAACCATATCCTCCTAAGAGATCACATGCAACAATGCATACATCTTGGTATTAAGAGAATATGTACCATGCCAAAACTCTAAAATAGTATCAAGCGTAAACCATGACATAATAACAATCACACTCTAAACTAAGAATCAACCATCTCCAACCACATGAAGATAACCATCAGCAATGATGAATCCAATCCACTACCAACAACTCCCACTAAATCATGATACCGAGCTACATATGGCATCGTGACAACCATCTCCTCCATGAAAATCATCTAGGTCCACACACACAACTCAAATGCCAATATACCAAGTAGAACCAAGATCTCCAAGCCAAGAAGACATAACCTCCATCAAACCATCAAGAACCAATCCTACACCTCCAAGTCTTCATTGTCAAAAGCTTCCATTGAAAGTGTATAACCAATAAATGTACCAAGATATCATGACATCGTGATCAAAATTCTAGAAGTCCCATCAACTGACTAATTAGGTACTCTAACCATCCATCTTCCCATCCCAAAACAACATACCAATGCATAAATGACCATAGATAAGGCCAACTAACAAAATCTGCATCAACATTGAATCAATCTCATGGATATAGACAATCCACACCGAGACATCCCAATACAAGAAAATGGGTAGCTAATCCAAAAACCTTCATAACTCATAGATCCCAAACAATTAAGCATAAAAACTCATCATCACATTAGTAACCTGTAAACTAATATATCAAAGAAGATAATCCTATAGACATCAAGACTCAAACACCAAATCAACCACATATCAAATTTTCCAAACATGTTCACAAATGAGCAACCATAGTCATGGAACTAATCAAGCATCAAGGAGATAAAAACAACCTCCTAATACCAAACCATATCACCACCAAACAACCACATGCATGATCATGTCATTCCAATGCTTAAATATACCTACATATCCATGACACCATAACCATAGCCAATGCTATACCTACACTCAACTATCACCTATACAAGACTCCAAGTCTCCACTTGTGTCAACCCATGTCCTCAAAACTGAAGACAACATGTGTACCTATCACCATCAAAGTACAAATTTTAAAAACACATCTAAACCTATACTAGGAAGCACCAAACTGATAATCAGCTGTATCATCATAAATATCATATAAAAACATGTACTCCCTCAAGGTTTCACTTCTCAACTTGTCTAGATGCTCATGTAATCACACCCCAAATCTCAGGCTCCTACAAGTGATAAAACAAGTACCATACATTCCCTAAGCCATAAATTGATAATATAACTAATCCACTATGTAGTACATTGTACATTCTATTTGACACCTATTTGAAATCAAAAATCTGATTTCATATGTAAAAGTTATGTTCAAAACTGTGTACAAGAGAACATTTGGCTTCCAACTCAAAATTAATCAAAACTACAAACCTAGGAAACCAAACCTATACCACTACATAGTGCTCAGAACCACCTTTTGAATGAGTATAAGAAGATGAAAATCCGACACTCTGGGAAAAATTTATGCTCGTTTGAAAAAAACTACTATAATTTGTCCAATTTGGCTAGCTAGTGGCTATTGGGTGGTCGTCGGGCGGCGATGGAAGATTTTAAAATGCATTTAAAATTGTTTAAATTTTAAAACTTAATAAAAACCCTAGATGGATTTTGAACAAGATTTTTTTTTTTTTAAAATCAATTCATAAAATTTTTGGGTAGAAAATATTAAAATTGAATGGCAGTTTTTTTGGGGGGCCCATGGGGCTAGGCTGTGGTTTCCCACGGGACCGAGGCTTAGCCATCGGCCTAGGAGGCTGACCACCAATACCCACTGGGCAACGGGCTGACAATAATGTTGGTACCTGTCGATCACGGTGGTACCATGTGGTACATCCACAATAGGGGGTCTGCGGACACCCCCTAAAACACATTACTTATTTATTTATTTTTAAAACTTTTTAAAAAAATTCAAGTTAAAATTTCATTTGTAGGATTTTAAAATTATTTTTAAAAGGCCGATTAATATATATATATATATATATATATATATATATATATATATATATATATATATATATATATATATATTTATGACCTGCCTCTACAGACATCGATAGTCATATGATGGACTTTGGGGGCAATTTTTTTCCTTTTTTTCAACTTCTCTAAAATAGGTCGAGCTTTATGTCATTTTTTCATTTCTCAGCCATCCTTGATCCAATGATGAGGTCCCTTTTGTCTCAAGTGGTCATCTGCAAAAATTCCTCTACAAAACCCTCATATGAAAGCTCAATCCAAGAAACCCTTTTGACCCAAAATTTTCAAGTTTCAAATCTGTAGTAAACCCAACAAATCTTGAAAACTCAAAAGCCCAAATCTGCAAAAAAACGCATGTAACATGTGTTCCATATCTTGTAATTCCTCATATCTAACATGCACGTCCATGGATTCAACTTGCACAAATCTATCAAATAAGGGTTATAACCAAAAACAAGGAAGCTCACACCTCCCATCAACCATTATAGCTCTGATACCACTTGTTAAGAAATAATGCATGAATACCCACAATCTTAATCTATTTCCTACATAACCCCATGAGAGATAAAAATGTATAATAGTAACCATATTGCGTAGATAAAATAGACAAGCCACAAGGTAAGACAAGATATACCCTGGGAAAACCCTGAAAAGGGAAAAATATAGCCTCCAAAAGCATCCATACTGCATCTATTATTCAACAATAAAACATTACAAGAGTTACAATGAATACCTCTAAAGCATGTCAAGCCTCTCCAATGCATCCTCATGTGTTCAAGCATGAATCCACTAATCCTATGTCATGTTTCACATATGCACTCCTCAGATAGACTCATTAATGACAACCCACTCACCCAACCAACCTTAACCACTAAACATGTGCTTTCTTTTATAGATACAAGCTCACACAAATACAACCAAGTGATAAGATAAAACCATGTGCCACAAAACCATGTGAACACAAAAACATTAATACCTTATTTAATATTGGGTACTAAGTTTTCACTTTTGAAATATTTCCCCAATATTAAATTATTATCACATGTCTCCCGCACATTAAATAATAATACAATGTTAAAATGCAACATAAATTGGTCCCTAAATAATTACCTAGTGTGATTAACCACACCTCCTAGGTGCATCACAACTAAATAATTATTTAATTACAACATTATAATATAACATTTTATGCAATGGTGTAGAACACCATATCCCAACATACAATTTCTTGATTTGGTGGTTATGAAGTTATTTTTCTCTATAGTTGTTTCACTTGAAATATTTTTTTGTGAATCCTCACATAAATAAATTTGTATGCAATATGCAAAGATTATCACTAGAGGTTAAGGAATTTATCAATCCCCTAGAAATTAAGCTAGATATAACCATAATTCATAATTGAGGAAATTGCTTTCTCCATGAGGATTGTATATTGTTTAGGATGTACAAAGCTACAACGGTCCCATATAGATTGCCTCTTATAGTACCCAATGGAGTTCATTCTTAAAGTCCCTAAGGAAAATGTATTTAGTACATAGTTTTCAATTCAAAGACCCTTAGAATAAGGGTTCCTAGGGAAAATTAATATTGGTGATTTCACCATAAGGAGAAGGGATGGATTTGATAAAACAGTTGAATATTCCATATTTTAGGATTGACCATTGATACATGTACATAAGGATTTTGACCCTAAAGACTCATCCACAACTTGAGAGAAAAGAGATATAGTTATCATCATGAATATAATGTAATATAATAATTGATAATAAATTGTGTGGATGATATTGATAAAAAAATTTAGAAGAGATAGGTGGGAAAAGGCAATTTCAAATGAGAGAAAAATTAGGGAACAAAATCAATCCTATCCAAGAGCCTTCTCTTGTGCAACTAATAAATTTGAAAGAATAAAAGTATTAGTGGATGATATTGAAATATTTGGGAGGGTGCCTAGATGGATACATCAAAGGAAGATCTATTATGTATTTTGGAAGAAATATTTATATACACGCCATTATTTTTAATCTCCATTAAAAATCCTCAGTAAAAGTGGATAAGATAAAATGGCTAGGAGGGAATCACCATCAATAGAAACTTAATTGTTAATGAAAGCAACCATAGGGGAACCACCTAAGGCACCATAATCATCTACATCGATAGGGAAAGCATATGGGAGTGTATGTAGGGTATTCAAGCCCCCAAAATCATGTTGGTTGATTATGTAGAGTTTAAGATGTGGAAATTTTTCCCTCCAAAGGATCCCATTCATCTTGCTATTACCACTCCTCATAAAGCATGATTAGGATTAATTTTTTAATGGTGCAAAGGACATAAGATATATTGGACAAAAATAATGTGAAGAGTTATTAATTGATGATGAATCTATGAAAACTGAAGAATTCAAGCCATTTACACTACAAACGAGGTTAGGAGAGAAGAGCAAAGAAGATGAAAGAATAAATATTTTAGAATTTTTAGGGGAAGAGGTTAAAATTTACTATGATCACTCTCATCATTTGAGGTAATAGTGAAAATATTATTTTAGAGGAAGTAAGAAAATTAGTTAGAGAGAGTGATTTTTTTCTATTTCCAAGTTTGGATATTAATTTTGCAATGAATTTTGACACATTCAGAAGGAGGAAGGAATAATAATTTTTGAAAACATTGAAATCAAGAAATTTTTATTCTAGATGAGCTTTCCACCCATATTACAACACTCTAGCCATATGGGCCATTTCCCTAGATATTGATAAGAAAAAGTTGGATTACAAGCCATAGGGATTAGTGGGTTAGTTGATAGTAAGAAGAGTTGAGGATATATCTATTTCTAAGATAGCTTCACTAGTGGTACATATTTATCACTTTAGTGAGGTAACTACTAAGAAGATGCAAAGGAAATCATAGAAAAAATAGATTATGATTAGAAGCCAAAGGAAATAATGGACTAATAACAAATATTGAGTGAAAAAAAATCATTGGTAAAAAAACTTTAGTCTCAAATCCGATTGGCAAATCAAAAGGCATTGATACCCCTCCAAGTACCTTCCTAATTTATAGCAATTTAGAATAAGAGTTGTACAAGGTAAAATAATAATTGAATAAACTAATTAAAAGACTAAATTATAAAAAGGAAAATACAAAAGAAACGGTAAAACGTGTTTCGTGACAAGATTTTAAAACTTGACAAGATTAGTTGAAGACCTATGGAAGTGCCATGAAAATGTTATTGCATAAAAAAGAGTCTTGAACCAAAATTTTTAGGAAACCAAATGATTTGGTTTCCTAGGGTATTCTCTATGAGTACAACCTACAAGAATGCTAAGTATGTTATAGGAAGTTCAAATGAGATATCAATTACTTAATTTTTTTGAACTTTTATTTGAAATAATTTATTTCATGGATAAGTTGAAACTTGAGATTTGAGAGTGAAAAAATGAGTTTTAACTTCTTTTTGAAACTATTGCAAACTTTGATGAAAAAAACATTGGGATTTTGGGATGATGTAGGAGCATCTGGGTCCACATGTGATGTTGCATTGCACAAAAATATTTTCAGTTTAAATTTTCAATTAAGGATTTTTTTGTGGTTTTAGGCATCTCTCAACATCACAAAGTCTTTTGTGTGGTCAGAATTGCAAGTCACATCATTGTTTAAAGGCCCTACAAGAAATTTTATGAAAACAATTGTTATTTGAAATCCGTGAGGGCTGTTTAGAATTTCTCTTATAAAGACATTAAAGGATGTATTTGGCTCATATTGGTGAAGGTACTGTAGTCAAATTATCAACGATTTGAGAGTTTTTCTCTATTTTCGATTGATAGTTACTAGGAAATTTAAAAATTCAATATGTTTAGAAGTTGTTAGAAAATAAATTTATGGGAAGTATTATAATATCATCATACACATCTTGGAAAGTTTTTAGGTGAGTATGAGCCTTTAGTAAAAAATGTAAAAAATCTTTTTTTGTTACATTCGAGGAAGCTTGTCAAGTTTGTGTATTAAATTAGATCATTTTACTCTTATCCCTAAGTAGAGAGGAATAATTTGGGAAAGTCGTGGGTTGTGAAAACAATAAAATTAAAGAAAAGTGACATTAGAAATAAATGAGATACATCTTGTCACATTTTTTTATGACATTTCATTTTTAAAAAGAAAGAAAGGAAAATCGAAAATGAAGGGGTGTGGGAGATTAAGGGACATTAGTCCAATCTTGGAGGTTGTTAAAATAGTAAAAATTGGACATTTTTAATAATAATAAAAAAGACCTACAAACAAAGCAGCGTTGAAGACAAAGAGAGTTGCACAAAGTTGGGAAGAAAATGAATAGAGGAGAGGTTGCTTGCAGATGAATGGAGACAACTATGAAAGTCCATGTTTGTAATATTTTTGTAGATTTTTGTAGTTTGTTATTTGATGTAATTGGTTCGCAAGTTTGTTATCAATGAAATGAAATTTTCACCATTTTTCTTGTGTAAATTTTCAAATGGTCTTTAATTGACAAATGAAAATGTCAAATTAAGTTTGTATTGGCTGTGAATTTTACTAGTCTAATAAGGCTCAAGGATTTTTTACTACATCAAATGATATCAAAGCCAGAAATAAGGCTCGTTGAGGAAAAAAGTTGAAGATGTTGAATAGAAGTGGTGAGAACAGAGCATGGTTTCTTGCTGGATAATATGCTAAGGTGAGTATTGTGTGAAATAAAAAATATTTTTCTTTTGCAATTACAAAGATTTGAGTTGTATGTGAAGTGGTTGGTTTTCCTAGATAAAGTTGGGTAAAAGGTGTACAAACATCGTCCACTATGTGAAAGTGGGTAGAGGGGGTTTTGGGATGTGCATCTTCTAGAGTCTTTGTTGGGTAGAGGATAGTTGTGTGAGTGAATTTTTATTGTAGGGAGTACTTGTGAATATAAAAAGTGTTGGCTCTAGAATTTGTGTATGTGGGTTGCAAAAGTTACAGATTGAGAGTGTGAGCAAGATGTCTTCAAGAAAGAGGAAAATGACAGTCATGAAGAGGATTCTGAATATTTCGTACATAGAGCAATGAGGAAGAAGATACACAAGGTGTTTATGAAGAATTGGTGAGAATCCAGGCAAGATTGGATGCCCTTGAGGGTGAGAAAACAAAGAAGCTGAAATAGATGAGAAAAGACATGAGAAAGAATCGTGTGTAGGTGGTTTGATAGAGAATGAAAAGTGTGAAGTTGAATGGCACATGGAGAGGATAGATTGATATCCCGAAGAAGAAGATGAGAATTTGAGTGAATGTGAAGACGTGATAGAGTCAAGTAAAAAGAAGATCCTTTGGGAAAATGATAATAAATTTGAAAATAATGAATAGCATTGTATCCCTTTGATGAAGGTTTTATGGAGAGGTGAACATGTGGGAGAAACCCACATAAGTGTATAAGATGATATCATGACATAGGTTGCAATAATAGGATGTGGATGGAGTGAGTTATATCAAGCAGATGGATAATGTTTGCAATTTGAAATTATGAATTGTAATGGTTCCAAATTTGATAAGGATTTTGATGAAGACAAGGATGGAACCTTGTTGAAAGAAGAGATGAGAAGAGTCCATGATTTTTTGGAAGCTGAAATTGAAAATATGGTGGAGAAAAAGTAATTTTTGCATAAAGAGAAGGTGATGATAACAAAGGGCCATTGGGGACACTTGATTTTTATAATGTTTTGTTTGTAGGTAAGAAAGAAGTTACAAAAAATGTCACTTATATGGGACATTGAAGGAGGATCCTCGTGCAAGAAGATAGAAAATAAGACAAAGAGGATTTTGCAATTGAAATATGTCTTTTTGAAGCCATGATGGAGATGAAGTTGCAAGTTGTAATTGAGGTAGAAAGGAAGAGTAGTGTAAAATATTTGTTTCCATTGGAGGACATTTGGATGGATACTAGAGATGTTGAAGAAATAAGAAGTGTTACAATAGTGAATTTTGAGAATATTCTTGTGCAAAAGGATGATGAAGAAGAGAGTGAAATTGGAGGAGCATGCTTTGTTGGAGGCATGGAAGAGGAAAGAAAAATGAAATTTGTAGTAGTGATTAAGAAGAAAAGTGAAATAATATCCCTTGAAGAGTTCAAATGAGTTGGAGCAATGGTGAATCCTTTGGAGGACAAAAAGAGGATGGTGATGATGAATGGTGAAGACAAAAGTGTTGTAGTTGAAAGTGAAAGAGGAAAAATTATAGAAATAGAGGTAAAGTTTGATTTTGTAATAGTGCAGTATGTGATAGTTAGCATCAATTTGAGTTTGAAAAATTAGGAGAGAAAAACATGGAGATGTTAAGGGTTGAGGTGAAGCCTAAAAAAATCCATTACGTTGGTATGGTAAGAGGAGAGGTTGAAGAGGAGGATGTAGGTGCAGGAAATAAATTGATGGAAATCATTAATTTCTATTATTTTGATATCATTGTGTATGCAAATTTAATGGTGAATGAACATTGGGAAGAATGTTGTTGGAGGAGGATGAATTATGGTGGGTTAATTCCCACAAAGGAGGAAGATGATCATGGAATTTGGTGGAGATGGTTGAGATATGGTGGGATAGATCCCACAAATGAGGAGAAGGAAAGAAGCCTTGGGTGGAGGTGGAAAGTTAGTGGAGGGTTGAATCCTACAAGAGGAAGAATGATAGGAAGAGGTAATTGGCAAGAGAAGTCAGTTTGTGGTGGAAAAAGTTCCACAAAGGGATATGACAGTGAAGGGCATATTTGGTATAGGAATATGACAAATGTTTTAGCTAAGTGTTGGAAAAGAAGGAAGAAAAAATATGTAGGGTACATATTTTAGCATTGGAGTATGCTCTAAGTTTTTTGTAACTTGAAAGGGTAGTCCTACTACTCAACTCCATTTTGTGAGCTACGCTCATAAATTTCTTACCTAACGTGTCTAATGCAGAAGCATCTGGGTCCATAGGCAGTCCAATATCACCCAAAAATATTTCTAGTTTATTTCAAATTTATATTATTTTGGTGGTTTCAGGTATCTCTCAGCATCAGGTAGTCTCTTGTGTGGTTAGAATTTCAAAAATTGAATTTTCACCATATCACTATTTTAAGGCCCTGCAAGCACTTTTACAAAAATAATTGTTACTTGAAATCTATGAGAGTTGTTCAAAATTTATCTTATAGGAACATTAAAGGATGTATTTGGTCCACATTGATGAAGGTTTCACAACCAAATTCTAAACGATTTAAGATGATTTATTTTTCTCTATTCTCGAATGGAAGGAAGTTTATGGGAAATTTAAAATCTCAATATTTTTAGAAGCTGGAGTAAAATCACTTTATGGGAAACATTATAATATTATCACACACATCATGCAAATTTTTCAGCCAAGTATGAGCCTCCGGTGAAAAGATATGCAAAAAAATCATTTTTTCGCATTCGAGAAGCTTTTCAGAATTGTGTATTAAAATTATATCATTTTATTCTTATCCCCAAACAGAGAGGAAGCATTCGGGAAAGTCATGGGATATGGAAAGAAGAAGAAAATTAAAGAAAAGTGGCGTTAAAATAAATGAGATACATTTTCCTACATTTTTATTCATTTTTAAAAAGAAAGTAAGGAAACTTAGAAATGAAGGGGTGTGGGAGATTAAGGAGAAACAATCCAATCTTGGAGATTATTGAAATAGTAAAAAATAGATATTTTTAATCAGTTGAAGATAGATAAAGCTACATTAAGTTGGGAAGAAAATGAATCGAGGAGAGGTTGCTTGCAGATGAATGAAGATGGTTGTTGGAAATTTTTGTAGTATGTTATTTGATGTAATTGGTTTGCAAGTTTATTGTCAATAAAATTAATTTTCTACTATTGTTCTTGTGTAAATTTTAAATTGGTCTTTAATTGAGAAACGCAAATGTCAAATTAAGTTTGTGTTGGTTGCAAATTTTGCCACTCTGATAAGGCTCACATATTTTTTATTGTTGTATAATGAAAATCAAATAAAAGACAAATTAAGCAACTGGGGTTAGAGAATACTAAAAACCCACAAATGAAAGATCAAATAAACCCATTAATCTGATGAAGTTGAATGCAATGCTTGAATGAATAAAACATAAATCAAGAATATAACTCAAATTAAGATCAAATTACTTAAAGAAAGCATGAAAACATAGTAATCCATTGTTAAATTATGTTAATTTGATATGTGGATTTCTCAATTATGCATAACCCATGTTGCAAAAGCTTGATGATGAAGATATTGACTCACAATGATAACGCAAATGCTCAATTATGATGATCAATGATCTCAAAAGATTGTGAATGCATTTGAATGAAGGGGAATGTTTATTTTATAGAATTCATGAAGGGATGATCAACGGTGGAGATCAAGGGATGAAGATCAATGGTAGATATTAAATCAAGAGATCAATGGTCAAGATTGACTGAGAGATTCAGATTCAATTAATTGAAGATGGTCCTTTGATTTAAGGGAGATATTTTAGGATATTTTGTGGAGGGAAAATATTTTGAAAAGAGAATATTTTATTTTTAAAAATAGAATATGCCATGTGCAAGTTAGAAGAAAATTAGTTAATTAAATAATTAAGAAATTATTTAATTATGAGATGAGAGGAAATAAAGATTTTTTATTTAATTAGGTAGGTGAGAGGAAAATTAGTAATTAAATTAAATAATTGTAATTATATAATTAATGTGGAAGGGGGAATTCAAAATTAATTAAATATGAATTATTGGAAAAATGATGAAAACTGATGAATTAACCAAATAATATTAATTATTCAATTAATAAAAGAAAATAATGAATTTAATCAAATAATTAGAAATTATTTAACTGAAATTGATGAATTATGGGATAATGAGGAAAATGAGAAAAAATGTCAAATTAGGAATTGTGTGATATGTTTTTACAATTTTAGGGGTATACATTTTGCTCCTCTTTGAGATAATGTACCTATTGTGTTGTTTCAAAGACAATGATGATTTGGAAAAAAGATTTAAAATGTTGATGCCCCAGTGTGCCCTAATGGACAAAGGAATGATGGGAGGATGATAGCTTGCCCCCTCGAGAGGTTGATTGGAAAAAATAATTTTCAATTTGAGCTCATGCTAGGATGATGGGATAGGTTCGATGAAGAAAAGGAGGAAAATCCAGGTCCTAGGTGACAAGGAAACTGATCAGGAAGAATGGGGAAGGAGAGAAATAGGATGAATGGGGTGGGAGGGATGAAATCTAAGGTTTTAGGGTCTATATATAGGCCCTTGGGAGTTATTTTCACCTCATTTGCACCTTGAGAGAGATTTTTAGAGCTCAAAGTGAAATTTCATCGTAAAGCTATTACAAAGATGAGACTTGTACCCTGAGGTACACACTATATAGATCATGTTTGTTAGTTTCAATGGCACGTTGGAGCAGACCCCTTGGTACATATCTATCTATTTGTCACTTACACATAGTTCTAGGTATAATAAATGCTAGGAAAACTTATATCTTCAAACCTGTTGATTTAGAATTGATGCTCTTAAATCCCAACACGATGCATTTGCAATCCAATGTGATGTGTTTGATTGCATTGCAACACTTTTGAAAAAGTGAGCCTCTTGCAAAAATTGGTTCACTTTTGACTGGGATAAAGTGACGCTTTTGAAAATAGGTTCACTTTTGAAATGGTAAAGTGACGCTTTTGAAAGAGAGTTCACTTATGATTGATAAAATGACACTTTTGAAAAATATCACTTTTGATTTAAGGATTTGTAAAGTTTGTTTTTTTTTCATTTTTTTGGAAAAATAACATTTTGGGAACTATGTTTGCAGACTATACTTGATCCTATTATATTGAGGGAGTGATGACCTATGGTTCTTGATCAGATGGCTCATCTTTTTCAAATGGATGTTGATTGCTCAAGGTGATTGGAATGATGGACAAGTTCACATTGAGACCATGGATTCATTGCAAGGCATGGGATGATGATGGTACTCACCTTCCATATTTATGAAAAACATGGTGGATCATTGGGAGGACACTACACATTTTAGAGTGATACTTTCTAGATAGATTTTTGAGACAATTTTGGTGAGGCATAGGATGTGCTTGCCACAAACTACCACACCATGTTTTCATGTGCATAGAGGGAGATTTCTAAGTAGGAGCCTATGCCTGTACCCAAAATTATAGTGACAAAGGTCTTTCATTTGGAGCCATTATAATGGATTTGGGCTGACAAAGCTGAGGATCGAAGGGTTACAAATGAATATGATTTTTGGTGGGTCCCAGAGATACCCTTGAGGTCTACCCACCCCAACAAAGGTGTAGTGGGTGGTAGGATGGGGAGAAGAGAGGAAAATCCAAGGAGAGCCAAGAGAAAGTAGCAAAGGGTTAAGGTGAAGGCAACAAGAGGAGAGGTCAGAGGTCAATAGGTCAAAGGACAATAGGTGGTACCTGTGGTAGCACCCAAAGTAAAGGAGGAGAGAAGAGAATATGAGATGTTGAGGGGAGAAGATCATTCTAATATTAGGATTTGGGTAGCTCTTAATGAGTGATACCAAGCACAGAGGGATACAGATGAGTACTGGGCTAAGAGAGATAGCCTTATTGTCTAGTTGGCTTAGAAGGACAATTGAGCATGATGTAAAGATATCCCGTCAATAGCAAGTGGAGGCCTAGGTGGTATAGATCTCTATCAAGAGGGATGGGGAGAGGATGGGGAGAGGATGAGGAGACAACAACTAGAGGTTACAAGGTAGGGGGTTGTGGTGAGCATGGAAAATCACATTCAAGAGGTGAGAGCACTCACCTATGAGGCTAATTATTATCGAACATTATATAAAGTAGTGGTGTCGCCCAAGAGGAGATAGCCTCGATTTTTTGCGAGGAGTGTTGTGACAGGCCAATTAGGGAGATTTGATGGAGGCTTAGTTGGCCATCTACCCTAGCCACCATCATAGGAAAGACCATTAGGAGGACTTATACAACAACCAAATGTATCAAGAGGGGAGGTTCAACAAGGAGAGTAGGTACATCAGGGTGTACCTCCGCATTCTACTTTTCCAGATTGAGAGAGAGAAGCAGCTTGATGTAGCCATGTCTCAGATTTTGATGTAAAAATGCCTTGTATTGATGACTCTTGATAACCTATTATACACACATTCATTATATGCATTTATATCATGACACACTTTTTTGATGATATATGAGATATGGAATTTGTTGGACTATGATTATGTTATGGATACTATGAATGTTATGGATGCATGTGGTTTTATGATTTCTACATGATGTGATGTATGCATTTAATAATTCTATGATGTGATGATATATGTTGTATGAATGCAATGCTATGATATAATAATGTTAGGTTAGGGATTATGCAATGCTATAATGTTAGAATGGTTATATTGGTACTGTTGACTCATGGATACAAGATGTATTATATGATGTGTGATGTCTATGTAATGCTATGATTATTTTTTTATTTTTGATGATATATGATGATTATGTAGGATGCATGATATTTGATTCTAATACTAAGTGGTGGATGGAGGATGTGATGGATATTTTTGAGTATGTCATGATACTCGGATAGAATTGTTAGTATGATGAGAAGGATAGGAGAAAGGATAGATGAATAGATGGATATAGAGATAGAATATGATATGATGTTGATCAAATATCAAGAAAGCTATGATTATTGTTAATTGGATACTTTATTGGAAATACGATAAGATAAGATAGATGCTTTTTTACGAGTGATCCCACAATAGTGGTTTACAATTTTTGGCCAAACTGGACATTGAAATAAAAAAATTAACTAAATCTTCACTTTCGGGCACCTATAGCAACTAAACCGTGAGGAATTTGAAGATGATGGAAACTAGAGTTTTGTTACATTTTGTCTAGATTCTAATTTTTTTTTTCAAAATTTTTGGAATCAGATTGCACTTCTTTTTCCATCTCCCTTGAAAACTAGTTTTTTTTTCAGAAAACAACATTTTTAAAAAGTGACGCTCATCGTATAACACATAAATTTTTTCATGAAGGATAAAATTCTAATTCTTTCAATTTAGATTTGTAACTCAATATCTAGTGCTTCCACTTGGTTAGATAGTTTTTATTGAATATTTTTTCTTTAATCAAGTTTTGAAGTCAAACCAATTACAATTAGACATGTGACTATATAACGTAACTTTTTTGTATGTATCGAAATTATTTCTTTTTTTGTTGGATCAAGGACTTCAATATTTGGTGTACTCATATTTTTCAAAAAATTGATAATCTACTATTTTTCCACATGTGAGAACAAAGAGCTTGATTTTTAGTGAAAAACCTACATTCACAAGAAATAAAAAATAAATATAATATTAAAATTAAATTTATTTAAAATTATACTTTTTGGGAAGCCTATAATAAGGACTACATACTTACAAAAACTAATTTTAAATGAATTCATTTGATCCCCCAAAAGGTAAATCAAAAGTGGTTTTTATCAGCATTTTGATAGGTGTAAAGGAGACTCCGTTATAGGTATGGTTTAAAACTAGCGGGATTCTATCCAAGGGGGTTTGATCTAAGGTAGTTTGATCAAACCCTCTTCAATTGGAATTATTTAAATGGAACTTTTTAAGGCTTAAATCATTATATTTTCTAAAAATATGTGATTTTAGCAAAAATTAGAATCTCCCAGAAATTGTAAACCAGCTTTGTGGGATCACAGTTACTTTTCTTTAGGTTATTCTAAAGAATGTAGAGCAATCCTTATTTTGATATAATAAGTAGACACTATGCACTAAGGTATGAAGAACCAGGGTGGCATTGTATCTACTGCATGGACTTTGACTCTACAAACAAATAGGAGTATCATTGTTCATACTTGACATGAAAAGGTTGTTGTATTGTTTGAGACTATCCCTATACACACAAGGAAAGTATTCACCATGGTTGTACTACAAGAACATCCCACAAACATAGAAAATGAAAGCAATGACTATGCCCCATTACATACCCCTCTAGACACACCAAGATATTGAAGATCAAGGTGGCTTCGAGTGAGCGAAGGAATGAGATAAAAGATAAATCAAAAGAAAAGACCGACTAACAAAAACACATCAATACCATCAAATCTCTTTCCAGAGAGATTGTAATTGTTGATCAATGACTGGTGCCTATTGTAGGAATGATATATCCATTAAGGCAATAATATTAGATATTGAAATAGTTGCTTTAGGCCATTGACATGTAGGTAGTTGGTTTATTTTGACAATGATTGATGCTTGCAATGTTTCATGAATGTTTGTGTTTCAATGATTGTCATATTTTATTTTACTTACTTTTTCAAAGATGAGTGTGATAATAGGTTTATTATGGATGTTGGTTTATTGTAGATGGGGCAATGATTTTTTTTATCTTTTGAGCTTTTGTTGGATATATTTGAGGTTGTTTTTGAACTTTTGAACTTTTTGAATGTTTTTAAATTTTGTGTTATTTAGGTATTTTTGGAGTTTTTAATTCTTTGGATGTTTTTGGAATTTTGAACTATTTGGATGTCTTTGGAATTTTTTATTTTTTGAATATTTTAGGAAATTTGGATTTTTGGATATTTTTGGAATTTTGAATTTTTTCAATGTTTTTTAGGATTTTGAATGTAGGTAGTAAACAAGGATCCAATCGACCAACTAGATTTAGAAATACTCCCCTAGTTAGATTCATTATCACTTTATTATGGACTAAATGAGGTGACTCTAGGACAATGCTAGATAATATTAGTGATAGATACTGGTCAAATACCAAGCCACGCTAGGGGTGTAGGTGGAAATATGATGGATGGATGGATGACATAGAGTTATTATGGATGCTATGAGAAAGATCTTTGATAGATGGTGGATGGTGCTTATCTACACATGACACTTGTTTGCCAAGTTTTCACTAAGGTACTTTCCCAAAGCACCACCAAAGTGGTTTTCACTAGATGATGATTTTTATCTTTACTATTTATCCTTTTTTTAGATTTTTATTATATTTTTATTTATTTTTTGAATAGGATACCCCAATGGGTTAAGCATATAATCGTTTGAGGTGACTATTGTTGGTATGCTCCTACAAGGGGTCATCTTTAGGGGTTGTTATTTGATAGGATCTTGAGCCATAGCTTGCAATAATTATGAATGGTCCCAATCAATTAGGTTCAAAATTTCCTTTGCTATCCTTATCCAATTGATTCTTTTATTTATCTTTAAGGAATAGATCTCCAACTTGGAAATTTTGGCCCTTGATCTTCTTGTTGTATCTTTGACAGAGATAATTCTGGTAGGATTGAAGATGGTTAAGTTCTTGAAGATGTCTTTGATCCAACAACTCTAGCTCATTTAGTTTGGATATTTGGTATTATTCATCATTAATAAGGCTTTGCAATGAGACCCTTAATGATGTAATCTCGACCTCAATAGGTAAGATGGATTTGATGCCATAGGCCAAGGAATATGGTGTGGTATTGGTAGGTGTTCTGATACTAGTTTAGTATGCCCATAAGGCAGGATTGAGTTTTAAGTGCCATTCATGACCAACATCATTAAAAGTATTTTAGGATTTTGCAAGATATTTTTATTAGATGCTTTTGCTTGGCCATTCCCTTGAGGATAGTAGGATGTGGATAAATAATGTGAGATATAGAATTGAGCACAAATATCCTAGACATCTTGATTCTTAAAGGGTATTCCATTATTTGTAATGATAGCTTGAGGGACACCATACCAAAAAAATTAGTAGTTTAGAATAAATTTGGAAATTTTATTTCTAGTAATATAGATTAGAGGAAAAACTCTTTGATCCACTTTATGAAATAATTGATGGGGATGATGATAAACTTATGGCTATTAGAATATTGGGGAAAATATTTCATATGAAGTTGAGCCCCCATTATTAAAAAGGCCAAGGTGTAGTTATGGGTTGTAAATATTGTGTTAGAGCATGAATAAGGTCACCATGTTGTTGACATTGTAGACATTTCTTCACAAACTAATTTTCCTCTTGTTCCATAGTCGGCCAATAATATCCAGTTCTTAGAAAATTCTTGGAAAGGGTAAGGCCACTTGAGTGTGACCCAAAAACACCTTCATGCACCTCTTGTAAGGTAGTTATAACTTCTTTTGAGTTATGGTATCCAAGTAGTGCAACATTGAGACTTGTATTACCAATACCAACAAAGAAAGATGATCATTAGATAAAGGCTTTTTGAGATTGGTAGTGAGATTGGGTGGTATGATATTGTTTACAAAGTATTGGTAGATTTCATGGTAACAAGGGGAATTGGGACAAACAATTTTGAACACAAATTATGATTCAAGGACTTTGAATGTTGACATAAATAATTGCTTGACAAGAAACTCACACTTGTGACTGTTATGTGGCATATCTAATAGAGACCCAATGGTTGCCATAACATTTGCTACCTTGTTATTTATCTTGAGAATTTTCTCAAATGTAATGGTAATAAATTTTTCCTCAAATCTATTTGTCATTCTTTTATATGACATTAATTGATCATCTTTCATCTGATAGCCATTGTTGACTTATCTCACTACTAGTTGTGGATCACCATAAACTTTTAATTCTTTGATCTACCACTATATAGCCATCCTCAACCCTATTATGGGAGCTTTGTATTCATCTATATTATTGGTACATGAAAAAGATAATTGATATGATTTAGGTATGTAGTCACCTTGAGGGGTGATGAAGAGGATTCCTACTCCTGATCCATGTGTGAGAATTGTCAAAATATACTTTCCATTGATTGATGGGAGTGATGAGTATTTCTTCATCTAGGAAATCCAATACAAGAGGATTTTTATCATATATTAGTGCTTTTTCTAGTTGATCTGCTATTGTTGTTCTTTGATTACTTTTATATCCTCATACTCTATTGCAAATTCATAGAGAATCATAACCCATTTATCCATTTTTTCTGTGAGTGTTCCCTTAGACAATATATTTTAGCGGATCTACTTTTGAAATGAGCTTGACTTATTGATTGAGCATATAATTTCATAATTTTTGGGAAGCAAAAAATACTACTAAAAAATATTTCTCAATAGGAGTATATTTAATCTTGTAGCCAACTAATGTTCGATTGATATAGTAGACTGCTCTCTTTTCTTGAATCATCATGTTGTGCAAGAAGAGCTCCTAATGGTGTTGTAGTCTTTGAGATGTATAGAATCATTTTTTTTTTGGAACTATGATAATACGAGTATCAATACAATATATTCTTTTAGATGTTGAAAGGTTTGTTGGAATTTTTCATCCCATTTAAATGTTACATCCTTGTAAAGGAGATGCATGAATGGGTGTCATTCATTTGCTAACTATGCTATGAACCTCCTGCTATATTTTTTATGTAGACTATAGAGTTTCTTGAAAGTTTTTGGTGGGGGCATATCAATGATTTCCTTGACTTTAGTAGGGTCCACTTAAATTCCTCTTCAATATAATATGTATCCCAATAGTTTTCTAGAAGTGACTCCAAAGACACATTTATTTGGGTTTAGTCTTGATATTTTTGTAGTATGTCAAATATTTAGTTAGCACCTCTAGGTGTCCTTTTATTGTTTTTCATTTAGCTAAAATATCATCCACATAATCTTCCATGATGATGTGGAATATGTCGTGAAAAATCACTATTATAGCTCTTTGTAGGTTGCTCCCACGTTCTTGAGATCGAACAACAAAATATTCCAACAATAAGTACCCTATGGGTATGTGAATGATATTTTGTTTTGATCTTCTTGTGCTATTTTGACTTGGTTATGCCTGGATAATCCATCCATGAGATATAACATCTCATTTCCTAGTGTAAGATCCACTATAATATCAATATTTGGCAATGGAAATTTATATTTAGGACATGATTTGTTAAGGTCTCTAAAATTCATACATATATGTATGCCCCCCATGGGTTTTGAAACTGGTAATATATTGGAAACCCACTCAGGATAGTTAATAGGTCTGATGAAATCGACATCCAACATTTTTTGTAGATAAATTTGTACAAGCCCTACTATTTGAGGATGTGTCTTTTATAACTTTTGTTTGAATGGTTTTGCATCAGGATACACTATTAGATGATGAACCACTAAGGATGTGTCCAACCCAAGCATGTATGCATAAGATGAAGAAAAGTTAATCTTTTGTTCCCCAAGAATGCTGCAATTTTTTTTTTGTGTTGCATGATCTAAAGATGTTGCATAAGATGTTATCTAAGGGTTATCGGTTGTCCCAACATTGATTTGTTATGCTTCCTCCACAAGTACTATTGATTTTTCTTAATATTTAGAGATATTGAGGAGATTGAATCCTTCATCCTTGAGAAAATTAGAGAGGTTTTCACCATAATATATGTCCTTTATTTTTACTTTTTCCTAAGCCCAAAGTTCCACATTATAGCTTTCACTTGGGGATCCATTTTTTATTGTTTACATTTTTTATTTAGTGACTAAAGGATTTGGGTCTCCTCTCATAGTATGATTTTGTGTCAAGTTCTATGTCAAAACCTAATTTATGGTCTCTTAAAGGTATGCCACCTCTTAGTCCCATGAACTTAGTAATAAATTAATTATTTTCAAATATATCTAGAATTAGAGCTTTTTATTGGTCCCAATCTATAAGTTGAGGGTAAACAAGTTGGAGGATATTATTTTGAGTAGGGGAGGTGAATGATGGGGTTGTGATGGTGTAGATGTATGCATTATTGAATAGATCAGTAATATGCATAGGAGATTCATTGATGACATCTTCATTAGGTCAACATCTTCGTTAGGTCGATTATCCATAGGAGAAATCATAACTTCCTTACTAGAGATACTTTTGATGTTAGGGGTGACATTGTCTTGTGAAAAATATCCAAGACCTTGATATTTTTGTCTCTTTTCTTAAAGAATAGGTTCTCGTATGCCTTGTTGATGTAGACCGAGGCCACCATAGCCTGTAGATCCATGTTCTTTATCATTTGGAAGCCTTTACTAGTTTTATCAATAGGAAGAGGAGCTTCTTCTTGCTCATCTTGGCATAACCATTTAAAAACATCTTCTTAGAAAAGATCATGGGTTCAAAATTGATGGCAGTAGAGGTTTGGTTAATATGGTGTGGTGTTTTCCATACGTCTTTGGATAAGATGAAAGTTGTCCTACATAGTAGGAACCTTTGAGATTGTAGTCACTATAACCATTATCTCACACTTGGACCTTGATTTTTAAAATTGGTTTATGAGAATTGGATAATGATGCCAGTGTTGATGGATTAATGTAGGAAGTGGAATGTGAAGCTACATCATTTTTGGGATTGTGGAGTAACTTATGGTATTTCTCTTCTAAGTTATTGCATTAATGAAATGGTTTGGGATCAGTCTTGTTATATGGGAACTTTATGCATTAGTGATAAGTGGATGGGATGGCTTGCATGGTATAGATCCTTGGGTATCCTAGGAGAATGTTATAGTGTAGATCAAGGTCCAATACTTAACATGTGGTTTCAACAATCAAAAGACCAAATTGGATAGGTAATCATATAGTTACCTCTGATTCTTTCATTATCATCATAGGCTCTAATAGTGATTCCCTTTTGTCTCTTGATGACCTCTTAAGAGTATCACAATTGTCAAACAAGTTGCAAGGTGCAAATATTTAAGCCTACTCTACCATCTATCAAAACTCTCTTAATTTTGTGTTTATGGACAAAAAATTTTAGAGAGAGTGAGTGTGGCAAGTATGAGTATGAAGATATTTTTTCGGTAAATACTAGGTGGTGAGTGGATGCAATGTGTACTACCATGTCTTGGAATTATTCTAGCATACAAAATATTGTAGGAGAGCCCTATCTAATAATTCCTTGTGTGTCGGGGTAATTCTCAAAAGCTTAGAAGATAGAAATTTGTTTGGAAGTATTTTTAAGGTGATCAATTAGACTATAATCGGTTGGGTGCACTTTAGTTATACCTTTGTATTATGGGGAGCTTCTTGAATAGTAATCTTCCCTTGTCGTGTGGTGACTCCACACTCAAGATCTCTACCATGGATGGTGATGACATAATTTCGGTTGTTTGAAATTTGAGTATTTCCTATGGCATTATCATAGGA
The DNA here is from genome assembly GCA_007258455.2 of Sequoia sempervirens. Lineage (NCBI taxonomy): Eukaryota > Viridiplantae > Streptophyta > Pinopsida > Cupressales > Cupressaceae > Sequoia > Sequoia sempervirens. The sequence continues at coordinate 87,978,142 of VDFB02179234.1, forward strand.
ATTGTGTTGCAACCCTTTTTTTGAAGGTTTTAATTAATTTGGATTAATTCTAAAATTAGTATTTATCAAGTAAATAATATTATTAAGGTAATACTATTTCGATAATCAAAATAGTTAAAATTCTCTGGAAATAAATAATTATTCAATTATTTTAATAAATAAATATTATTGTTTCTCTTTCGATTTGATTTAATGATTCAAGATTGATTTGCAGTCACAAAATGTGGGTCATTTGTAATAGCCAAAACAAAGAACAAAAGTTACATTTTTGCATGTTGGTTCCAAGATAGTTGATGATTGTATATTTTTTTTAAAAATCCAATAATATTGAGGGGGTGGAGGATAGCACTTTTAGGGTGCATGTCAAAGCATTACTCTTGTAAATAAAAAGGAACCAGTTGAGGATAGTATTTTGGGTGATCTTTACAACAATATACAAACTCAACAAGATAAATTAGTGTTTGATATTTTTAGATTATAACTATGTGTAATATTTTGAATGAATGAACCTTTACTTGTTATTAAGTTGTTGATTCCTACAATATTAATATAGTAGTCCTCTTTCTTTTTATAAGCGACAATTTTATGGACTAAGATTAAGTTATGTTTAGGATAATTTATCTTGTTGAATGAATGGTTTAGTAAAACTTATCAACTCAAGGGAGTATATTTACTCGTCAAATTAGGCTTCATTCTAGTAATTAATAGATAAGTTAGAAAACTCCTTAAATGATTACTACAACTAGAGTATTATGCAAGAGATTAAATCTCTTAATAATTATTTTTATTAGTTAGATTCAATATTTCTTTAATCCAAGGAAAATCCTTCTATGTCAATATAAAAGTAGCTATGCAAATAGAGCATTCTATGAGTCACTTCTCAACTAAGTTCTTGAAAAAAAATGACATTGCAATAGTATAAGATAAGAGACTTGGGAATTTTTTTGGTAAATTGCAATGTCATGGTAATTCCAAATGCGTAGTTATTATTTAGTATATAGATGTACTAATGTATTGAATTTTAATTTCTTCAATTTAAGGTGAAATAAGTTTCTTGTTCCTACTTAAGAAATTTTATTTGTTAAATTAAAAATATTGATAATAGGGATTAGAACCTATTACTAATATGACAAGAACGAATAAAAACAAGAAGTGGATAGTAGCTTTATATTTCAATAATGGTTGTATATTTTAATGGATATCAGGATGAATGGACTATCATTTCAATCAAATTCTAGTAAATGATTAATGTTCTTTATTTAATCTTCATAGGGAATTGAAAATGGTTTAGTTTTATTCTAGAGAATAATATAGCCAAAATTATATTTTATTACTTTCACAAATTTTATTCTTTTATCACTACTTGCCCCATTGAATAAGTGGTTGACATAGACCACCAAATAAGTGGAAGAGTTTATTTATCTTTTAAATTTACCACTTGCCCACTGAATAAGTGGATGACACTCACCACTGAATAAGTGAATGACACTCACCATTGAATAAGTGGTGGAGTTTAAAGTAATTTTATTTACTCACTACAATAATGGATGTGTTAGATTCCTTCTTTTATTTTAGAATATTGGAAAAAGTGAATTATATTATTTTATTTTTTAGATTGTATCCTCAATCTCAAAATTAGAATCATACCTTTGTTGTATGCTCTCACCTCGCAAGCATGGATCTTGGTGATCAGAAAATAGGGTTCAATCCAATGATTATTAGATGGTTCCCTTATTTGATGTTAGGTACTTTGAAATCTAAATATTTTACCTATTACTAGATTATGGAAATGTTATGAATTTTTTTACTTTATTCTTAAATTTTATTGTTGGAGTTAGACCTTTGTCGTATGCTCTCACCTTGTCGTCATGGATCTTGGTGATCAGAAAATGGGGTTCAATCCAATGATTATTAGATGATTTTCTTATTTGATGTTACATACTTGAAACAGGATAGTTCACCTAATATTATAATATGGGAAAGTTGTGAATTATGTTACTTTATTCTTAAATTTTATCATTGGAATTATACCTTCATCGTATGTTCTCACCTCGCCATCATGGATCTTGGTGATCAAAAAATAAGGTTTGATCCAATGATTATTAAATTATTTCATTATTTTATGTTAGATACTTGAAACTAGATATTCACCTAATATTAGAATATGGGAAATGTAATATGCCAATCGTACACTGAAGTAGATTTTCCTAAGTTTTCACTGTCCAAGTAAATAAACTAAGTAATAAACCATTGCAATAAAAAAAATATTTTCTCTATTGACAATATATCAACAAAGATGTTATAAAAAAATATAATAAGGATTTTCATTCCATTACAATAGTTCACAAAGTACAATATTCCAAGAACGTACACAGTTACAAACACAGCTCCTTCGAGCTTCAGATCATAAGATATAGATGTTCCAGGAATCTGCCTTTCAAAACCTTGGTCTTCTATCACCTGCTGAGGAGGAGAAGCATCACTCAAGCACTTTTTCGCCAACCATGGACTCATATGTGGTCCCCCACACATCTATCAATGATAGATGGCCCTACCCTTTGATGAAGGTATTGGTTGGGTAACCCCATATGACATACCACACTGAGCTTAGTGTTGTGCCCTACATGACAAGGATTTATAACCCTACACTAGGTAACCCTCGTGCATTTAAATGGACACAGTGAACTAATAGTGGAGGATCGGGAAATCACACTACTTTGGCCAAAGTGTTCTCACTCAGTACTTCGAGTGAAGATCTACCATTCACATACACTATAGAAAGCTCATTTGACTTAAGGCCATTATATCTATGCTTAGGTAATCCCTCTCCATGGGTAAGCTTGATCCCCAGGATAACCTATCTCTTTAACACAAACCTAAGGTAACACAGCTCATCAAGCAAAGTACTAGTTCCCTCCCTTCACTAGACAACAATCCCAGGAGTAACCTACTAGCCATCTAGTATAATTAAATATCTAGCTATGATTATCCCTTAAGATACCCATTTTTAATCATATCTAGTATAATAATAATATCGATGACAAACAATCTCTCCTATCATGGAGTAACTACAAGCATTTAACAAAAAGAGTAAAAATCTTCTACTTTTCTTTCAAAGAAAACATTACTTTTCCCTAATTGCAAGTAACCATAATAGTCTTCAAAACAAACAAGAAATAACTCTTTCAGAACTAATACAAACAAAGGAAGATTATCCTCATGCCTGTGATAAGTTTTCCAATCGACTGGCTGCAAACATAACACTTCTAGAACATCAGCTAGCTTGGTATCGATCCCTCCAACAAAGTCACTATAACCTCTAACTCACAAGTTGGAAAATACTTCTCTCAAAATAATAATAAATCCTCTATAATGCTCAAAGAAATCTGTCACTATATTAAGCAGAATAATATAGATAGGAATGTAAATAGAATGCAGAAACTACTCAAGGAATGCATCCAAAATAAGTGAACTAGCTCCACTATTTATACAAAAATTTGGAGACTACTCAGCCTACAGTTTAGGCAAGTTCTAACAGTAGTTACCATGCACATCCTACTCACTCAACTTAGCAAAAAAGTGGCACAAATATAAGAACTTACTCAGCTAATTACAGCAACAGATTGACCTTGTCGATTGACAACAATAAAAGACTTATTCAAATCAGCACATGATTGATAAAGTGAAATTTGAATTACTCAAACAAAGGATATCTATAGAAAACAAGTTTCCAAAGGTGGCACCAAGTAAATAAATCTCTATCCAATAGTTGGCAGTTTGAATAATATTTGAATCAGTCAATATCCAATATGCAACACATAGAATGCATCGACTTAGTCTTGGCATGAGTCGACTAATTACATTTATCAGTTTGACCACTTCAATCACTTGTTCACATCTTAATACACCTTTTACATCTATTAATATATGCGCAAAGACATAATGCTAATAGGTTTACCAAGTTAAATAATATTCCACTAAAGGCATTGACTAAGTCTCCACCATATATCAACTTAATGTTGTGAGCTAACTTGTAGAATTTTTGCTTCTAAATGTGCAGGAAACATGAATTATATTCAACCTTTCAACATACAGTCATAAGTAATATAATCGGCCCTCAATTAAGTTGAATAATCAACCTCTATCATTATTAGTGATAGCCGATTTATCATTAAATATGATAGTCAATTTATCATTATCTATGATAGTTGATTTCTATACTTTAGATAATATATTAAATATATATCCATATATATATAACTACATATACATATATATACGTCCACATATATCTATATATATGTGTGTGTGTGTGTTAATATATATTTATATATATCATATGCCAACTATATATGTTTATATTCGATATACAATAAGTATAAGCAAGGTAGTAATCATAGTAATAATATATCAATTGTATACATATATATGTTGGATATATGTATATACTTTATATATATATATATATATATATATATATATACGCTTTCGATTCTCACACCAAAATCATACGCAATTACTATGGTATTGATAAGAGCCTACGAGCGATATATCTATATGTATATACATATACATGTCGCTTGGTCCATTGGATAGTTCCATGCACATAAGCAACTCGTGCATGAGTATGCATAGATACATCTACCTATGTACCCTCATGCACATGTTCCTTCTTACCTATGGTCTATCATTGACATGCATGTGTGTGCGTATACATATTCCTCATATGTCCCATATATTAATACAAGCATTGTAACAAGGAAATAACTCACAAGCTCAAATAGATAAACTTCACCCAATAATGCATTCAATAGTAAACAAGACTCTTACTAAAGAAAACACATCAAACTAAGGATGACTTACCAACTTCCCACTTAATAACCTGACTCAACTATTCTACTGTAAGCTCAGATAGGCTACGTTACTGGTTACCGACCAAGATCTTCTCCTGAGTGATACTTCCCCTCCGCTTGGAGGAATTGAACATGTACCTGCATCCACTAACATGCCCAAGGTAGTTAGCTATTCAACAAAATATGCATTACACATAATACATTTTCACAGTTAGAATATCAACCAATATCCATTCATTCACATATATGCATTGCTTCATATGACATTAAATTTCATAACATTCATTCCTAATGCATTGATAATAAAGTGCATGTACAATTTATTCATCCACAAAATTCTTATTACATTCACATTTATCCTGTATAGTAATAGTAAATAGTAATTACACAATTGGCGTGTAACAAGAAAGTTGTGAATTATGTTACTTTATTCTTAAATTTATCATTGAAATCAGGCCTTTGTTGTATGCTCTCACCTCGCTGTCATGGATCTTGGTGATTAGAAAACGGGGTTCGATCCAACGAATATTAGACAATTTCCTTATTGATGTTAGATACTTGAAATTGGATAGTTCACCTAATATTAGAATATGGGAAAGTTGTGAATTATGTTAATGTATTCTTAAATTTTACCATTGGAATTAGACCTCCATCGTATGCTCTCACCTTGGAGAGTTGTCATGGATCTTGGTGATCAAAAAATGGGGTTTGATCCAATGATTATTAGATGTTTTCCTTATTTGATGTTAGATACTTTGAATCTAAATATTTCACCTAATATTAAGATTATGGAAAAATTTTGATTAATGTTGCACTTGAGTGGGTGGAAATCGACAAAGAACTGTATGGGAAACTGGACCCTAGAAAGGGTTGCATACCCACTAATACAGTGCTTAGATATTAAGATTATCAAATAATAATCTAGTTCTATTTATGAACTAAGATTATTGGTAGTACTTTTCTTTCTCAAAGGTTTGACTAGAGCCCACGAGGCTTCACGATGTCAATATGGATGGGTGGAGAGCAAGTCCTTATTCAATGGTATGCATCCTTGTTAAATATTGGAGAAAAATGTAGATCACTTCTTTTAATTATTATTGACATTTTATCAATTAATAAAATAAGTATGATATTTATCTATATTAGAAATGATGGCTCTTGTATTTATAAGCTTTTAATTTATTTTTTGGTGACTTACTTTTGAACTTCTTTTGGGTTGTTATTTACACTTTTTTATATTCTCGTCTTATTGGTATCATTTCCCTTACCATGATTGGGGATCAAATCCTTGTATATGCCTAGATCATTATTTTCAAATGTTTCAAGGATTTTATCAATGCTTACTTCCCCTTGGTCAATGAGATCTTGAATTAGATTTTTAAGTCTCATGCAGCTAGATGACTTGTGTCCCTTTGTTCTATAGTATTCACAATAATTATTGTCATTTTACCATGATGGTTTGAATTGTGGTTTGTCATATTGTCAAAGCTTTGGAAGCTTGATAAGGTTTGACTAGATTAATTTGTTTAATACTTGATAGGTTCCCCTAAGGGAGAGTATTTGCATCAAGTTGTATTTATTAGGTCTTGGTGGTGGTCCTCTTAGAGGATTTATGTTTTGAACATTTTGTTTCTTGTTTGGTTGGGGTTGCATGTTTTGCATAAATTTCACACCTACCACACTATCGTTTGTAATGTTTTTATTTTTAGCCCATAGGTGTGGTTTTTCATTAGAGCTGGAAATGTTATCCTTGTTTTCTTTGTATATTTTGACTAGCCCTTTAGCAATAAGATCCCTTTTGATTGTGATACCCTTTTCCATAAGTTTTTCAAATTTATTGGCACATTGTATTCATAGGTGGAAGCCAATTTTTGTGTTGAGATTTTAAACAAAGATGTCAAAAACTTTCTTTTTCAAAATGGGTCATTTACATTTAATAGCTTTATATCTCCATCATTGTAAAAAGGACGTGGATGTTTCTCCTTGGTTTTTTTTTGGTGATATACAAGTTGACCATAGTAACCTCATGTTCTATATTGTAGGAGAAGTGATCCATAAATTTGTCAACAATGTCTAGGAATGTCTTGATACCTAGGAGTAGGTGAGAGAACCATTCAATCACTTGTCCACCTAAGATTCATCAAAAGAGGCACATTAGACATGTATCATTGTATGACACCTCTAAGATACATAGATTCCCTTATATGTTCATGTGGGTCACCACGTCCTTTATATTTATCAAATTTGGGCATCTCAAAATTTTGAGGAAAAGGTGTCATGGTTATATTCTTGTTGAATGAATAGGGGCATATGTCTTCAAGATCATATGTTTTATTTGTGTGTCCTAATTGCATGGCATTAATTTTATTATTTAAGTTTTGGATTTGTGAAGGCAAGTCTTTAGGAAGATTATTTGATGTTTGGTTAAGTGGAATGTATTTGTTATGTTGGGGTATGGATGATGAGTTATATAATGGATTTTGATTTAATAGAATATATGTGTTATACAATATGTTTTATTGAGGGCTAGTTTGATGTTGAGGAATATGTTATGTTTAAGTGGTGGTATACAAGTTTTATTTATATTGTGGTAGGATTTGCTGTTGTTGGAGTTGTTGAGGGGTTTGTTGTGGTTGAGGTATGATGTGTTGTTGAGGGATTTTTGTGGATGGATTTTTTGTTGAGGGAAATATGCGTTGATAGATGCGTTAGGTGTGGGTATTTGTGAGAGATGTGAAATATTAGTGTTTATTGCTATATATAATGTGGGATCTTGTTTTGTGATGACAAGCAAGGAATTTAGTGAGTTGGGAAGGTAATTTGAATTATTAGTGTTGTGAATGTATTTTTTTATAGTTCATGATGTTGTTATTTGGGAGATTTGGTACATTTGGATTTGTTTTACTTGACATATATGAGGATATGTGAGGGGTGCTTGTGACTAGATAATTTTGAATTTGTGGGATTTTTTTATCACCTACATTCAAATTTTGATATAACAGATTAGTAAATTGTTTAGTAAAAGGAAAAGAATCCATATCAAATGGGGATAAGTAGGTTAACTTGGTGTTCTTTTCATGGGAGGTGGCGGTACTTATTCAATGATAGTATACACTATAGGTACGTTCACATGTATAGGGATACTAGATATCATTGCACTTGTAAGGGCTTGTTCCCTAAGTGTGGCAACACCATAGTTTGAAGTTAGTTTGGCCCCAACTTGTGCAAGTTTGAGAAAATACAAGTTAGGATTTGAAGCTAGTAAAGCATTGAGTGCTCTAACCATAGAGGAATATTGTTGTATCTCTAGGATTTTTTCTTTATTGAAGTCTCTAAATCCCTCATATTCATGTGTGATGTCTTAAAAAATGATAGTTTGATCTTGTGATTGTTGTTGGTGGGTTTGATAATCTCGAGAGTTGAACATGTCACTAGGCATCCCAAGAATTGTTTCAAAAGTACGCATGGGTGTTGTGCCACTCAAACTACTTGGTTTGGATTCCATGATGTGTTTGTTTTGAGATCTTATTATAGGTATAAAAAATTTAATGACCTTGTGAAATGTGAGATGTAAGTTTGGATGATGTGTTTTATATGGATATTTTTATTTTAAGACAGACTTAGAAAAGAAACCACTAATTAGATTTGGACCAAACTTTGATATTGATGTTTTTTGGATGGATGAAGGATATGAAACCTCTAAGAGACAAAGTTTGATTATATCTTTCTTTTTATGGGTGTTGAGGATGATCTTTTCACATCCTAAACTAATGAGTCCAAGAAAAGGAAGATGATAATGAGTTTATGAACTTAGGAGTAGAAAAATAATATTAAACTATCTTGCTCACAAATATTGATGCTAATTCAACAATTCACTTGAAAATGACTATTTTTCAAGAGAAAGGTAAACTAGAAGATATGATAAAAGATCTAAAAAAGAATGTCTAATGTTGGTTGATGGGGAATGAGTTGTTTTCTAGTGTTTATTTTTGGAAAAATGAGCACGATGGTGTTTGGATGTGTATGGTATCTCCATTGATTTCAACCCATTGTACATATGTAGAGGTATTGTTCGAGAGAAGACCAAGTGTTTTGGATAATTGGCTAAGTCCCAGAGTGCAATTTTAGTGTTATAGTGAATCGGTTTTGTGGTTTGCATTGATCCTCTATGCAAAATATTGTCATATAGTTTTGAGGTAATATTGGTGTGTGTTGAAGTATTTTATATCCAAATATTCAAGGATGTTTTTTTTTCTTATTCGAAGATAATGTTGATTGAGTATTGGGTTTAGTAATGGTAGAGTTACAGTTATAGTGTGTATGTTGGAATGCTCTGCATTCCACTGCGGATGAGTATTTTACTATGCAGTTTTGAGGAAGTGTTTTTGGATTCATAAGTGTGTGTGTGTTCCAATTGGCAAGTGATTTTTTGGTTCGTGTGTCGAGTTGTGAATGAATAGTTGGTTCATTCATTGTTACTTCACTAGTTTTGCTATGTGGTGCCAACCTAAAGGATTTTGGGCTCATGCAAAGTTGAATTGTGTATGGAGCAGAATCATGGGAGTGATTATGGGTCAGTATGACCTATTTTGGTGGTGTACATGGTTTGGTTCTTTTTGCAAGGTGTGTGTGTTGGTGTTTTGAGCCGACAAGTTATGTGATGCATGTTTCATCTAATTAGGTGAACCTAATTGATGTTTTGGTTGGTTACGGTATATATACAAGTTTAATTATTTGTATACATGATAAGTATGATGTAATTGGGAGTGTGTATGATATCTAGTGTAGAGTGAAGTGAAAAGTGTAATTGTGGTGAAGTATGAAGTGTGTTAAGTCAGTTTTCAAAGATTAATTGGAACTATATCTTCAACATATGTCAAATACATTGTTAGCATTTCATATTTGGAAATGAGCCGTCATTTCTTTTATCTATTTTTATTCTAGGCAGTGACCCCTTGGTAGTGAGCCACAAACAGTGAGTCATTCTTTCTTCTTGGATAGTGAGTCCACCTTTTTGTATCAACATTGTAACCAATTATAATATATTGTGAGCTAATCCTCACCGTGGTTTTTCCCTTTCTATGGTTTTCCATGCAAATTTGGTGTGCTTGTGTTTTCTAATGTGATGCATGCTTTATATGTTCCTTTCCATTACTACAATTTTAATGTGATGCATTGAATGAATATTTAAATTGATAAAGTTAATGAGTTTCAGGGAACATTGATTCACCCCCCTCTCAATATTTTGGGTGTTTAACAATTGGTATTAGAGCTTGGTTCCTTCGATTGGCTTGATCGTTGAGGTAGATATTGGAGGTTGAACACATGGATACAAGGAAGTATTATATTCCTCTTAAGATATTATCCCTAAAGGGTTTACTGAAGAAGATTATGAAGTTGACATGGAAGGAGAACTCAAATCAACCCTTGATGATCTGGACAAAGCAAAATTTAAAAATAGAGATCTGAAAGAAAATCTTAAGGATGCAGATGAGTGTATCAAGAAGTTGAGAGAGAAATTCAAGAAATCTACAAAAAGATTCAAGGAAATCAATGAACAATTCAAGCAATCAAATGAGACTATCACCAATCTGAAAGTGTGATTTGAAGAAGGAAAAAGAGTTGAAGACTATCAGAATGCCAAATTGAAAGATAAATATGAAGAATGTTTAAAGCTTGAACAAGATATTGTCACTTTGAGATCATATTTGGAGAAAGAAAAGAGTCAAGAAAATAAATTCAAGAAGAGCTCCACACTGCTTTATGTAATGATTGAAAGTCAAAAGGCTTCTAAAGACAAAGAAGGATTAAGGTTTAAGAAAGGAGAAAGTTCAAAGGAAAATTAGACTCCAAACAATGTTGAAAAGAAGAATGATAAGGAGAGCGATATCAAACAAGTCTATAACCAAAATAAAGATTTCAAAAGACCTCCTATCAAATAATTTGTTGCACAAATGTATTCATCTTTTAATGGTTATTTCTATTCCTACAATAAGTTTGGACATAAAAATATAGAATGTAGAATCATAATGAATCAAAATGTTCAATCCTTTCCTAGTCAGTGCTATACATGCAATAGATTTGGTCATAGAGCTAGTGAATGCAAAAGTCAGATGATGAATGGTTGCCATAATGGTATGATGTTTCAATCTTTCAATGGTTATTGTTATACATTCAATGGGTTTATGCATGAGGATTTTGAATGCAAATATAAAATGGAAAGAAGTAAGTTTGTTTAGAAAAAGGTATGTCAAAAATGTAACAAACTAGGACACATAGCTAAGTTTTGCAAAAGCAAGAATGTGAAACCCTCAATTTCACAAAAGAAGAAGGTTGATCCAATAAAGGAATTTGATATGATGGATATGAAGAAGGAAATGAACAAGATATGGAAGGAAAAGGATGAGAATAAAGTGAAGAATGATTTTTTGCCAACTCTTGGTGCAGATGTTTCCTCAAAAACTAGATGAAGAGATTTGGATCATGGGGAATTTTAGAAGAAAATATTCCAGCCTTTCCAAATATGTGGTGCTAATTCCTTCAACATATTGGTACATGTGTAGATTGGAATGGTTGATCTATTGGTGGTATATTCAAAATGAATTTTCGTGCTGTGAAGATTTATAGAGTGATTGAAGGTGCCTATGATAGTACAATGAAGGTTTACCAACTTTTTGAACTAACTTTATCTATTGCAATCAATGCATATTAGGTCACCAGAAATGACTTTACATTTCATAATGCACATTATAAATTTACTTGTGAATGAGAAATTGAAGTGAAGAGTAAATAAAAGGTGAATTGAAGCAATTGTGATGTGTTGTGTGAAACCCCACTTGTGAAGAATTACAAGGTATTTATCAGTTCTTGCAAAACCCTAGTTCTAGAAAGGTTCAAAATGTTTACTCCACAAGTTATTGATGTTCTGGAATGACCAAGACCTAAATTCAAGAAGCACTCATATAAATCCATGGAAACAAATCCTAAAGGTACATTTTTAAGGGTTCCATATGGTGTGATGCACAGAGGATGTGTGAATCTACATTCACACAAAAATGGAAGAGTATGATCATGGGAATATGGAAAAATACTAGGTAAATGAGTTGACTGGAGGTGATTTTGAACCAAAACTTAAGTATGAAAGCTTAACAGAGAAGAAATTGGATGTATGGAATAATTTTTTCAATTTTTTCCATGAGGATGAGTGGGTCAAATATGTTCTAATATGAATTCATGACAATTTCATATAGATGGACATGTTGCACATGATAAACAAGCAAGAAATTAAGGCAGTTACTAGTTTGTACTCTGATGGACCCATTATGGCACTGAAGGCCATGAAGAATGAAATGGTGATGAATTTCATTGAAGAAAAAATTGATAAATGAGCCCTAACGGTGAAAGATATCAATGGTTCGGAGGAGAAGTATGCATCAACGATGATTGGTTGTAAGATCCTTTATACCAACAGAGAGAACTCTTTGTCGGCTACCACAATCCACACAACTCACCAAATGGTGAAGGAAGGTCATGACATAGATTTGTGTGAACTCCTAAGACAACAATTGATGGAGAACCTACATAAGACCAAGGAATTAAGGTACCCTTCCATTATGGTACCCTAGTTATCTATTTTCTATTTTACTTTCTTAAAGAAGTGTCTGGTACAAAGAACATTGTACGATTGGATAATATTCCAATTGCAGTTCATAGTAGAGACCATTTGAGAAGGTTAGGGAATATGGAAACCCATAAAACTATGTTGTGGGGTTTCTTCAAAACTTTTCAAGGAAAATGCAAGAGTAGTATAGGATTTTTGCAAGCATTTTTGAGAAATACAAGAATATATAACCTTTATGATTAGCAAAGACCACTTCTTCATGGAAGTAATTGAACCCAAAATAGTTTGGGTTCCTTAACTTGGATATGAGGTTACTGAAGTAGAGCTTACTAGTCTTGTAGATATCATGTTAAGAAAAGAAAGAGATCCAATTGTGAACAAATTTGGTACTTATGCAGAGGTATCCAACAAAGAAAACCTAGAAAAGAAAAAGAAAGATATTGAGAAGAATGTAGAGCAAATGAAAAATAAGTTGGAGGAGATGGTGAACCCACCTAAGTGTTCTGTGGAGAAAATTAAAGCTACAATTATTGCTCCATAGGGAAATCCAAGCACAAGAAGGTTAGTTAGAAACGCTTTCCCCTCTCCTGTTATTCCTAAATCCTCTAGAACAAAGCATGTAGGGAGTTCTAAGAAGAAAGCCACATCTAGCACCCCTGAGACACAACATACTCCCAAGAGGAGAAAGAAAGAAAAGGAAAATAGGGAAAGAGATATTAGTTGTGAGGATGAAGAAGGAGAGGAAGAGGAAGGACCCCAATTGGTTTGAAATAAGAGAACACAATCCCTTAAAGTTAGATTCCTTGTTTAATAGTATTACAAAATTTGGCCTCCTGGAAGAGGCAGCTAAAATGTATTAGAAGAAAATGATGAGGATAAGGCCACAATAGAAGAAGCTATTGTGAAATATATGGTAACATTCTATACAAGCCTTTGTGAAATTGAAGATCAATTTCCTGGTGATCTTAAAAGTGTTATGAGTGCTAGAAGGCAAGAAGATTTTGATAAAGATTTTAAGATGAGGACATTTTCCTTGAAGATTGGTTCTTCTCTTATAGACGGAGATAGAGCTAAGTTGTCTAAATTATATAATAATAAATTCAAGATAAAACAAAGAGTTAGTACTTTGATGAGAAGAGGCAAAGAAGATACTGAAAGGCTTAAGAATGAGACATTGTAGAAAGTTGTAGATCTTGCAAAAGAGTTGGGAGTGTCTCTGGATAATGAAAATCAAATGTAGAATGATACAACTATCGCGAAAAGCAATGAGTCTAATAATGCAAAACATGAACATGTTCTTGAGCCTAAGGGTGGACAAAAGACATGGTTATTGATGATTCCCCTCTAGTGGTAGAAAATTTTGTTGATAAGGGGAAGGAAGATGATAAGAAGAGCATCCTAAAGAAGGATTAAAAAAAGTAAAACAAAATTTTTCCCTTCAAATAAGGAGTCAAATGTAGAGCAGAAAGAAAAATACAAGAAAGAATTCTTGGAGAAGTCTGAGGCACTAGGATAACAAAACTTGCCCCCTCCACATAATGAGAAGCCTCTGCAAGAACTGAAGGATCTACTAGATATGCAGTTGCAGTTTGAATTAGTGGTGTCTACACAACTCCTGTAGATACCTATGCAACAAGGACATGTAGACATGAATAATATTTCTCCCCTACACAAGTTACAACTTGCTGATACTTTTTGTGCCTCCGCAAGGAAGGAAATACTTCAAACCCACCAAAAGAGTGCAGAAATGATAGAATAAGCAATAAAGGTATTGCAAGAAGGTATTCTCGAAGCAACGATTGATAATTATTTATCTAATGTATAAAAATTGAAACTATTGCTCAATTCTTTCAAAGATTATTCTATTTTTTTAGAAGAAAAGATTGAAAAAGAAATGGAAAAGAAGGTCAATTCAATAAGAGATTGACTGATATTTCTAAAAACCATAATGTTGCACATGGAAAGTTGCAAGGTAACTTGAAGGACCTACATAAATGCTTGGAAGAAGCAAAAAATTTATTTCAGTTTTGTTTGAAATGACCTAACTCTACAAGGAGCATAAAAGATCAAATGGACTCTATTGAGTCACAAATAGCTTAGGCCTTCGGTGCATATGATCAAGTAAATAAAGCAGATGGTGCAACAACAGCAACAATTGAGAATCTACATGGTCAATTATTCCTACTATAAGAACAAAAAGAGAAGATCATAATACAATATAGTCAGCTCAAAGGTTTGGTTAGTGCAGGCACACATATTTGACTGGAGTGTTAGCTAGTGCTAAGAAGGTGGCACAAAATAATATGGTGCCTAGTTCCCCAGATGAAGGAGAAAACCTACTCATCCAATTTGGGAGTTAGTGCAATATACTTTCCTTCACCAAGAAGGACTACGAGGTAGAAAAGAAAGACTAAGAGGCACACCTTTCCAAATTGAAGGTGTCATACAAGGTTAGTTTATCCTCTACTAGTTAAGTTGTACATTTTTTATTTACATATACAATTTTCTAATTTCAATGTACATATGCAAAGTTAATGGATAGTGTTGTAGTGCAAGTTTTGTCATTTTTGGTGGATAACATTGTTAAGGGGAGCTACTTTGATGTAAATATTTCTTAAGGGAAATATTTATGGAGAAGTGTTTTGAGTATAAGAGAGAAGTAGTAAGCGGGGTTGAACACCCAAAATACTGAGGGGGGGTGAATCAGTATTCTATTAAACCATTTAGTCATAATCCAAACAATTATCAAAACATATTTAACTACAGCTATGAATGAGTACATGAAGGAAATCGCAACACCACATAATGGACACCAAGATTTTTACGTGGAAAACCCAAGAAGGAAAAAACCATAGTGAGGATTAACTCATAATATATTATAACCAGTTATAAGATATTATAGGGCTCACTGCCAAGACTCGTTATCCTTAAAAGGCTCACATCCTGAAAAATAGATACAAGACAAAAATGGATACACAACCAAGGTATGAACTGATGAAAGATGCACCTTCCTTGTGTTGAATTCAATTCCAATGAAGTTCTGAATATAAAATATTGCTCTGCTCTATAGTTACACAACATACACTGCAATTCTGCTCTTATTCTAATTTCACACATATGAATTCGCAAGTTTGCACAAAATTAGATTTTGCACACTGATTTCTGATTCTTCTTTTTTCATTTTCTTGCAACTCAAGACTATTCCACATATATACCCTATTACATCCGCGTACACCAATTAGGTCAGCCTAATTAGATGTAGCCCCATTTCAATTCAAAAACACTTAGTCGACTTCATACATGAAAACTTCTTCATGCTCAACACAAATGTGCAACAATTGAATTAAGGTTGGCATGGATCTAAAATAGATCCCCTTAACATCCACAATACATTAATCTCCATAGGGAAACTTCAAGCATTAGGTCAGCCAGGGATTAGACTTAACCATAAAATAAGCCAATCCATCCAACATCGATCATCCATATAATCGTATAAGAAATCACCATCTAGAATATGTGTAGTGTTGACATCTATAAATCTTCCCCCAAAATTGTAGAGTCTAAAACCAAACACCGAAGGAATGCGGACCAGATAACACTTATCGTCTTGTAATGTATAAGTCATAATACAGTTTGTTGAACTTTTGTCATTTGTAACTATCAGCCAGATTGACCAAAATTTCTAAAATATTGAACAAAGATGTATTTAGCAATCCCAAATAACATATTGTAACCGCATAAGCCGATCTTGTACCATGAGTGAATCTGGACCAAATTACCGAATCAAAGTGACACAAAAATTGTTTTACCAGATCAGACAAGATTGTCAACAAACATTGTTGGCATCAATGGCATACATCAAAGGGTTTCTTCTTCATTATTTCAACAATATCCCCATTTTTCATTGATGGAAACATGTACCAAAAATGAATTTCAAAAATTCAACTTCAAGCTTTTCTTCAAAAACTTCTCCCCCAAACACAATATCTAAACTTCTCCAAGTTTCTCCAAAAACTGCTTCCAATATTTCCAAAACTTCTTCAACTTCTCCCCCTTTGACATCAAGGACAAAGGGTGTGCCGATGAGACACATGAATAGAAAGACAATTGAAATTAAATTATTAGCTCCCACTAAGGGAGTTATCCCCAAAATTACATCTGATCATATGTACAAGAAAGGAAAAAAATTGAAAGAAATTGAAAAATTGTATACAGGGTGAGATATGTTCATCCAAAGTAGAAATCACCTTCAAGTTCTTTGAGAATGACTTCCCAAGTGGTTTTCCCTTCATCACAACTCTTCTTAGCTATAACAAGCGCCTTATGCATTGATTCCAACTCCACCAAGCTTTCCTCTCCCTCTTTAGGAGTAGTCGAATAAGGATTTATCTTGTCAAGCTTTTCAGCTTTAGAGAGAACACTTGATATAAGTATATGCTTGCACTTTACCAAGTCTCCAAGCTGACTGAATCACCTTATAGCATCCTCTTTTTGTCTTTATAGGGTGAAAAACTTGTTTTGCAATCCTGAAATTGTAGTCCAAGAGGCATAGTTTTTTGTCTTTTGTAAGGTCATAAGTTCTGGAGGCATTGGTCAACTGTGACTATATTGAGTCCATTAGGTCCTTAATGCCTTGAGTAGAATCTGGCCATCTCATGTAATATAAGAATAGTGTATGAGCCTCATCTTCACATTCCTTCACTTCTTCCAAGCATTTCATAACCTTGCTATGTGCAGTTGCACATTTGTCCTGAATTTCAAGTAATATTTTCTCTGCAATTCTTGACTCAGCTTCTTTTGCAACCTGCTCCTTTAGGCTAGAAGTATATTCCCTGAATGAATCAACTAGAAACTTCAAATTTTCAATAGGTTTTAAATAATCATCAATAGTGGTATTAGGGGTTGCATCCTATAAAAATTTGATGGCATCATTGATTAGCTCAATTCCCATCTAATGATTTTCTATAATTTATTTTCTCCTAGAGGAAATAAAAGTATCTCTAATCTCCATTCTCTAAACAGGTGCGATTTTATTCAAATCAACATAGCCTTGTTGTGACAGGAGTTGAACCAACTAGGGAGGAATGATTGGTTGAATCCTTATTTTCCCTGTCAGACGACCCTTGAGAGTGTTGTCGAAGGATTCTCTGAGTGAATTTGTTGGATTTGTGGTCTTCTGGGATTCTTCTTCATTTCTTTCAACTACAGATTCTTCTTTGTTCTCTTCTTTCTCTTCTTCTTCGTCTTCTTTTCCAAAGGTTTTTTTCTTTTTCCTATCTTTCTTTTCATCCTCCTTTTTATCTTTATCATCCTTCTTATCATTATTCTTTTCATCTTTACCTTATTCTTCTTCTCCATTTTTATTTTCTTCACCTTCATTTTCAGTGTCCTTATTTTGTTTGTCATGTTGGTCTTCAAAATTATCATTGACATCATTCTTATTTTGATCTTCATTATTTTCTTCGGTTGTGTTCTCAGTGTCTTCCAGAGGAGTAGAATTCTCTGAAGAGGCATGTGCATCATCAACCATATTCCCTAAAACATCCAAATGTGGAGCCTCATCTGCAAAATAAGCATTTACCTCTTCTACTACTACTTTTTGAAAAACAAGTAAATTAGATATGGGAGGAATATTTTACTCTTCATCAGTAACATTACCTTTTCCAGGCTCCTTGACTTGAGTTGCATCAGATGAAGAACCAGTAATCATCCCATATTGTAGTGCCATGTCTCTCACTATGTCAAAAGTTTCTTGTTTCAACTTTTTTGTGTTGTCCTTCTCTCTAGTCATAAGAATGGTAACTCTTTGCTTCACCCTAAATTGGTGTGTGTATGCTTCTAGTAGGGTGTACTTATCATCCTCAGATAAAGAGGATCCAATCTTGTTCAAATCATCAGTTTTGATCTTGTTTTCTACTTTGATAGCTTTATGTATTCTCAAAAGTAGTTGGAAACCAAGCACCAGAGACACATTCTCATCATCTTTAGCATATCCTCATCACCATCAAGCCATCTGCAAAATAGCAACTTAACCATACAACATCCACAAATAGAAGCTTATCAAAGCAACACTAGAGGTTGACACCAGTAGCACTTACTAATGACAACATAATGCAACTAATCAAAGCATCACCACAAACTCATCAATGCAACAATATAGGTCTATTAACATCAATGACAACACCAACTACACATACTTAAAACAATCCCCCCTTTGTCATTGATGGCAACACATGATGTGAAAAAATATCAACAACAAACATAACAACTCTTATCACCAACATACTACAATATATTGCTCCATATCAACTCTTTATCTTTCTTTCATTTTCTCAACATGTCTTTTTCACATTACTTTCTCCCCCTTTGACATCAATGGAAAATAACAACACATTTTCTTATTTCTCTTCCTTTGACCTTCTCACCACTGCTTTGCAACTTCCTTTTCTTTTAATACACTTTGTTTTCTTCACACCTTCTTTACTCTCCTACACATTCCTCTTCTTTGCATGCTCCCCCTTAGGAGTGCTCAGCCACAATTTGCAACACACTTACTCCCCCTGGCTGCAGCAACCAACAAATGCCACTACCTACTCCCCCTAATAGGTAGCCACAACATCAATCCAAAACAAGGAATGAATCTTGAAATCCACTAGACTGATGTATATCCTTATGCATCTAGTTCAAAGAAGGAGGGGCAATAACCCATAACTTCTCCTAAAGGTACTCCAAAGTATCCTTAGGAAGAGCCTTAGTAAATATATCAGCAACCTAATCCTTTGTAGGCACATGTTCTAGCTTCACTTCATTCTGTACAACCTTCTCTCTCAAAAAGTGATACTAGATTGAGATATGTTTTGTCCTTGAATGCATTATCGGATTCTTTGAAATGATAATAGCACTTGTATTATCACAAAAAATAGAAATTGGTTCATCATATACCACTTTGGTATCCTTCAAGGTTTACCTCATCCACAACACCTATGTGTAGCAAGATGGTGTTACAATGTACTTTTCCTCTGCATTAGATAAAGACATTGAATCCTACTTCTTGCTTAGCCAAGACACATCCAAGAAAAAATGCACCACCACTTGTACTTTTCTCGTCATCTACACAACCTTCCCAATCTGCATTTGTATAAGCACTCAGAGAGAAATCAGTATCCTTTGGATACCACAAACCATGTTCTAGAGTTCCCTTCAAGTATATGAATATCGTCTTCACTGCTGCTACATGTGACTCTCTAGGATCTACTTGAAATTTAGCCACAAGAAAAACTGCATGCATGATATCTAATCTAGTAGTAGTTAGATAGAGCAGTCCTCCAATCATTAATCTATACTTTCTCTGATCAGCTTTAGAGATTCATCATTCTTGCTCAACTTGCAACCAGTAACCATAAGGGTACATACCGATTTAAAGTCTTCCATTCCAAACTTCTTTAACATTTCTTTGACATATTTTTTATTGTGAAATGAATATACCTTTTTCTATCTGATTGATTTATAGTCCAAGGAAGAAATTCATCTCCCCAAACATTGAAATTTCAAACTCATTTTTCACTTGTTCTACAAATATCTTACACATAGCTTCATTTCCTCCAAAGATTATATCATCAACATACACAACCACAATCAAGATTTGATCTTTTTCAATTTTATAATAAATATTACTATCGAAAATACCTTTGTTGAATCCTTGTTCTAACAAGTACCTTCCCAACCTTGCATACCAAGCTTTGGGAGCTTGCTTCAATCCATACAATTCCTTCTTCAATCTATAGACCATGTTCACTTTATCTGATAACTGAAATCTTTTTAGTTGTTAAATGTATACCTCTTCTTCTAGCTCACCATTCAAAAAAGTAGACTTCACATCCATTTGATAAACTTTGAAATCCTTATGTGTTGTAAAAGAAAAAAAAAATTAATAGCTTCCATTCTTACTATCGGAGTAAATGTCTCCTCAAAATCTATTCCTTCTACTTGTGAGTAGCTCTTACACACAAGCCTTGCCTTGTTTCTCACCACTTCTCCATTCTCATTTAGTTTGTTGCAAAATATCCACTTAGTTCCAATCACATTCTTGTTTGTTGGTCTTTGAACAAGTTCCCAATTCTGATTCTTAATCTGTATTAGTTCTTCTTCCATTGCTTTGATCCAATATTCATCCTTGCATGCTTCAACCATTGTTTTAGGTTCAACTTTAGAAAGTAAAAATAGATTTACCTATTCTTCAACAACTTTTCTCCTTGTCAACACACCTTTTCTTTTGTCACCAATAATCTGATCTTCAGAATGATTCTTTTACACGTAATTAGGAGTCTTACAGATCCTTTCCGGAGCTTCTTCCTCTTCAATCTGTACATATTTTCTTTACCTTCATCTCTTTTATTTTCCCTACAAGATGATTCATCTTATTCATATCCATCTATCACCACTAAGTTCTTTTGTAAGTCTTCACCAATCTTGACACTTGCACTCTCAACAATCTTCTTTAGCCTCTTGTTGTAGCATCACTAAGCTTTATTTTTTGTAGAGTATCCAAGGAAGATACCTTCATCAGATCTTGTATCAAACTTTCCTAAGTTCTCTTCATCTCTTCTAATATAGAATTTTCTTCCAAACACTCTAAAATATTTGACAGTAGGGGTCCTTCCATACCACAACTCAAATGGAGTCTTTGTACTGTTTGCTCTTTTATTTTGTTATGTATGTAAACAATAGTATGAATTGCTTCTCTCTAGTAGACTTCCAGTATATTTTCTTCTTTCATCATTGTTTTTGTAGCTTCCTAAACAATCATATTGTTTCTTTCAACAACTACATTCTGCTAAGGAGTCTTAGGGGTAGATAAATGCCTCTTTATTCCATGATTATCACAAAAACTGTTAAATTCATTGGAGGTTAACTCTCCACCTATGTCATACCTCAAACATTTTATTTTGTTAGATAAACAAGACAACTGAGAAGGGGGGTGAATGAATTGTATCTTAAAACATCAAAACCCTCATCAATATTTAGATCCACATACATTCATTAAACCCTTAATCTATTATGATGATTTAACTTGAAAAGAAAATAATAGAAATCGAAAGAACTTAACACCATGCACAAGAGAACACTAGATTTACATGGAAAACCCAAGGAGGGAAAAACCACAGTGAGGATTGGATCACAATATAAGTAACTGCAAAACTAATTACAAGGGCTCACTGCTAGAAGGCGAACATTGCCTAGAAAGGCTAACAGCCAAGGCTCACTACTAGAACAGAAAAAGAAGATAAAGAAGAAATGTTACATAGAGAACATGATCTTAGTGCAACAGAGAATCCACCACAATAGCTCCAACACCTTCACAATATTTTTTGAATGATTGCAAACACCTTCTTCTCACTGCATCCAATAATCCAATACTTGAAAGCTCGCATTGCACTTCTCAATTTTGTACCTCACAAATTTGAAATTCACATCATTTGCATCACTCTCTAATCACACCTCATCCCTCAACAACTCAATACTTATTTATACTGTCTTCAATCTCAAAACCTTTATCCAAGTTGGCTACGCACCTCCATCATGCAAATTCAAATTAGGTCAAAACCCAAACATTCCCGTGGTGGAAAGGAATGAAGGAAAACCACAAAATTCCTTAGCTAGGACATAAATCCTTCCTTATACATCATGCCATGCTTCCACAATCCACGAAGCACCTTCGCATGTAGTGTAAACACCAAGGTCGGTCATTACCCATGTAAACACCATTAATCTTTTAAGTACATGCTTACTTTGATCCATCCATAACTTACAAATAATGAATCTCACCTAAGAACGATCTGGAGTATTCTACAAATACCCTAAAATCCAACAAACTCCTTCGCAACAACTTTCACTTGAAGAATGTACACACCTAATACATCCAGACAACTCTGACATACACTGTAACTCAAAAAACTATCTTCCAGAGTACCAAACCACGAACCATATTGATAGAAGCAAGATACCAACACCATCAAAACTCCTCCATATCCATAAGACCTGAAACGCAACTACAGAGAAACACGAAGCAAAGAAATTTCTCCCAAACACTTTTAGAATGCACAGTTCATACTCTGATGAACACTTTTTCTGCACATTGATCCAACACACCAAATTATGGATATAACACCTTTGAACATCTCTGATCAACATTTTTGAACCACACAAGCATATCTTCAACCTAGAAGAAATGCGGAGAAAAACCAAAACACACCTCTACAACACAGAACACCTCTGCAACACACTGTTTCCTCTTTTTATCAGATTTTCTCAAAAGAACTTGGAAACCAAGTACCAGAAACACATCCTCATCATCTTCAACACTACTACATCCATGGACAAAAGCTTATAAAAGAAACACTAGAGGTTGAAACCAATAGCTTTACTAATGACAATATAATACAACTAATCAAACCATAGACAACACCAATTGCAACAAATACTTGTAACAATCTCCCCTTCAACAATCTCTCTCAACCATTACACAATTGACACCAATGACAACACAAGATTTTTGACATCAACGATAACACCATATGCTCATACTTGCAACAATCTCCCCCTTTGTCATTGATGGAAACACATGATGTGAAAAAACATCAAAGACACAACAGCTTTGAACATCAATATATTGCTCCATTACGTACTCTTATCCTGAACACTCTCTCCCCCTGAATGACTTTCTTTATTCCTCTATATCTTATCTTTTTCACATGCCTTTCTCTCTCACTTTCTCTCCCCCTTTATAGATAGACTTTTTCATATGTTTCTCTCCTGCTTTGACATCAATGGCAAAGGATAAAATTTTTGAATTATTTTCCCCCTTTGACATAGATCAAAACCACTTACTACGGCACTGCAAATTTCTTTCCTTTTTGCTACTCTACATACTCCCCCTTAGGAGCACACACCAACTTGTACCAAATCAAAAACCTCTACACAATGATAACACACACTCTCTTAACTACAAAAATTAGCAATGCCACTACCTACTCCCCTTGAGAGGTAGCCACCAACATCAATCCGCACTAAAGAATGAATCTTGAGATCCACTAGACTGATGCATCTCCATATGCATCTAGTTCAAGGAAGGAAGGGAAATAACCCCTAAATTCTCCCAAAGGTATTCAAAAGTATCCTTAGACAGAGCCTTATTGAATATGTTAGAAATTTGATCCTTTATAGGCACATACTCAAGCTTCACTTCATTCTCCACAACCTTCTCTCTCATAAAGTGATATATGATTGAAGTATTTTTTGTCCTTGAATGCAAGACTGGGTTCTTTGAAATATTGATTGCACTTGTATTATCATACACCACTCTAGTATCTTTCATCATTTTCCTTGTTTCTTACCACTTCTCCATTCTCATTCAGTTTGTTTCTAAACACCCACTTATTTCCAATTATGTTCTTGTTTGCTAGTCTTGGGACAAGTTCCCAAGTTTGATTCTTTTCAATCTGCAGTAGTTCTTCTTCCATTGCCTTTATCCAATGTTCATCCTTGCATGCCTCAATCACTGTTTTAGGTTCAAATTTGGAAAGTAAGCACAAATTTACCTCTTCTTCAGCAGCTCTTCTTCTTGTCAATACACCTTTTCTCTTGTCTCAAATGATTTTCTCTTTAGAATGATTCCTCTATACATACTTAGGGATTCTAGGGGTATTTTCTAGAGCTTCTTCCTCTTCATTCTACACTTCCTATTCCTTATTTTTTCCTTCTTCTTTGAAAGTAGGTTCATCTGATTCACATCCATCTATCACCACTAAATTTTGCAAATCTTCATCGACTTTGACACTTGCACTCTCAACAATCTTTCTCAGTCTTTTGTTGTAGCATCTATAAGCTTTGCTTTTAGTAGAATATCCAAGGAAGATACCTTCATCAAACCTTGCATCAAAATTTCCTAATTTTTCATCATCTCTTATGATATAACATTTGCTTCCAAAAACTCTAAAGTACTTGATAGTAGGGATCCTTCCATACCAAAACTCATAGGGAGTATTTGTGATGTTTTCTTTTTCTTGAGCTTTGTTAAGTATATAAAAAACAATATGTATTGCTTCTCTCTAGTAGACTTCCAGTAGGTTATCTTCGTTCATCATAGTCATTGTAGCTTCTTGAACAGTTCTTTTTTTCCTTTCAACCACTCCATTTTTTTTAGGAGTCCTAAGCACAAACAAGTGCCTCTTTATGCCATGATTCTCAAAAAACATGTTAAACTCATTGGAGGTGAACTCTCCACCTCTGTCAGATCTCAAACATTTGATATTCATATCCATCTCATTCACAACCATAACTTTAAATGCTTTGAATCTATCTAGGGTTTCATATTTTTCTCTAAGAAAAGTAACCCATTTCATTCTAGAATAATCATCAATCAAAAGCATGAAATACCTATCACCTTTAAGACTTCTCACTCTTGTAGGACCACACAAGTTTGTATGCACCAACTCCAATAATCTAGTAGAATATTTTTATTTTCCTTTGAATCTTCTCCTAGTTTGCTTTACAAACTGACACTCTTTGCAGACATCATTGATAGGATTTGTAATCTTGGGTAGATCTCTTACTGCTTGAATTGAATTGATTCTTACCAAGTTATCAATATTGATATGACACATCCTCATGTTCCATAGCTAGCTTTCATTAATTTGAGTCATAAAACAGTGACCATCAACACCCTTGAGCTGATAAGCATTTCCATCTGTCCATTTTTCCAGCAGTAATCACAGTTTCAGACCCTTTTCTAATCTCACATCCATTGTTCTGAAACATAAGATTATATCCTTTGCTACACATTTTTCCAACACTCAAGAGGTTATGCCTTAAACCCTTAACATAGTAAACATCATCAGTATTATGCTTGCCATAAAAAATGATTGAACCTATTCCACAAATCTTAGCTCCTGAATCGTCACCAAATCTAACAAATCCTCCATCATACTTTTCAAGTTTAACAAACTTACTCTTGTCTCCAGTCATAAGATTAGAGCATCCACTATCAATGATCCAATATTTCTTATCCTTCCTAGCATGAAAAGAAGATACCATATTACCTTTAATCTTATCCTTTGTCTTTAAACATTTTCCTTCACACATCTTTCAGAGTTAGTAGAATTGGTTTCATCTTTTAAAGTCATGAACAAGAAATCGCCATCATCATCATCTCCATAATCAGAGTCATCATCATAAATTCTTGCATCTTCTCTAACATAATAGCTTTTCTTGATCATCTTACATTTGTTCTCCTTGTTCTTATTATTCACAACTTTGTTTGGACATCTTGAAGCATAATGACCTATCTTTCCACAACTGGAACATTTGAAAGGTAATTTACCTTTGTACTTACCAATTCCCTTTTTCATCCTTCTCACAAAGTTAGCTTCCACATCATCAAGATCATCCTAATTTGAATCTTCAATCTTCTCTGATATTCCAACCTTAAAAGTAGTCTCAAGTTTTGCACCATTATTTGGACCAAGTTCTCTCATTTCAAAAGTAGTTAGTGTACCATACAACTGATTACTTGTATAAGTATTATAATCTACAAATTCCTCAATAGCATAAAATTTATGACTATATGATTTAGGAAGAGTTCTGAGAATTTTCTTTCCCACTTTTGATTCTTTGACTTTTCCTCCAAGGCCTCTGATGAAGCTGACAACTTCATCTACCCTCTACATGTAGCTTGTAATATTTTCATCTTTAGACATTCACAAGTTCTCAAATATAGTCTTCAAATTCTACATCTTAGCTTGTTTAACTTTTTCATCTCCTTCATAAATACTTTCTAGCTTTTCCTAAATTTGTTTGGTAGTTTTCAAATCCATACCTTCCACTAATTCAAAATTTGCAAGACCACTCAAAAAAAAAACCTTTCTTTACCATTGGTTTCATAGGCCTTGATCTCATCACTTGTGTGTGGACCATTTGCAGGCAAAGTATATCCATCCTTCACTGACTTCCAGACATCATATCCAAGGTAAACCAAATAGCCTTCCATTTTTGTCTTCCAGAATGCATAGTTTACACCATCAAACATAGAGATCTCCTTCTTGTTCGCCATCCTAGATCTACCTCAAGTAATTAATATTTTCTCCAAGGAACCTTGCTTAGATACCAATTGTTGGATGAACAAGACAACTGAGAATGGGGGGTGAATCAGTTGTATCTTGAAACATCAAAACCCTCGTCAGTATTCAGATCCACATACATTCATTAAACTCTCAATTGGTTATGATGTTTTATCTTGAAAAGCAAATCACTGAAACTAAAACAACTTAACAACATGCACAAGAGAAAACCCGATTTACGTGGAAAACCCAAGGAGGGAAAAACCATGGTGAGGATTAGCTCACAATATAAGTAACTGCAAAACTGATTACAAGGGCTAACTGCCAAAAGGTGCACGCTTCCCAGAAAGGCTCACAGCCAAGGCTCACTACCGAAACAAAAAAAGAAGATAAAGAAGAAATGTTACAAAGAGAACATGATCTCAATGCAACAAAGAATCCACCACAATAGCTCCAACACCTTCACATTCTTGTTTGAATGATTGCAGACACCTGCTCACTGCATCCAGTCATCCAACACTTGAAAGCTTGCACTACACTTCTCAATTTCGCACATCACAACTCTGCAATTCACATCGTTCACATCACTCTCTAAGAACACTACATCCCTTAACAACTCAATACTTATTTATACCATCTTCAACCTTGAAACCTTTCTCCAAGGTCAACTATGCACCTACATTGTGCAAATTCAAATTAGGTCAACACCCAAACATTCTTGTGGTGGGAAGGAATGAAGGTAGACCACAAAATTCCTTACCTAGGACCTAAATCCTTACTTATACATCACGCCACGCTTCCACAATCCACTAAGAACCTTTGCATATATTGTAAACACCAAGGTCAATTGTTACTCGTATAAACACCATTAATCTTATAAGTCCACACTTCCTTTGATCCATCCATAACTTACAAACAACAAATCTCACCTAAGCATGATTTGGAATATTCCATAAACACTCTGATATCCAACAAACTCCTTCGCAACAACATTCACCTAAAAAATGTACACACCCAGTACATCCAGATAACTCTACCATACACTATAACTCATAAAACTATCTTTTGAAGCACCAAACCGTGAACCATCTTGACAGAAGCAAGATACCAACACCATCGACACTCCTTCAGACCCACAAGACCTAAAATGAAACTACAGAGAAACGAAGAGTAAATACATTTCTCCCAGACACTTCTCAAACACTTTTGCAATGCATAGTTCATACTCTGATGAACACAACTTCTTCTGCACATTGATCCGGCACACCAAATTCTGGATATAACACCTCTAAAAATATCTAATCAACATATTTGAACCACACAAGCAGATATTCAACCTAGAAGAAATGTGGAGCAAAACCATAACATACCTCTGCAACACAGAACACCACTACAACACATTGTTTCCTCTTTTTATCAAATTTTCTCAAAAGCACTTGGAAACCAAGAACCAAAAACACACCATCATCATCTTCAGCACTACTACATCCATGGATAGAAGCTTATCAAAGAAACACTAGAGGTTGACACCAGTATCTTTACTAATGACAACATAATGCAACTAATCAAAGCATAAACAACACCAATTGCAACAAACACTCGCAACAATCTCCTCTTCAACAATCTCTCTCAACCATTACACAGTTGACACCAATGACAACACAGGCTTGTTGACATCAATGACAACACCATCTGCTCATACTTGCAACAGATTTTCATATCCATTTCATTCTCAATGATAACCTTAAATTCTTTAAACTTATTTAGGGCTTCTGATTTTTCTTTGAGAAAAGTAACCCATGGCATTCTAGAATAATCATCAATTAATAGCATGAAATACCTGTCACCTTGAAAAATTCTTACTCTTGTAGGACCACAAAGATATGTATCCATCAGCTCCAGAAGTCTAGTAATACATTGTTCTTTGGTTTTGAAACTTGTTCTAGCTTGCTACTCAATTTGACATTCCTTGCATATAGCATTAATAGCTTTGTAATCTTTGGAAAATCTCTCATAGCTTGAATTGAATTGATTCTCATTAGGCTATCAAAATTGATGTGACACACACTTCTATGCCATAGCCAACTTTCATTTATCTAAGTCATAAAGCAATGACCATCAACACCTTTAAGTTGATAAACATTTTCATTTGTCCTTCTAGCAGCAACCACAATTTTGAAGCCTTTTCTGATCTGACATCCATCATCCTAAAACATAAGATTATATCCTTTACTACACATTTGTCCAACACTCAAGAGGTTGCACCTTAAACCCTTAACATAAAGAGCATCATTTGTATTATGTTTGCCATCAAAACTGATTGAACCTTTTCCACATATCTTACCAGATGTATCATCACCAAACTTAACAAGTCCTCCTTCATATTTTTCAAGTTTAACAAACTTACTCTTGTCACTGATTATATGATTTGAGCATCCACTATCAATGATCTGGTAGTTCTCCTCTCTAGCATGAAAGGTAGTCACCATAGTTCCTTCAGTATTATTACTTGTGTTCGAAGCACTTTCCTTCATACATCTCTTAGAGTTAGCAGAATTAGTTCCAACATTTATAGCCATGAATGAGAATTCACTATCCTCATCATCTGCATAATCAGATTCATCATCAGATATATTGGCATCTTCTCTAACATAATAACTTTTCTTAATTGGTTTACCTTTGTTCTCCTTATTCTTGTCATTTACAATTTTGTTTGGACATCGTGAAGCATAATGACCTATCTTTCCACAACTGAAACATTTGAAAGGAAACTTACCTTTGTACTTTCCAGTACCCTTTTTTATTCTCCTCACAAAGTTTGCTTCTACATCATCTAGATCCTCCTGATTTTTCAGCCTTAAAAGCAATCTCAACTTTTGCATTACTTAGACCAAATTCTCTCATTCCAAAAGCAAATAAGCACCATATAACTGGTCTCTAGGATATTTGAGGATGGTGCAAGAATAAGATTTATATGCAACTAGGATATGGTACTAGGGGCCAAATTGATTTGGAAACTATATCCTTCTCCAAATACCATAAAGCACTCCAAAGTAAATATCTTGATGATGGAGATCCAAGCGGAATATTGACCATTGCAATACCATGGGTGGTTCTCAAATATGGAAAATTTATGGGATTATCGTTGGATCATCATGAATCATCTAACTTGGAAAGTGAATGATGGACGTAGGGCAAACTTTTAGAGTGATTCGTGGGGCAGTCGTAGACATCTCATTGACTTTGCAGAACTAAGGGAATGTCGGGACATAATGTTGCAAAAGAGAAGTTCTAGAGTGGCAAACTATGTATCTCCATTGGATATAATTCCAAGCAGGAATTTAATGATTGGGTTAATGTTAGGAAATTTTCAATAAGTGAGGAAGCCAAGCAAGTATGATTGAATGAATTGAAAAATCCAAACATCATTTTGAACTCTCATAGAATAAAATTGTCTGGTGTGGAGCTAAGTTTGGAGAGTATTGGATACCAAATTCAGTATACACAGCAAAATGTTGAAACTTGGCCTAAAGACTTATGTTGGAATAACTTTGTCTTACCTAAGGCAGGAGCCTTCACATGGACAAATATGCACAAATAAATCTTAACAAGAGATCATCTTTATATTGTTGGGATAATGTGTCCAAGCAGATGCCCACTTGATAAAGAAAATGAAGAATCAGCAAACCATTTACTTCTTAAGTGTGTCTTTGCTTTGCAATGTTGGAATTGGCTACATTTGATGCTCAACTGGTATGGACCGACACAAGAGGATATTTTAGAAACATTGAGATGTTTGCATCAAAACTCCTTTTGGGTTGGTCTTTAGATCACATCACCTCAATTTTTTTCTGACAATTATGGAAGGAATGTAAATGACAAATCTTCAACGAAACAAAAAAAAATTATTGGCCAGTTCATCCAAAGAATAGAGAAAGGCATTAAAAACAATGAATTCTAGAATTAAAGAATTGAGAAAGGCCAAATTCACTAATTGAGGTTATATAATGATGAAACAATGGAAAGGCCTCAAATTTCCTCCACATGTAAATCAAGTGATTGGTATTGCTTCTAAAAAACTTGCTCTCAAATGATTCACCCTTCCCAAAGTAAGATTCAAATTGAATTTTGACGGAGCCTCTAAAAACAAACCAAAGGCTAATGCAATGGGGTGTATCACCAAAGACGAATTTGGTCACCCCTTCCAAAATAAGACTCAAATTGAATTTTGACGAGCTTCTTAAAAACAACCCAAAGGCTGATGGGGTGGGCTGTATCATCAAAGACGAGTTTGGTCACCCAATATGGGTTTTATCCAAAAATATACGGGAAGCCACTAACAATGAACCGAAAAATGGACACATTGGCATCGAGTCTTTGGTTGTGTCAAAAGAAAGGTATAGACATAATTGACATCGAAGGCGATTCTCATATTTGCATAAATGCAATAAAAAAGAGGAGACATCAAGTTGGAAACTTCAATCATGGATCGACGCTATACGGACAAGCTTGGAATACTCACGAATTTCTCAGTAACACATGTTTTCAGAGAGGCAAACAGGGCAACGGACCTACTGGCCAATGCGAGGGTAAGGCAAGATGAACACACTATACTTTACCAACAACTTGGCTCCTTGGGATGGCTTAGTCCAAATATTGGCCAACGAATACACTAACAACAAGGAATGATCATCTACCATTGACAACTTTTTCTTATAAACTAATCTACTGTATGTTCCCCCTCAGGATTTTGCGCAGTTGCTTATATTCCCATGTTCAGGTCACTTTACTTCATGAGCAGTTCATGTCAATAAAATTTGTGTATTCTAGGGGGCTTGGGATTGACAATAGTGACAAATAGGTACACAATATCATATTGAAGCACACCAATGAAACAACATTTGGCCGACCTTAGGATTGATCCAGAGCGGTATAAGTCCTTGTTCAAGGATTGAAAAATCCCCTTCGTAATTCTTGCATCCTTTCGACTAGGCAGATTCCCTTTGGAGTCCATCGACTATTCAGGGGTTACTTCTTCTCCACGTTATAAGATATTATGGATTACCCACTTCTTGCAAAATGGTCGATCGAAAGATATTCAAGACAAACTGCAACTACAATGACGATGCTAAAGCGCAAATTAGGAGGTTGTTTAAGACAGAAGTTGAAGGCACAAAGGAAATTGTAATGGAAATCATAAGCTCAGAAGCTAGTCTAACTGACATATACATGATGGGAAAGTCTACAAAATCTTCTTTAACAAATGTGGTGTAACTGCTTAGGAAGAGAGTTGGGGACATGTGATGGCATATAGTCTGCTCCACCCTATCCAGAAGATGGTTGTACGTAAAACTATACCGAGCATATCCAAAGCCCCTTCTGTAGGCACTATAACAAGCATCTTTGATGCCAATGTTGTACTAGCAAACAAAATATCCAAAGAGGCATTGGTTTTGTTCAAGAGGGGTTATCACAAAAGAACATGGAAACCTTCAATTTTTACATCAACGATTATGGGGATTTATTTTCTCCATCCTAGATAGTGCATCTCTCAAAAGTTATTGAGGGATTGTTCTTTCTGATTTCTCAAGTCTTGAATGTATTAAAGTCGAGCTGATGTATCTTTTTATTGTTTTAATATAATGGGAGTTGTTTTTATGACAGTACTTATATATCAAAAACATATTTTAAAAATTAATTATCATTTTCATCTTACTAAATAATATCTTAAAATTAATTATGAATTATAAAGTTTTTCAAGTACTCTAGACACAATATGAAAAAAAAATCGAATATCTGTCAATCCTACCAATGGTTGCAGCAAACATTATTCTTCTGTAGGGTTCTCCCTCATGGAATTTATTATGGAATCACATCTCCCTTAACATACGGAACCTATTATTTGGCTAAACAATACTTTTTAATACTGAAAATGCATATGTTATGAACCCACACGAGTAGCGGAGTTGGCTTGGGCCGTGGGTTTGCTCCCCATTGGTTTCGGGTTCAACTCCAAGGCCCAGGCTTACCCAATGCACGTGGTTTGCAGGTAATTGCATGCATCCCCAAAGGATTAGTCTCGCCTTAGCTTGCCTCTCTCGAACCCCAACTTGCCAAAAAAAGTAAGACCAAGGCAAGGCTAGTTGGGCGTTGGGTTGGGTCGCGGGGATACCTCTGACGCAACAAAAAAAATGCATTACAATCTCCACCCAGACCTGACAGTTTGCAATTGTGGAGCTCTTTGAATTAACCTACTTAAGAATTACAATTCTTGACCCTATTATATAAGTTTTCTCTTGTACATACAAGTTGATGCATAGACTCC
Organism: Sequoia sempervirens; assembly: GCA_007258455.2. Taxonomy (NCBI): domain Eukaryota; kingdom Viridiplantae; phylum Streptophyta; class Pinopsida; order Cupressales; family Cupressaceae; genus Sequoia; species Sequoia sempervirens. Next base: position 88,011,055 of record VDFB02179234.1, read on the forward strand.
ATATCAAAAAAATTGTAAGAGTCTTGTACGCATAAATTGAAAATTTGAGAAATCAAATGTTAGAAATTATCATCCCAATAATCCAAAAGAACCTTGTCTTTCATTTTTGCTTGGAAACAACCTCTCATACCAACTTAAAAGTTCACATAGATTTCTTAAAAAAATCTTTCGTAGAAACAAATGAAACCACAAAAAAACACTTAAAAATCAATTGCTTCACCATCCAATGAAAAAAATCAATCAACATTGAAAAATAGAAGAGGTGCTAGGGAAAACCCTAACATTGTTAAGATTAAGGTGTCATCTACCTTGTAAATCATGTAATATTGCATGGTTCCAACATCCTTTGAAAGGGTCCCTAGGCACTTAAGGTGCATTGGGAAAATATTTTGTGATATTTGTTATCACCATTGTTTGTAATACATTCATAAGAGGTGATGGTTTCCACTAGCAACAATAAAGGTGACTTACAGACATGAATATTTAATATTATTTTGTTCACATGTCGACACCTAGAATACGATGGTAAAAGACAAGTGAAGTGGACAAATGAATGATTGTTGGGCTTCTCCAAGTGTGTGCTTAGAAAGAAGCAACAAATGTCTTTTGATATTCCATTTTTTGTGACATTTAATGTAATATTTCATTTTCAAATTTGGGCACTCAAATTGGAGAGAAAATATTGAAACCAAAATTGATGTCCATTCACATTCCAAAGAAAAAATTCTAGATTTGGGACATTTAGAATGGTCATCTTTGGGTGCCATGTTTGGTGCTTAAGATCTTTTCACATATCTATAAAATCAACTCCTTGGATGTGTTGAATGTAAAGTTACTCTGTAAGAATAAAGACAAGTTGGAGCATAAAGAGATTGTTCATAGATACACAATTCTTATGTTAGAAGCAAAAAAAGAGAATGAATATTGTAATCTCATTTATTTAAAAATAATGCATATTTGGCCTCTCTTCTTGGTGGAAATTTTCCCCTTTCTCCACATTAATCTTGTATTATGTGATGTTTTTTATGTTGCTGATTTCTGTCTCTTTGCTACTATCTTATGGTGATGTTATGTTTTTTATTTATTGTTGTGTTATTAAGCATGTTTTGTGTTAGTTGTTTTTTAAGATCATAAAAAAGATAAAATTAATCATGATAATTCCACATTAAGGTCACTTAGTTTCAAATTTGCATATAAATTTCAGATTTTCATATTAGAGTAATCCAAGCCTTGTATCTCATCTACTGAAGTCATAACCTGATTATTTGGATAGAAATTGAAATTTCCCAAAAAATTCATGTACAACTGATCATTTTGGAACAAAGTCTAAAATTCACACATCATGTGGGACATCAATATCATCTCAACAATCCGACAGGCTCTAAAATTATGGCATATGAATCTATGTCATCTTCAGCATGGTTCAAAGTTTATGCCTATACCATATAAAGAATTATTATCATCCTAGCAGTCTGTTGGACTTTGAAAAAACCATGGCATGCAGTCTGTATCATCTTCAGCACAATTTTAAGTCTACCAAATCACAGAAAACATTAGTACCTTAAGAGCTGTCCATGGTGCCATGATGGGATATTTCATTCTGTTAGTAAAGCATGTTACCTACACAGGTACCACAATTAGATAATAAAGAACATAAATAGCCTAAAGTAAGAAAGCAAACTCCACATTTTCTGAAGATCACAAAACCAATTATAGGCCATCAAGTGTTTCAGACTGTACATTATTAAAATTTGTATTGTTTTTTCCAAGTTCATTCATCATCTTCAAAATCAGAATCCTCTGTTGCGTCCTCATCTTCATCATTTTCATCACTGTCACTCAAGACATACTGCACAGTAGCCCGAGCAGATCTTTGGGGTCTGCTATTTGCAGCTGGCTTTGGAAACTCGTTGACCTCTTCAGGACTAAAGGATGAACCGGCAGAGCCATCTCCACTTGGAGGACTTGTCTCAATCTCCTGGCTAAGTTTCGAAATCACTGACCCACTTTTCTTGTTGAAGGGTGACGGTCTCATTTTCCTAACTTTCTTATTAGGAGAATTTTTGTAAGGGGAAGCCTCGATACCAGCAGCATCATGTGCCGTAGGTTTCAGCATTTCATCAATCTTCTTTTGTCCTTGTGATGCATTTTTTGGTCCTCTTTTCTTTTCTGCAGGGGCTGTCATGGAATTTGATTTTGTAGCATTATTTTTTGGCAGCATGGCTGCCTTATCTTGGGCAGGCTTCCTCCCACCCTTCTTAGGAACAGTTTCCTCATAATCAGATTCAGAATCCTCGTCAACTGCAAACTCGGAGTCACTGTCACTAAGAACTATTTCCTTCCTTCCTCTCCCATTGGCAGTCTTCTTCCTGTTTGGGCCAGTTTTCTTTTTTTGTTCTTCTTTCTCCTCTTCGTCTGATGCTTCTGGAATGGTTTCCATTGTATCAACATCATCATCTGACATATCAATATAAAGAGAAGCAGCCTTTTTAGTTTGTCGATCAGGATTTCTCTGCTTTGGGTTTAAGTCCTCCGATGGTGAACTCTGCCTGCTACCATGATCCTCAACAGCTACAAATCACAAACAGCTTTTACAATCAGATAACAATGCATTCTTAGGAAAATGTGAAAGGCACCTTACAAACGCTAGAAACAAACCTGAATGTTCAGCAGATAACGCCCCATTGTAGGCGGCCAATCTCTCTCGCAGGCTGACATCTAGTCCATCGTCATCCTCACCATCCACTTCCTGAAAAGAGCCAAATAACTTCATACATGTTTTGACGACAAAATGTACAGAAACTTACATAAGTAGAAAAGAAATTGAAACAAACCATTTGCTTTTTGGTAGCTCCCTTCTTGCCACCTCCCCTCTTGGGTTTTGCTGCTTCTGATTTTTTTGCTGAAGAATATTCAAAATATATTCATCAAAGTTTTTTTTCCAGCACATAGCCATCAATTACATTATAAAATAATTTCTACAGTTGAAGCATGAAAAATTATTATTACCGTTCTCTGTAGTAACTGTTGTAGCAGAAACAGTGGCTGCCTGAGAATCATTAGTTGTTTGAGAATCAGCTTTTTCAGAAGCAATAGTCGTTTTAGTGGTTTTCTTGGGGTTTTTACCAACTTTTCTAAATATTTTAGCAGCATTGCCACTCATATTTCTCAGTTCATGCTCATCATCCTTGGCCTCTTGCAATTCTAGTGCCTAGAAGGTTTAAAAGCAAACGAGTTGTGAGATGTTAGAATATATGTTATTATCAAACAAGCATCTCAAAGCAAGTACCTTTTAAATTTGAAACAAACAGAATAGTTCCAACTTCGAAAATCAAAAATGGACAACTTACATCCAACTCCCTAATGAAAGCATCAAGGTCATTCAGCCATAATGATTTGGGTGATTTCCCTTTCAGCTCTTCAACATCCTCACTAAGCTTATCTTTCTCGGCACATAATTGCTGAACTTTTTCCAGTGTCAATGTTCCAATTGACATGGAAAGAAGATATTCATAATCACCAGCACGAACACCCTCTGCAGTCTCAGCATAAACACCATCTGCAGTCTCAGTACTGTCGTCTTCAGGAGTTTCTCCATCTGGCAATGCTCCAGCAATTGCTGCCTCAATAGCTTTTGTCTTTTTGGGAAATGGAGTAAACCCTTTGTTCTTTAACTCAAGCAGCAGTTCTGCACGTTTCCTTTTGTTGACAATAATTTCTCCATTTACAACTCCTAGAATGAACCTAACTTTGTTATCCAACTTAAGTAGCTCAATCTGGAGGTTATCCAATAGAACTTTCTGCAGTCGAAATGCAAATATAATATTAATACCATGCATTGCAACAATTTACAATTCACTTTTAATGAACATATCCCAACTGAAATCAGAATCTGTAGTGCTGTTAGATCATTAGATAACCCATAACAAACATAAACAACATGAATGTTTTAGATTCAGTATTTTAAATGTATTGCAACCAATTCAAAGCCAAATAAACATTGTGAAGAAGCAGAAAAATAGCCAAGAAAAGTAATGATATGTTACAGAAGAAAGAAAATAACTTATGTCCATTAGCTGATTATTGAATGCCTGAAATAAAAAGTGACATTTATTAAGACAGAAAGATATTCATTTCTCACTTGATTAGCACAGTATTCAGAAATTAATACCTTTATAATATTAGAAACATAGGCCAGTAAGCAACTTCCACATAACAAGTTATCATGGTAGGGACAAGTAAGCAACGCTAAAGGGACATAAATCATAATGGAACTCTACCTATTTGTATCCACAAGCCATAAAACAAAGAACAAGAAGCCTTTAGATGAAGAGTGACAACACAGGGATCTGCACTGTTAAGTAGTACTTACTCACCCTCTTTCAAGTAGATTTGATGCACCTTATGTTTTCCAAAATAAGCTTTGCTTAACCAACAAATTGCAGCGGTGACAGCAATACAAAATCTTAAGACCATAACAGAATTTATTTTTGTTAAATTGAATAGGGCATAGTTACCGGGAGACGCGTCTCCCCCCCTCCGAGACGCGTCTCGGAGACGGAGACGCGTCTCCGGTACCGGAGACGTCTCTGGAGACGCCTCTTGCTGCCTGGAGACTTCTGCCAGAGTTTCCGGAGTACCCTGCCGTCTCCTGTTGCAAAAAATGACGTCTCCCACAAAAAAAAAAGCCTAAAAATGTGAACTATGATTATGAAATACGAAGTATGAACTCTTTGACTCTTTGACGCAATGACATTTGTGTATTTAAAGTTAATGTTCATTGTTAAACTTTACTACTGCTCTTGTTTTGAAAGTTCAATGTCATCATATTTTCTATAAATTATTAATTTTTTATATTTTTAATTTTTATTTATATTAAAAAAATGGCGTCTCCAAGTACCCCCGTCTCTTATTTTCAAAAAAAAGCCGTACCGGTACCGGTACCAGTCTCCCGTACCAGTACCAGTACCAGTCTCGCGGCAACTATGGAATAGGGCTTTGTTCAAGACTACCTTGTGGAAAGGATTGCTTCCTTTCATGGAGGCATGATTACCAATCCATGGACTTGGCTGTATCTTGAATGATTGTCCCAGTTGTCACCGCATACTGCACTTGGCTTGAAATAAATCATGTATTCTTAAAATCTGATAGAGGCATGATGTGGTTCCCAATATAAATATCAATTTAGATGCGATATACCACTCCCAATGTTAATTAGATCAACGAGAGCTCTCAAGGTTAACAGAGGAAAGAGGACTGTTGGATCCACATTAGGAACTATTTATGGACACTATAGTCCTTTAAACTCTTAAAATTCCAGAGTAATTTGTTTGCTAAAGAATAGAGGATGAGCTAAATGCCAGACCTTGATTGTCTATTGATAATTAAGGAAGTGGCAGTGGTCTGAAAGGCAGAGTGTCCAGCCTAATAGCACAAGGATTGTAAAATTTTATTGCGGGACTGAAAAACAAAGGGGGCCAACATGTTCAGTAAAATCTGAGACCAAATAAAACTTGGATATGCCTGTGGCAAAACCACAAGCTTTCCAACTATGCTTAGCTTAAGTTATCGAACAGGGTAAAAGGATCAACTACATTGATGAAATTGTTACTGCGCTACTTTTGATTCACAATTATCTCAGAATTCATAGGAACCAAGTTAAGGTGATGCAGACTTGAACATTCATTATTTTATACTGTATTTCATTAAGTCAAAATAAAGAATCCATAGTTTTCTTACAGCAAGGTTTGGATTTTGTATGTTTATCATTCAGATATAAATCACTTCTAGCATACTGCAATTTATATCATGGAACTAAAAACTTCAAAAAACAAATTCATCTTTCACATATTCTCTTTGCTTGGTCTTTTCAATACAAAGGCAAACTGCCAAACTATTCATACAGCAGCTAGAAGGTCGTTGGATCCATATTAGAACGCTATTTATGGACACAGTATAATCCCTTAAACGCTATTCATGATATTGTTTAATGAGACTGAAATTCTAAAACAATGACCATTCTAAATGTATGTCAACCACCCTATTTTAGCAAAAACATTGAAAATGGTGAGCAAACCTTGCACAAGCAAACTATTTGAAGACAGTCTTATCCTTTTAACTCTTATAGCATATAGTCTTATTTAATGAAATAGAAATTCTAATTGGATAACAATTCAAAGCCGATATAGACTCGTCATTTAGAAACTTATTATTTAAGGTAATCAATGCACCTCCTTTAACATAAACATTAAACATTAAAAATGGTGAGCCCACCCTCCAAGAGTAAATTCTATTGTTATTTCCATGTAGAAAAGGGAAAACTGTCTTTTCATTGCCTGTGCAGAATAGGGACAAACTCACTCATATTACCACAATTTTCCTACCTAATATTTTTATTTAAACTACACTTGAGATCAGACCAAACCTACCTTTCTCTTCACATAGAACTCCAATCGGATGTGATAAAAGCACTCCAGTACTGCAAGATCAAGAGATCAATGTTAAAAAACCACCCCAAAAATGTCATCTGTAAACAAGAAAATCAAAACCTGAAGGAAACTTAAATAGGGATTAGCTACAAGAAGGTACTTTGCTCTGGAGTCTCATATTTTTGAATGACACCATTTGCATCAAAGAGGTGCATGTTGCTGGTACTGATAATAGTGGTTAGCTTAAATTTCTTTGACAGGCCCTCTTGAAGGGCATTTGTCATCTTCTCCTCTGATAATGCTACCTCAAAACGGACCCTGGTATCTGTACTGTGATTATCAAGTTCCTGAAAGGCAGATATTCTCATATTAAAGCCTCAACAAAATATTCCTCTTATGCATAAAGCACTAATATATGATTGCAATTAGCATACCATTATGAACGGATCTTTATCTTTATTGTTAATCATACTTGTCAAAAAGCTCTTGTAATCATCTGTCCACTTACGAACAGGTAACTCTGTAACTCTCAATGTGGTGTTGTCAATCTGCTCTATAATACCACTTATTGTATAGGTCACACCATTCTCCTTTGTGGCTGTTCGTTCAATTTTACCCTAAAAGCACACCAGTGGCAAAATGGATGAAATCCTTCAATGAAATACAATACTGTAAACAAACCAGCCAAACCTGAATAGCATATGGAATATGCATTACCTTAAAACCCTTGTACCAAGGGTCCATTGGCTGCATAGGTTCATCATTAAGCAAGCGTCTTACATTTGCAACAACATCCCTTGGATTGTAGTTTGGCACAAAGGTACTCCACCCAGTTCCGATTCCTTCACTTCCATTCACAAGCACCATTGGTATGATTGGAGCATACCTGAGCAACAAAGGAAATAGCAATGAAAAGTAAACTCACGGATGATAAGAGGATGATAAGATGAGGCCAAATAGAAAGACAGCAACATCCTAAACTATTATAGATATCTTAAATACATCTATCTAAAAAATGCAGAGAAATATCAGTGTTGATCTATTTTATTTACTTAAGAGTTATTTTATTTTACTTTAAAACCATTTTATTTGCTATATAGAGTAATTTAATTTACTTTAAAGCTATTTCATTTACTTTAGAGTTATTTTACTTTACTTTATAACAGTTCTATTTATTTTTTATTTTATAGTTTTTTCCTTAAATATGGTGTCTGTGTTTTGGTTTTCATGTAATAATCACAAGATGACACTCTGCCTTGTTGCCAGTGTAAAACACCTCTTGACGTAATTACAAAGCAGAGTCAAAATAAAGACAGAGAGATGAAAATCAAAATCCTTACCATGCTGGTTCAATAGATTGGCCATCTTCTTCCAAGTAGTCCATGAGAACATCATCTTCTTTTGGGAACAAGAAGCGTGTTATAGGTGACAAGCATGTATACACATATCGAGCACTTGCAGCATCCTTGCCACCCTATTAAAAATAAAGGCATCAAATGATAAGCAAGCATAGTTTATTCACAATAAAAAGATGTATGCTTAGTCTTCTCAAAACTCTCACCGCGTTCCTCGTTCCAAATTGTCCAACTGGAAGCAAGAGGTTGATGTTGTTACTTCCAACAAAGTCTTGTGCCATTCCAATAATTGTGCTTGCAAGACTCTGCTCGCCATGATGGTAGGCAGAATGCTCTGAGACATATCCAGAGAACTGGGCAACCTATACAAGAAACAATAATTTCGTGTGAAAACTAAGCGTCAGTTAGTACATAGAGGACAAGTAAGCAAAATCTGTGCTATAAGGGCAACCTTTGCTTGTTTGACAAAATTCCGCTTGAAACAGCAATACAGGATTTTCCTTTGCCCTGGCTTCAAGCCATCAACCATTGATGGAATAGATCTTTGCAGATCAGCCCTGGAAAACAGAATGAGCTCCTTGTTCACAAAATCCTTATAAGAGATAAGTTTTTCACTCTGGTCCAAATAAGTCCCCGGCTGTCAATGTGATCAATTCAGTATTAGTACTGTGATAAAACCAATATCATTTTCATTTAAATTTTATTTCCAATAGCTCTCCACTGGCATCATTACCTCAAATTGTCTCAACCAGTTTTTTCTGGCCTCTATCTTCTTCTTGCTGAAGGCTAGTTCAATCGCATCTCCATCTTGCTCATCAGCCCACACAAAATCTTTTTTATGCTTTCCCAGATCACTGAAATACTCCTTACCTTCTTTAGAAGTACTAGTACCCAAACCCTGTGTAGTCCAAGGAACAAGTGACAAATTAGAAAGACGTCTAATCAAGAAAATGAAGAAGAACCAAAACTTCAGAACATACATACAATAAACAATCCAAAATTACCTTGTAGTACTTTATGCTCCAGCCTGATATTGATCCACTTACTGACTCTCTCCAAGCTTCATACTCAGGAAGGGTGTAAAAGGATAATACATTTCCATTCTTGTGTGTTGCCTGCATCAACAAGACCAAAATTTGGAGGTGCAGAATATTACCCTCTTGAGGCTGATAACAAATACAAAGCATCTTTATTAGAACAAGTACGGCAGAAACATTTACCCTAACAATAGGAGTGATAAATTCCACAAGAAATGAAGGAATTTTAAGCAGAGATGGCCAGTTGTGGTGTATGAAGTTGATCAGCAATCCTTTGATGTGGGAACCATCATGATCCTACATCATGACAAAGAACAAGTTAAAAAGACCTCACTTAATAGGATGTCATATTTAAGCAGAAGCTAATAAACAGTCCTGGACATAGAAAATGTACCTGATCTGTCATTATCATCAGATGGCCATATCTTAAAGATTTAATGTTGTCGTATACTTTATCGTGCTGTAGACCAAGAATTTTTTTTATATTTTCAGTCTCTTGATTTTCCGCAATCTGTTTATGTGAGGCTTCCCTGACATTAAGCAGCTTACCCCTGAGAGGGAACACACCATAGTGATCTCGACCAACAACAGTTATTCCTGCCAACTGATAGCAAAAAGATGGCCCAAAATTAACAAATTCTAATTTGCAAATTGATGTAAACATGTCACTGTACAATCCATTCTTTGAACAAATAACAAGCACTTACAGCAAGAGCCTTGGCTGAGTCACCCTCTGTTAAAATTAAAGTGCACTTTTCAGATTCCTTTCCACCTGCTTTATTTGCATCTTCAAGCTTGGGGATGTCATGACAATTTTTTTTCTTAGTTCCGTCAGTTTTCTTAAGATCTTTTCTTTGTTTGAAGTCTACCCATGCCAGTATACTTTCAAGTACACAATTTGCCACTGCAGTCATCAGGTCAAATAATGTTTATCTCAGGCCCTATGTAAAAATCACAGGTACTCAGAGATGTGCAATGTATGACAGAAACTAAGCACACCTGATTTTAAGTATTTTTCAGTAAGCTCACACGTTGAACCAAAACTATTCTGACGAGTTGTCAAGGTGTCCTTTGTTTGGGAGTCAAAAGCAGGATTGTCAATCTTAGCATTGACAAAGACCCATAAATGACTCTTGACAGCATGTGGCTTCAGAGCAGCGGCAGCATTCTTATTCTTCTTCTTTGCAATGTTTATTAGATAGGTAGCTATTTGACTTGCTATATAGTCTACATGCGAACCACCCTTAATAGTGGAAATAGAATTTACAAAGCTGACCTGAATAGAAAGAAAAAAGAATGTGAAAGGATGCCACAAAACCAGAACCGCACTGTGTCAAAACCAACAAACATCAATAACCTAGAGAAGCTCTTGAAGAACACAATAAATCAATGGTTACAGCTTTCATTAATTTCAAGGGAATTCATATAAAAGACAAAAAAAGCATAACATAGACATGAAATGATTTATCTTGCCTGTTGAAACTGCCCATCACTTGCGGTCACACAAACCTTCCATCTATCATTTACTTCTATAAAATGTCTGAAAGAACAAAGAAAAGCATTAAATTCCCTACATAGACAGGATAAAGAAGTTGCAGGACATGTTTTACAAATTTTACAGGTGTTGGCAATTTAAAACCTTTCTCGCTTGGAATCAGAATCTTTATCTGGAGACAGGTAGAGGTCCACATAGTCTTGAAAGCTCTTGATTGGCAAACATTTCCCATTGAGTTCAACTTTGACTCCCTTCCCAAGACATCCAGCAAGATCAAGTACTCTCTTCTTCATCAAAGCAACCACATCAGGTTCTAGGTCGGTCATGCCAAACTTGGCTAAATCAGGTTTGAAGGTGACCTTTGTCCAATTTTCTCCCTCTTTGCACTTGGTAATGATTGGTTCTGACTTGGTGCTCATGTTGTTGGTGAAAACCTTCATGGTAAAAAGACAAAACATAAATAGATAAATATTAAAAATGAGAATAAAGTAATCACAATAAACCTGAAACTAGCAAATGTAATCATTTTAGATGATTTGCAGCATAGCAGCCAGAACTAATAAGATTTAATGAAAAGTTCAAATCCAAACTCTGAATTTAACAAGAGCAGCACCTGTGCTCCAAATCTTAATTTTGAGTCAGTGAGGCTAGTTATAATGAAACCTTAATAATATCATCAATACTGTGCAAATATACAAGAAAGCAGCCATTTCAGCAAAGAAATTGTTGCCAAAAGAATTAGCATTAAATGCAAATATGAAATACAATATGTAATGTTACAGCAACAGAATATAGCACAAATGCCTCAAGTTCCATGCAATTAAAATGTATGTTTGGTTAGTTCAAATAAAAACAATTTTTTAGCTGCGAGATTCATTTCATTCAGCTGCAATATCTATTCTTTGTGTCTAAATTATAGAGTCTGATTCTCTTCTGCCCTGCTCTGCTGTTTGAACATAAACATTTCATTCGAATTTACTGCATTGAACTGTTAAAATGAATTTCTGGCTTGCTGAATTTCAGCAGCATTACAGAAGCATTTGCACAACAGCCTCAAACATGAGTCAAAAACACCAGCAACAACAAACAACATTCACCTTCACCTTCGCACATATTGGGTTACAAGAATTACCCATTACCATACGTCACTGTGAGAATTGAGAAAAGACAGATATTGCATTTTGAATGAATCAGATTAGCATGTAAATGACAAAGTTATAATGCTCAATTGTTCTTATTGAATGAATTAGATTAGCATTGCCACGCTTGCATCTCTATAACAAGAAGACAGGGGCAAAGGCAGAAGCAGATTTTATGGACAAAAGAATAGACTGTCAATTTTTGGTCCACGACAACAAACCAAAAGGTTCTCCTTTAAAAATATGAAATCCAATGTGTAATGTTACAGCAACAGAATATGAATTAGACTGTCACAAACTCATTCCACGACAACAAACCAAAAGGCTCTCCTTTAAAAATTAAGGTCCTATTTGGTCCATACTGAATCAAACAACAAAGAGGAGAAGACAACTGCCGCAGTAACAGCAGATAAATTTGAATAGCAAAATTAGTAATTCAACAAATATATCAACCAACAAACCTTCAACTTTGTATCTGTACTGGTAATTTCATAATTAAATTAAAAGGAAAAAAAATGATTGGTGAGCCAAGGCAGCAGTTAAAAATGAATATGAAAATCAGTCTACAATATTAAAAAAAGAATTGCTACATTCACAAGAAGAAAATTCAAGTTAAGAGTTCGTGAAACATTTTCAGATATGTTATTTACATGAATGAAAATGCACAAGTTGTTGTACCCACAATCCCATACAGACGAGTACTTCAAGGGAGTTATTTAAAACTATGTTACTGGATCCACCCATTTTGACCCTAGATCCAGGGCCGATCCATACCAAATCTAGATTCTAATTCAATGTGGTTTCTACTCCTGGCAGGGTGCAGAAATATGATTGGACCTGGACCAAGCAATGCCAACATGTAATCCGTGTTTTTTAACTGAAACTTACTTCTTTTATTTCTTTTTTTAACAGTTTCCAACATAGCTAGAAAACTCAACAAGTTTTTGACAATCTTTGGCAAGTATTCATGCCACACATAAAAAACATGGATTCCAAAAACATTTTTTGGGCTTCATAAGCATTGTTATATGCTTTTTAAAATATTCTGAAAATGGTGTGCACCATTAAGGTTTGTTTGGTTTTTAATGTGTTCATTTGGGCTTGGTGGCTGCCCCTTGACCCCGCTGGGAGTGCTGCCACCAAACCCATGCAAGGAGCACAACCCGTCAACCCTGTTGGGGACTTTGCCCCCAAATCCCCACCAAGTTCAATGATAAAAGAGGCTCAGGATCAAGGGTTCAATCTCAACAGATAGGAAACAACTTTGAAACACACAGAGACATGATTTCTTAAAATTGAAGTTAGTTTTCAAACTATATTGCATAAGGCTTATAAATATTTCTGTATATTAAAAGAATTGGGAAATATGTATATAGCCTCTAATATTCTTGTTTTTAGATTACAAATATCTATATTTATGATTTTTATCTCTTTTTTTGTATGCGCAAACCCAACCTCAAAAAAATGCCAAGTCCACAATCCCAAACCAACATCTAAACCAGAACTAACAACTTGGATTGAAATTAATTTTAGCTTTCAATTCACGAATGTAATCTTGATGTAGAGTTTAAGCATTCATGCATGACATAATCTGTAAGCCCTATGGAGGAAAACTCTATTACAATGGGAAAATTTCATGTGCCCAAGTTCATAAGAGAGCAACATGTATAACTAATTTCCTCTAAAGAGTGACTAAAAGAACCTAAGTTTTGTTAGGAGTTTCACAAATGATTTACCACATATGAGTTTTTTGGTAGTCATATCACAACCATCTCATTAAATGCTCACATTCTCACCACACACACTCTAATAATCAGATCTTAAGATTACCAAAGTCAAGCTCTAGCTCTATTTGAGAAGAAAATTGGCAATCTTCAATTAGAGTGTGTTGTTGTAGTGGCAAAGTGACTATTGACAAACTCACAACACTCTGTCGTTCAATCGCATACAAGATTGTGGTCCAAGAGACTCAACAGATAGCAAGCACAATTATTGTGGGTTTAATGCAAATTTAGGTTTCATGATTTATTGGAATTCTGCAAAACTTAATCCCCAGCACCATCCACCAAAGAGATCAGATTTAACTCCACAACATGCAATCCAGCCAAGCAAGCCATTACCCACAAACTTTCCATGCTTTGTACCGAGGGAAGGCACAATGCATCAACAATCACAACCAAAAATCGCATGACACCATTAACACATTGACAATGGCAAGAAAGGATTCACATGGCAAATAAAGGATTTTTAAGAATAAATTTCCCAATATCTTTACACTGCCAATTGCTAAATTTGCATTAGAACCAGGGGTTCTATAGCGTAGCCTATCACATAAAATTATTTTCGCTGCTAAAATGCTCTCAACAATTTTTTAGACAAGATTATTATCTGGCTTTACATATAACATCATTGTGTGAAAGGAAGCAATTGCTTGTAGTAGCGCTTTGTTCTATATCACTAATGGATAACTATAGCTGAAATTCGAATGTAGATATCATCTCAGCAAATTAGTAATCAAAAAGTAAGCATCACACAATTTTTTCAAGGAAGTTAAGTGCACCACTGTACATAGAAAATCGGTTCTTAGGTTATTGCAACATCCAGTCTGTCCAACAAATTGGGAACAATATGCAAAATATATGAGACAATCAAAAATATGCAACACAGTAGACAAGAGAATGTGCAAGTTCAAGTACAATTTGAAAAATATCAAAACCAAAGAAAGCAGAGTATTGAACAAAGTGGGAACAATTGAATCATGCAACTGAACATAGATGCTCACATAAATCCTACGTTCAAATATTAAAAGCATGCCACACTTTCAGTTCCACACCATGCCTTGGTCATTTTACAGGGTCCTAGTTTCTCAGAAAAGTAATTCATCTTTCATTTCTCTAAAAATAACTTAGTAGTACTGGAATTTAAAACCTACTTGTTGCTGGAATACAGCAGACTAGATGAACGGATGTCTACAGTAGATGGAAGACAAGTGCAGGCATATACAATCTCAAAACAAATCATATTTGAACAGTCTGACAACCAGGTAAGGCAGCTCAAAATATGAAACACAATAGACAACACCAGGTGCAAGGTCTAGTTGAATTTGCTAACAGCAAAGCTATGGAAAGCAGAACAAGAGAGGGAAAACTGACTATTTTCAACATTAAAACCCACAAATAACAACATTAAAGCAGATCCAGAGATTCCTCTCCCGCCCTACCCCTTCCCCGCCAACTCCCACACACACAGAGGCAGAAACATCAAAATCGAGATCGAGAACCCTAGGATAACTGGACAAGACAGAGCAGAAGAACAGGTGGAAGGTTAAGTTGACAAGATACACTGGGTAATAAGTAGCACTTGAGTCAAAGTTACTAGATAGGGGAAATTCACCAGATTAAAAGAAACAAAGAAAAGAACAAGGATAAAAAGAGATTCAAACTCTGAGTAGATGAAGCAGCGCACAAAAATAAATAGAAGATTAATGTGAGGAGAAACCCCTACAATAAAAATAAACTTTAATAAAGTAGAAGGAAATTCGGCAAACAAAAGAAAAGAAAAAAAGGAGAAAAAGCAAGTGAGAACCTGGGGCACAAGCCAAATACCTGCTTATACTTCTTCTGCCTCTTTCCATCCGCAGTCTCGATGATGAATTCGGTGGAGAAAATATTAGTGAGCTTGGCACCGTAGCCATTCCTCCCACCAGTGGTCTTCTTGACATTGTCATCGTAATTGCTTGAGGTAAGCAGATGACCAAAGATAAGCTCAGGCACATAAACACCCTCCTGCTGATGAATCTCCACGGGAATACCGTCGCCATTATTGTAGATGCTGATTCTCCTGTCCTCCTCGCTGATCTCCACCTTGACGGAATTCATTTTGGGGTCTCTCTCCTTGTTATCGGCTGCGTTCACCAGAATCTCATCGAAGATCTTGTACAGCCCCGGCACATATTCAATCTCCTTGTGCACCATGCCTCCATTCTCATACACCCACATTGTCTGCTTATGCCTCTCGATGGACCCAACGTAGGTATCGGGGCGGAGCAGGATGTGTTCCAGCTGACTTTTCTTCTGGTATGTTTCTTCGATAGTCTTGCCATTGCCATTGCCTGCAACATTCACACAAATTGAAAATCTTGAAATTCCTGGAAATAACAAAAAGACTGAAGAAATCTTCAAACTCCCAGAGATAAAACAAAGACTGAAGAAATCTCGGAATTCCCAATAAAGCAAAAGACAGCAAAAATCTCGAAATTCCTGGGAATAAAGCAAAAATTGCAGAAATCTCGAAATTCCTGGGAATGAAGCAAAGACTGGAGAAATCTTGTTACAAGAGCTTACTGATATTGTCATTATTGCTGTTGCAGGGCTGCAATGGCTTCCTCTGCTTCGCCTTCTTTTCTTTCTCCATTCTTCTCTCCTTTCTTTCTTCTTTCTCCTCCTATGCGCTGCAACAAAACACAGGGTCCACGAGCGGGAAAGGGGCAGGGTTAAGTCTATTTGTATGCGTACGTGAACTGAAATGACCGTTAAGACCCTTGCACTTCTTTAAATTTCAAATTTGAAATGGACGGCCTGGATCGCATCTTGACCTTTTACATAGGAAATGGGGAATCATGAGATTGTCTGGTTGTTTCTGTTTTTTTTTAATGACCACCCGACTTGTCACATGGGATTGTGTTTTTGAATTTTTTAACCGTTTGTTTTCAAATATATTTTTGGGGCCCCCGCTACGAGCATTTAAAAACCACCCATAAATATTTATGTTCCTGTCGCCCTTAACATATATTTCAAATTTTAATTTTAATTAGCCGACGAGGCTTGTGTAATGTATAATATAATAGTATTTGGTTTAAATTATGTATATTTTTTTATATCAATATTTTAGATTGCATTTAATGATCTTTCATCATTTAGTGGTTTTTTTGTCAAAAAGAGGCGAGCGATCATTAAGTGTGGTTTAAAATGTTAATAGAAAAATATATACAATTCAAATCAAAAGTTATCATTCATATCTTTTGTGATCATTTTTTCTAGTTAGTTTATTATTTTTAATTATAGTTATCGGGATTCTTCATTATGGGAACATAGACAACGTAATATCACTTTTCATATAAAATGGTAAGGGATATGCAACAATTTTACAACCATTTCAAGAATGGATATTCATCTCCTATCATCAAGTCAACAAAATATAAAAATAAAAAAACACAAAAAAATAAAAAATGTATATAAATCTAGGCACAGAAAGACTCGCACACTCTTTTACAACAACTCTAAATTTTAAATAGTGACACCAATGTCTAAAAACCAAAAAAAAAAACCATTATTTAAAAACCACCCATAAATATTTATGTTCACATTAAGCCCATAACATATATTTCAAATTTTAATTTTAATTAGCCGGCCGAGGCTTGTGTAAATATATAATATAATAGTATTTGGTTTAAATTATGTATATTTTTTTATATCAATATTTTAGATTGCATTTAATGATCTTTCATCATTTAGTGGTTTTTTTTGTCAAAAAGAGGCGAGCAATCATTAAGTGTGGTTTAAAATGTTAATAGAAAAATATATACAATTCAAATCAAAAGTTATCATTCATACCTTTTGTGATCATTTTTTCTAGTTAGTTTATTATTTTTAATTATAGTTATCGGGATTCTTCATTATGGGAACATAGACAACGTAATATCACTTTTCATATAAAATGGTAAGGGATATGCAACAATTTTACAACCATTTCAAGAATGGATATTCATCTCCTATCATCAAGTCAACAAAATATAAAAATAAAAAAACACAAAAAGATAAAAAATGTATATAAATCTAGGCACAGAAAGACTCGCACACTCTTTTACAACAACTCTAAATTTTAAATAGTGACACCAATGTCTAAAAACCAAAAAAAAAACCATTTTACCATTATATGTATTGTGAAGAAGAAAACAAAGGAAGAGAATAGTTGTGAGAAAAGAGGAGAGTAGTAAGAAGAAGGTGAGAGAGTATCAAAACTACATCATAAATTTACTATCCATTATTCATTTATAATCTTTTTTTTTCCTTTTTTCCTCTCTCAAAATTTCAAACACTTTGAAAGGATTTTTTATTTGTTTTTTTGTTTTATGCCTACATTTGCAATTGTGTTTCTAGTTTTCAACAACAAAAAATAATAATAATTGGGGTGGTGAGGTGAAGAGGTTCATATTCAATAAAGAAGTTGTAGAAGTATTTTTGGAGGTTCTTATACGAGTGGGAGTGTTGCAAGGACTATGAATCCAAATTAACTATTTGAATATCATTTTGAACTCTTCAAAACTTATGCAAAAGGTACGTTTAATTCTATAAAAAAATCATATAATTTATAATAGTCATAAACAAATACAAGCAAAAAAATATGGAGGCTAGAGTATGGCTATATCATTTACGCAACAAGGATTATGAAGGCAATTGCGTAAGGGTTTACTCTTATCTTTTGAGCGTAAGAGAACAAAGAGTAAACAGTAGTAAAAAAATACCTAGTTAAGAAGGTCAAGGTGACTAGATTGTAAACAGAGGCTAAAGGCAAAAATTCAGGGAATGTTAGTAAAGATAATATAACCTGGTGTGTCGTTCCCTACACAAACCATAGATGTTGAAAGTCAAAAGGGAGAGGGTTACACCATGGGAAAGAGAAGGGCTGCTAATGTTGCAAGGATGTCTAATAGACAATCACAAGAAGTCATTGAGTTTAATATTCTTATTTTTTTCTTTTCCCATGTCATACCATTTTATGTGGCATGTTCTCCTTATTTTAAATAAATGTGCATATATGTAATTGCTTGAGTCCTTCATTTTGTAACATGCCTATTGTTCTACTCAAAATTTTCCTATGTTTTTACCCACAAGTGAATAAATGATGCCATCTCATAGCAATAAAAAATTTCTTTTCTAAAACAAAAATAACATGCACATTTGAAATAAACACTATTCCAAATTTCCATTGCATTACATTGTAATATCACAATATTTCCAAAGTATTGATTTCATATTAAATAATCTCAAGTTTAACTTTCATGTTTACAATCTTCCATATAAATGGATACAAGAATACACACATAGCTCTTCTAAGCTTTTGGCAGTAGAAATACATATGGTCTAGGTAATCCCCCTTCAAATCTTGGTTGTCAACTGATGAGGAGAAGCATCACTCAAGCACTTTTTCGCCAACCACGAACTTACTGCAATCCCCCACACATCTACCTAACTAGTAAGATGGCCCTACCCTTCGAAAAAGAGATTGGTTTGGTAACCCCATAAAACTAGCCTTTTCCAAGCTTGGTGTTATGTCCTACAAACTAGAACTTTCCCATATAGTGACTACAACCTGCGTGTATGACAATCCTAGACTAGCATGCATAACTGGATCATAATGAATTGATAGTGTAAACAGTGGCAACTTACACTACTTTGGCCAAAGAATTCAACACTCAATTATTTCAAGTGAGAGTCATCCTATTCACACACCTTCCTAGCTTGATTTGTAATGACCACACATATTCTATGCACAGGCTATCCCCTTTGTTGGATTATCCTAACTCCAAGAATAACCTATATTCTTTTACTAAGACATTTCAACTATAATAATCAAACTAATTCAAAAATCATATTTTCACAAACTCGTTCATAAATCAAACTATAACTATATAAGCTTTTACTTTAACATAGTTTATAGTAAACACTCAAACACTCATTCCTACATATATATTATGCTAGTATAACCCTATTTATGGGCTAAACAATCAACTAAGTTCTTCAAGTTTCTTGTATTCTTTTCATGAACTAAATAAACACAATCATATTAAGCATTTATATTTCCTCTTTCCTTTCAATTCAAACAAATCATATAAAATCATGCAATCTTTCCAACTTAAAATATAAAATAGAGTAGAAAACTAGCATACCTGTAATCAAATAGCTCCATAGACAAATTTGGTTTCCTAGCACAACCTTCACCAAAAACAATTTGTAACTCCTTTTAAACTTAGCTTCTCACTAACTTCTATCTTCCCTTGACAAATTCTCACAATGCACAATATCACTCTATCCTCACTAAACTCACTCACAAAAATCCTCACAAACTCACAACTCAAAAATGTAGCAGAGTAACTCTAAAATAAAATCAGAAAATAAGAATGCAATTATGTGTCCCAATGAAGAAGAATGCTCCCCTATTTATACAAAAAAAAATGAGCACTCTAAGGCTACAAACAAGCTCTCAATCTTGCCACTTCTCACACTCAAAGGTTCAACTCAGCTAGCAGAGTTCAAGGTGGCAAAATAAAAATGGTGATTGAATGCATATGCTCAGCCAGTCACTGTATTCTTGTGACAACAAAGTGATTAACTCAGAAATGCAAGGATAATGTTTTTACAGGTCAGCCTTTCCCAACCAGCTTCATACTTGACTATCTCTCATATTCCACTTGCCTCGTATGCAAGAAATGAAATGCAAAACAAAATTCTAAAAGATGTGAACAATTCATTCTTTGGCGCCACATATTTCATCATATGCCCTATTAATTTGGTTGTTGTATGGAGAAGACCAGGTCAAAGCTCTTTATACATTGTTATTCACTCTTCCTTCACATTATTTGACTAAGTTTTTCCTTGTTATTCTTGAATACTACAGTTGCTTTATTTCCACACACCATATATTAGTGTTGCCTTTGGTTTACATTACTCAACAATTAACATGCTTTATGAAATGTTATGGTTTATGTGTTGCCAACAAATGTTGTGTAATTCCCTTCATTTTTGTGCCTTATACTATATGTATAAGTTGTGCTTTATGCAAAGTATATGTTGTGTTTTATATGATAAGCGCACAATAAACATTTCAACACTATTTGAAATCATTAACATATATTCAATTTATAAGTTTGCATTATTCGATATTCGAATACACATATCCATATTCACATATTTCGCATAATAACACATGCATATATATATATATATATATATATATATACTACTATATATATATATATATATATATATATATATATACTATATACTATATATATATAAGCATATGGGCGTTTCCTTATCGTCCAATACACATGTGTATATTAATATATATATAATATACTTTCATTATGGGCGTTTTCTTGTGTCAACATATATATATATATATATATATATATATATATATATTAATTTAAAGCGATCCCATCTGTCTCTTCTCTCCTATATTAATATCTTTGCTTATATGGAAACTTGAATTTCATATAGATCAATACACATGTGTATATTAATATATATATAATATACTCGTATGGACGTTTCCTTAAATCATCAATATATATATATATATATATATGTATCATGCTTTGATATTTAAACACAAATATTCACAATTCTCATCGATCGGTATATATACACAAAGTGTATATATATGACCCATTTGTCTGATCAATATTCCCATGCATATGGGTAATTCGTCCATGAGCATGCATAGATATGTTTATCTACGTATACTCATGTGTATGAGTTTATCGTAGACACATACATATATACATATAAATACATTTTATGTATTTATCTCATCGACTTAAATATAAACACATAAGGAAAAAACTCACACAAGACAAGAGACTCAATCACATAATCAAAAATATTCACAAACAAGATCATAACGTCTTATAAACCATACTCAAACAAGGCTAAGGATAACTTACCATTTCTCAAACTATTGAATCGACTTCACTAAACTAGAGGTGAGTGCATGAAAGCTCAATTAGGCTCATTAAGGGTTACCAAACTAAGTTCTTCTCTTGAGTGATACTTCCCCTCTCTTCCAAAGGATTGAATTTGTCCCTGCATCCAATTTAGTATATTGCAATAGTAGTTAGTTGAATCAATTACAACCATTTGCATTATATATTTCATAGTCAAAATCATTATATAACATCAAATTAAATCAAATATTCATTTATTGTATTTCCAAGATACATAAAGCATAAACACATACATTTAAAGCATTTTCACTCAACTAGGTAAAAGTAAGTAATAGCACAACGGGGTGTAACACATTTACTCCCTTCAAGAACATAAACTACTCACCACTTTGTTTGATAGAGAGTATTATAAGGTGAGCATGGTGATGAAGGAAATGAGATAAACTTAGATAGTGGAGGGTTTCTCAACTATTATGAATTGGTGGACCAATATTAAATATCATCTACCCATCAATATCATGTTATCATATTGTAAATGTGGAAAAAGGAACCCTTAAAGTTTAATGTGAAAATTAGGGTTAATTATCTTCCTTTTTCAAAATTACATTAGAAGGGAGATCAACAAGGTGAATAGATTGATTATCAACCATGAAGATGAGCTAATGACACCTGGATCTCCTTTCTTAGGGCCTTGAAAATGGATTGGAAATTATTTGAAATGATTAACCTAAATGAACTATATAACCTAATAAGATAAATGCAATATTTTGAAAGTGCATAAACTGCAGGCAGATCTGAGAATTATTAGAGATTGTGCACCTATAATAAAAAGTTGGATCTGACATGCAGAGGACATAGATGCCTAGGGGCATATGGGTCCTTGATAGGGGGTCCTGAAACTGATTTTGGGCTCCTTTTAGATCCGAGCTTTTGATTCTCAATTGTAGAGTTGTCAGAATGTCATCAGGTAATTCTATAATTTATTTTTTCGTAGCTTGACAACTTTTAGGGCTTTGAATGCAACAATTGATAATTTGCCTTCAATCCTCTTCAAACATGTAACCTACACATTCAAAGAGAGAAAATGTTGGGCCATTTGGGGGATTTCCTTAGTCAAACCCTGTGTAAGTGTTTCCACTTCCACAATGGCAATGTCAATGATAGGAATGATAATTGAAAAAGGAATGATGAAAAGTGTTGCAATT
The DNA here is from genome assembly GCA_007258455.2 of Sequoia sempervirens. Lineage (NCBI taxonomy): Eukaryota > Viridiplantae > Streptophyta > Pinopsida > Cupressales > Cupressaceae > Sequoia > Sequoia sempervirens. Next base: position 88,033,441 of record VDFB02179234.1, read on the forward strand.
CATCACCCTTGAATGGCTTCCTTGAAGGACTAAAGTCATGCATATCACCTTAAGGATTTGGATCTTTCTTGCTTGAATGCTTGAATGCTTTAGAGACATGCAACAAGGGTTAGCCTTAACAAAACATGAACATGAACTCACATAACTTTGGAATGATGTTGGATCTTGAATTGTTGCTATAATGCTCTGAAATGCTAATCTTGACTTGCTCCTGACAATAGTATTTTCTCAACAATGTACTCAGTGCTAGACGTCTTTCAAATGATAAAATAACTAGGTATTTATATAAAATTATGCTAATTTCCTGAAAAATTAGATTCCAAAAGTCAACATTTGAAATTTGAATTTTGAATGTTAAAATGCTGGCAATAACATATTAAAAATTGGTCACCGACAAGATAGGGAGATCCCGACCCTATCTGCCAAGATATTTACTGTCTAAATCAAAACATTAATTACTTGCATTTATTCAATGCTTGCAATCCTTTAGAAAGTGGTACAAATGGGCTATAGAATGCATAATTTTAGGGTATTAGGGACTTAATTAGGTCCAATAAATTAAGGGGGACAAAACTTTATGTGAAATTGTTAAGGGTGACAATTTCTGACACTACACATATGTATATTTAGCTCTTATTTTCTTAGAGTTATTGACTATGCATGGAAGAGGAAGGATGCAAATTTCTAATTTTAGATTTTGAAGGATGTTATTAATAAGGTTGGACCCTCTAATATTATATATATGATGACTAATTTAGTCCATGTGTGTAAGTTAGATGGTTTGACAGTAGAGAGTACTTAAAAGCATGTGTTATAGACTCCATGTTGTCCTCATTTGTGGAATAATGCATTGAAAAAAATTAGGAAGATAGATTGGGTGAAAGTAGTGGTGGTAGATGCTAAAGACATACATATGCTCATTTGCAACCATCACACCTTATTTTCTTTGTTTTGAACTTTTCTCGAGGAAGAAAATTTTCAAACCCTTGGATACTAAATATGTTAGCTACTTTGAGGGAAGTGTACATGGCATTCAACTCTGCTATGTGATGCGAGCGAGTTAGGGTTTCATCACCCTAGCTCAACCTTTTCTTTGTGTGCGGAGTAGTGTATGGTGTGTGCAAGGGTGGGATTTACAATGGTACGAGGGCAGCGACTAAGGGTGGTCATTTTTTCTCTCTTGTGGGTTTTTGGATTTCATTTTTTCCAGCTTCTTTTCTCCATTTCTTGTTGTTCAAAGGGTGGATCTGGCACTTCAAGAGGGATGGAATTTGGAGTTCTAATCTGAGAGTGATCCCACAATAGTGGGCTACACTTTTTGGCCAAAATTGACATTGAACTGAACTTTTTTAACTAAATCTTCACTTTCAGACACCTATAGCTACTAAACCATGAGGAATTTGAAGATGATGCAAACTAGTGATTTGTGAAATTTTTTCTGTAGATTCTAAATATATATTTTTAAAAAAAATTGGAATCAAATTGCATTTCTTTGTCCATCTCCTTTGATAACTATTTTTTAACAGTAAACAACATTTTTGAAGATTGATGCTTACTGTATAACACATAACTTTTTTCTATGAAGGATAAATTTTATTTTTTTTAATTTAGATTTGTAATTATAATATCTAGCTCCTTCATTTGGTTTCATAGTTTTTTATTGATTTTTTTTTCTTAGTTAAGTTTTGAAGTCAAACCAATTAGAATTTAGACATAGGTTTAATGTATAACACAACTTTTTTTGTATGTATCAAAGTTCAATTTTTTTTCTTGTTGGATCAAAAACATCAATACCAAGAGTATAGATATTTTAAGATTTTTTTTGGTAATCTACTATTTTTCCACATGTGCAAAACAAAGAGCTTTATTTTTTATGAAAAACCTACATTCACAAGGAATAAAAATTAAATATATTTAAAATTATACTTTTTAGGAAGCTTATAATAAGGACTACATAATTACACAACGTAAATTTTAAATGAATTTATTTGATCCCCCAAAGATAAATCAAAAGTGGTTTTTTATAAGCATTTTGATAGGTGTAGAGGAGACTCCATTATAGGTATGGTTTAAAACTAACAAGATTCTATCCAAGGGGGTTTTATCAAACCCTCTTCAGTTAAAATCCTTTAAATGGAACCTTTCAAGGCTTAAATAATTATATTTTTTTAAAATATGTGATTTCAACAAAAATGAGGATGTCCCAGAAAGTGTAACCCATTATTGTGGCAGCACCCAAGAAGGGAGCTTCGTGGTGGTAGTTTTGTGCTTTGAAAAGGGTTTATTTTATATTATTGTTGTTTTTTTTCTTTGTTATTCCTTCTATCTAGTTTCTTCGTTGTCTCTGTTGTGGTCAGGGTTGCGATTAGAGAGAGCTTGGGTCTGATCTTGCATGGCACTGCATGCGTCTTTGGATAATCTAGATCGGGCCTCCCCTCTATCTGGTGGAGGTTCAAGTGTTTCAAACTCGAATTTTCCTAGTGTGGGCTTGTCAAGAAACTATGCTTTCAAATTGCAAAAGGTGAATTGGTGTCTGGAATCCGACCAGAATCTGTGGCCAAGGATGTGGAGTACTATAGCAACCATGTGTTAATATGTAAGGTTATGGGGATGAGGGTGTCACTTTCTTTTCTCGATTCCTGGGTTCACAAGACTTGGAACCCTGAGGGAGATTTTGATATTATGTTGGTAGCTAATAACTTCTTTATGGTAGATTTTTCTTGTGTGGCTAATTGGAATAGGACTTTCGAAGGTGGGCCTTATTTTTACAATCAAGTGGGTCTCTTTATAAAACCATCACATGCTAGATTTAACTTGGTGGAGGAGCTTCTTTTTAGGGTCTCAAATTGGGTTCATCTCCCTCGTATGCCTCTAGAATATTGGAGAAGCGATATATTGAAGATGATAGTCTTGTTGCTTAGGAAGC